>JARQOC010000001.1:231292802-231688782 GCA_033576535.1 Allobates femoralis | reverse complement strand
CTTAAACCATCGCAATACGATATGAAATTGTCCTGAGGAAAAAAACCAGGGAGTCCTGAAAATGCATTGACTAATAAATCAATATTATATTCACACCTTTAAAGTCTCATAGAATATAGCAGCCTGGTTTTTAACCCTTCATCCTCCCTACTCTATATGCACCACACTGGGGGCTGCAGCAGCCATGATATGCTTTTATAGTGGTTGTGGCTCTCACAACCACACATGGTGAAGCCTCTGATACCTATTTAGGTAATTTGCTATCTCTCAGACCCTTCATCCTCCCTACTTTAATTTTCTGAGTAATGACCTTTGGGTTTTTCTTTGGCTGTAAGCCATAATCATCAACTTTAACAGAAATAAACACTTGAAATAAGTCACTCTGTTTGTAATGACTCTATATAACAGGCAGTGGCGTAACTACCGTGGTCGCAGCGGTACGATAGCGTTGGCCCGAGGAAGATGAGAGGAGGGAGGACGGGAAGTGAGAGAACCCTCACTTTCTGCAGCTATGATAATTTAACCAAATGTAGCAGGTTGTTTTTCAAGTTGATAATTTTGTGCAGCCCCCAAAGGATGATAGAAATTTCCAAATGGCCTTTGGCAGAAAAAGGTTCCCCACCCCTGCTATATAATATATGCATTTCACTTTATCTTTTGAATTACTGAAATAATTAACTTTTTGAAGATATTCTAGTTCATTGAGATGCACCTGTATATCTAACCAAGTCACACAGTTCTAATTGCTGATAATTGCTGAGCAAGTCGAGGAGAGTAAAGTACTTTCTCTCAAGCGATTTCCCCTCAAGCGATGTTTCTCCAGGCGCAGGTCCCCTCCTTCTCATTTTACCCCTCTGGCCACACTAATTTCTGTTTGTTTAATAAAGTTCTACATCGACTCAAACTTCATGCATATTAACACATTGTGTAGTGGACCCATAATTAAAATTATTCATCATATTTGACTTGAGTGACGGATATCTTCATTATAATACACCACTCTGCATCTATGATGGGCATCACGCAATAATTGCCTGTTTCCTGGGATAGAAAAGTGGTATGTGACAAACATTGATCGCACATTACAACTGATAATGAATTAAGGCTTGCAAGAGATGTCAAAAGCAAAAAAAAAAAGGATTTGGGGAGAATGTCAAAAGTAAAAGAAAAGGTAAGAGAAGCTATAGGATTTTTACAAGGTGAAAAATATGAAGAGGTAAAAAATAATGTTGAGAAGGCCAAATTTTTAAATTCCTATTTTGCATCTGTTTTCTCTCTGAAAGTAAATGTAACATCAACTGATCTTCACCGTACTATTGAAGGAATAGAAAAATCCAGGCTATCTATGAACAGAGAAATAGTGAGAGAATACTTACCATAGCTAACATAAATGAATTCAAGTCTCCAGGACCAGATGAATTACACTCCAGGGTACTGAAGAAGGTATCAGAGGAAATGTTTGAATCACTCTCCATAATCTTTGAAAATTTTTGGAGAACAGGAGAAGTCCCAGAAGGCTGGAGAAAAGCAAATGTTGTTCCTATATCAAAAAAGGAGAAGAAGGTGAATCCAGAGAACTATAAGTCTCTGAGCCTGACATGATATACCAGGAAAGATCTTTAAACAAATTATTAAACATATTTACAAGTACCTGGATGATAATTAAAGGAATCCTATCAACCTCCAAAACGCCACCTAAGCTACAAAAGCATGTCCCTGCAGCATCCTATCACTATTCTCACACTCCTTTTGTGTCCTAAAAGCATCCTGTCAAAGTAGATAAAAACGATTTAATACTCCCTCATTAGCCATGTTAATTAGCAGGGGCTATATTCTTTAGCCCTTAGGGTGTGTTTGTTTTTTGCCTGTTGTCATTAAGATCACGCCCTAGTGGGCGTGATCTTTTATTAATGTTCTATTCAGGCTCCCTCCCTGCTCTCCACGGTGCTGGCTAGGCATGAATGAGGCGAATCACATAATTTCCGGTTGGGTGACGTCAGTTCACCCACGCCGCTTTTCGGCTTTAAGAACCACATTGCGCATACGGTGCTTGAAGCAGAACATAGCGGCATGGGTGTACTGACGTCACCCAACCCGGAAATGATGTGATTCGCCTCATTCATGCCTAGCCAGTGCCGTGGAGAGCAGGGAGGGCGCCTGAATAGAACATGAATAAAAGATCAAGCCCATTAGGGCGTGATCTTATGACAACAGGCAAAAAACAAACACCCCTAAGGGCTAAAGATTTTAGCCCCTGCTAATTAACATGGCTAATGAGGGAGTATTAAATCGTTTTTATCTACTTTGACAGGATGCTTTTAGGACACAAAAGGAGTGTGAGAATAGTGATAAGATGCTGCAGGGACATGTTTTTGTAGCTTAGGTGGTGTTTTGGAGGTGACAGGATCCCTTTAAGTGATTAACCAGAACCATCATGGGTTTCAACTAATAAGTCATGTCACACTAACTTAATTTTCTTCTATGACAGAATCACTGATGGACTAAAAAACAGGAGAAAAAGCGCACATAGGATTTTATCTGAGTATGTATGTGATTATAGTTAGGTTAATAAACTAACCTTGTGTTGTTGTGAGAGTCACAACAACTGTCGAGCACAAACCGGCTTGCAGCACTTCGCCAAGGTGAACCGATATTGACCAAGATAGAAAGGATGGTTCCACATTCACTGCCAACCCAGATAAAACTTCCAATGAGTCACAGTGGTTGATAACAATACGGTAGTACCTTTATTCCATCTAAGAGATGAGCAACCAGAATGGTGTGCAGTTTGCAAACCATGTCCTATGAGGAATAGTAATAGGATTTCTGAATGTTTAGCTTGCAAAAAAGCTGTCTACAACTATCTTAAAAGAAAACAGATATTGCGCCACACGAACTGGAGGAACTTAATACACGTTTTACATGTTTGTACTAACCTTTATGGTGTGCACACCCGCACAACAAGATGGCTTAATTGATCACGTATGACAAGGCAATATTGAGAAAGACGCTCTGTGCGTCGAACGTTGTGGCATATGACCTCTGTATTGCATAATTATGGTATCTAATCACCAAGTGTTTTTAGGTCAATCCTCTGACCGCTTGTTTTATTACAATACTTAAGCTGTCAATTTGTACATGGCCACAATGGACAATTGTCCATGATTCACTGACAGGTTGGAACAACTGCACATACTGTGTGTGAACTGGGCCTTAAGACAGCTCAAGTGGCACGACCTGAGCTGTCCTCGGGTGACCTGGGTTGACCCCTACTTACAATGCTGCAGCGCTCCCGGCTCTCCTTCAGGGCCAAGGGACAGAAGCTTTGATCATCCCCTTGGTCTCGAATGAAGCAGAGCTGAGAGTGTTAAGCACAGAGAGGAGGGTCGAGGGGTTAATAAAGATGTAGTCCCTAAATGTGTTTGTGTTTTTATTTCTTTATTTATTTTTTAATGAAGTGTTTCCCAAACAAATCAACGTGGGCTTCGCCATATTTTTGTATGCCAGCCAGGTAAAGCCGGCAGTTATAGACTGCTCCCAACCCCCAGCTGCCTATTTGTACCTGACTGGGAGTCAATAATATAGGGAAGCCCTTTTTGTTAATTATTTCATGAATTTCATGAAATTATTACATTAAAACTACATAGGCTTTGCCCTATTTTTGTGTCAAGACAGGTACAACTAGGTAACTGGGGCTGGAATCCACAGTGAAGGGGGGTCCAAGCTTTCTGGTTCCTCCCTTTGCGAGTTGCAGTCTGCAGCCGCCCAACAAAATGGCGCATTCATAGAAGCGCCATCTTCTGGTGCTGAATCCGACTCTTCCAGGGCCCTGGAGCGGGTGGCTCACTGGGTAATAATGGGGTTAGGGCCAGCTGTGTATTATCAGCTGGTCTTAAGCCTAAAATTCATGGTATTATGCCAATATTAGGCATGGCCACATTGAATTTCTAGTACTTATATTAAAAAAAACACAACATAGAGAGAAATATTTTTTATTAGAAATAAAGCAAAACACAATTAGCGACTCCATCTTTTTAAAGAAAAGAACCCCCCATCCGACTTAGTCCAGGGTTGAGGGTCTCGCAACATCCAATCCGGATCCAATATTATCTGATCGGTTTGCCTGCCAGCAAACTGATCAAATGATGTGTCAGGTTCAAGGACCTGAATCAGCTGACACATCAGCTGATTGTTTTACAGGCCAGTTTTTAAACAATCAGCTGATGTGTCAGCTGATTCAGGTCCTTGAACCTGAAAGACCTGAATCGGCTGACACATCAGCTGATTGTTTTACTGGCAATCAGCTGATATGTTTTAAAAATCGGGCACTAAAAAGCCGGCAGCCAGCTTTTATATATTCCTGCCCAGTTGATGCATCAGCTGATCATTTAAAAAGCCGGCCGGCTTTATACTGCCTGGTTTTTAAACAATCAGCTGTGCATCAACTGATTGTTTTACCAGCTGGTTTAAATGATCAGCTGATGCTGTCAGCTGACTGCATCAGCTGATCGTTTTACCGGCAGGTCCTTGCAGCGATCGGATGTGTTTCTGGAGTCTGCGGAGAGGTGAGTATGCTATTTTTTTTCTTTTGCTGTTTACTTTTCATTTGGCTTAGCAGCAAATGTACAGGCAGCCAGAAGCTGTTGCACATATGTTGCTAAGCAAAATACATGTCAAACGTGAGGAGGAACACATGATTCTTCCTCCCCCGTGCGACATCACATCCTGCTGCTCCTCCTGCACCCGTATTTATAGGCCTTGAATACAGCATTGAATAAATGACAATGCGTATTTCAAGCACTAATAATGGGGTCTATGGAGGAAAGCGCCCAAGAGGCACAAAGAATAAACATGCTATTCTTTTTACATGCCCGCTTTCGGCCGAAAAATGCGCAGTGTCTGACCGGCAAAAGTGAATTTCCATTCACTTTGCTGGGAAAGCAGACACAGATGCGCTTCTGGCAAAAAGTGTCGTAAAAAGCAGAAAATACGCAGTGTGTGAATGCAGCCTAATGAAAGATTGATATGTTTAGGCCTGGCTGTCAATTAGTTACTACACAGAATAACATTTTTGCTATCATAGTTATAGTAGGACTGGCAGCATCAGAAGTATCAACTCCACAAATGGGTATAAGTACATTCAGACTTGAAATACTCATTGCAATTTGTAAAGTTTGTGTAAAATAATCTCATCTTATCTCTATACTTACTGCCTATTTCCTGATTTTCCTCTCTCTCTCTCTCTCTCTCTCTCTTCACTTCTCTTTTCCTTCCTCACTATTGCAGATACAACATGAATCATATATATTGAAATCTACAGATATTTCTTCTGAATTCATCTTTGAACAGATCTTTGTTATGGTCATTGGTGGGGATGTCTAATGTGACATACTTTATCATTCTATACTCTTACATAATAGTGTCCAGTGGTTCTATGAATACTCTGAACAATAACTTCTGGAACTATTACAAAAGAAAAGAGCTTCTGTGAAAATAATAGATATGATGGAGAATATAAAACAAAAATAAAATATTTTCTTTAGTAAATATACGAACCTAAAAGAAAATATGTCACCAGTGTTGACCCTGTCCTTCAAACTTCTGTATCTCTAAGTAATGGAAGTTTCTTATACTCTCATAATGTGGAGAAATAAAGATAATACATGAATACTGAGGATCTTATTTTCTTTAGCCATCTGTTGTAAGGGAATATAGAAACCAATGATAATGATCACATATCACTTCCGCACAATTTCTCCAGAAGATCGGATGGAGAAGTTGTGCAGTAGTGATAATAATAATAATAATAATAATAATAATATTTCTTTATATAGCATCAACATATTCCGCAGCGCTTCACAATTCAAAGTTCATGTAAGTGATAAGTCTGGATACTGTTGATATTCTCTATTTTCGCTCCTGGCCTTTGTACCAGGCCCTGGGGCAACACAAGTGTCCTGATTGTCATATAATACATTATAAATGAATACTTACACCAGATCTGAGCCTTCATTAATCCTGTAAAAATAAGAATACAAGTGTAAGAATTCATAACACATGGGATATATCACTCTCTTCACACATAAATTATGACTCATACCATATTGCAGAATCGTTTCAGGCTTTTTTTCCTTGCAATGGAAATGGTGGCCATTAGGGAAGAAGCATGTCCTTTCTAAACAAGTTTACACCAAAAGTTACATTTTCTGGCATATGAACTGCTAGGGATGAATTGGGTGTAATAAATTCCTCTATGGTATATAATCTACAACTATATAACCACTTCAGTATCTGTGCTAATTTTATCTACTCATATTACTGCAGAAGAAGGGACTGATAGATGGGGTGAGCAATTTGGAGAAGAAGGGAGGAGCTAACTGGGCACAAGAACCTCCATTGCAGACTGTGCAGAAAAGAGAACAGAGGCACAGAATGAGTGCTGAGAGCACAGCAGCTCAGAAAGGGAGAAGAAAACTCTGGAGTGAACCACATCTGCAGAGCAGCCATCTTACTAGCGCCGCATAGCAACACCGCCGCACACAGACACTGCCACACAACACTGATACTGCTGCACAACGACACTGCTGCACCCCGACACTGCTGCACACCGACACGCGAACAGCACACCGCTGAACAGCGACACTGCTCTAGTTATCTACTAGTATATAATTACCTAATCGTGTCTGTCTGTCCAGAAAATCGCATGCCAGCGCTCATTGGTCGCCGCCAGCCACGGCAACCAATGAGCGAAGCGTATGCAAAACAGCCGCTCGCATTCAAAACTCGCCCCTGAGCTGAAACCTGGCGACGGAGATGCATCGCGTCGCTATCGCCAGGATACATGCATCCGCTGCGGCTATCGTCGGGAGATCCGATGGTTAGCTGCGGCTCATCTACTGCCGCACAGAGGTCTGCGGCGAGCCAGCCAGGAGATGATCGGCGACAGCTTGCAGTGGTTGTACCCCGACCGCCATATTGGAACACCCACATTATGGGTATTCCTATATGGTGGCCGGAATTGAAATCCCCCGCCAAGCAGTGTTACTTCTCTGATCAGTCGCCACCGGCCGCGGCAACCAATCAGTGAAGCTGCGCGGCTTGGTGGGAAATATGAATCCCGCACCGCTGATTGGTTGCTGCTCTCAGTGGCGACCAATCAGCGGCTCGGGATTCAAAACCCCTGCCAAGCCGTGCTCCGCTTCACTGATTGGTCTGAATTTGGTTCAATTCAGCTGAAGCGAGCGGAGCATGGTTCGGCAGGGGTTTTGAATCTCACGCTGGGATTAATATTTCCCGCCAAGCTGCGCCGCTTCGCTGATTGGTCACGCTGGCGCGGCGACCAATCAGCGAAGCGTGTTTTAAAACACACGCCAAGTGCGCTCATTGGTCGTAGCGGCTGGCAGCGACCAATCAGTGAAGCGGGCACGGCTTGGTAAATTTGCATGCAATTTGAACTGCCGCTCATAGTGTGATGCACTTCTCTGCTGTTTACAAGGCTGTCAGTCATAGTGTGACACAGTTCACTCCTGTTTACAAGGTATTCTAGAATACCCGATACGTTAGAATCGGGCCACCATCTAGTGATCAATATTTCAGCATTGATGCCAATTTATTTTCTAAGTCACATCTGGGAGGGTTTCAGCTTTCAAAAGAGTAATTTATAAAACCAATGGATGAATTTAACGTCAGGTTATAAGCTTTTATTTACATAACATGGATAAGCAACATAACGTCTGTCAGGGAGTTTATATATGGGTTTATATGTGTGTGTATATGCCGCATGTGTATATACAGTACGTGTGTATATGTGTATGATGTGTTCCAGTCACGTGACACGGCAGGTCACGTCATAGACATGCACGTACACACATACATATACACAAAAAATATATAAATATATATAGTTGTGGTCAAAAGTATTGACACCCCTACAATTCTGTCAGATAATTCTCAGTTTCTTCCTGAAAATGATTGCAATCACAAATTCTTTGGTATTATTATCTTCATTTCATTTGTCTTAAATGAAAAAACACAAAAGAGAATGAGCAAAAGCAAAACATTGATCATTTCACACAAAACTCCAAAAATGGGGCCCGACAAAAGTATTGGTACCCTCAGCCTAATACTTGGTTGCACAACCTTTAGCCAAAATAACTGCAATCGCTTCCGGTAACCATCAATGAGTTTCTTACAATGCTCTGCTGGAATTTTAGACCATTCTTCTTTGGCAAACTGCTCCAGGTCCTGATATTTGAAGGGTGCCTTCTCCAAACTGTCATTTTTAGATCTCTCCATAGGTGTTCTATGGGATTCAGGTCTGGACTCATTGCTGGCCACCTTAGAAGTCTCCAGTGCTTTCTCTCAAACCATTTTCTAGTGCTTTTTGAAGTGTGTTTTGGGTCATTGTCCTGCTGGAAGACCCATGACCTCTGAGGAGACCCAGCTTTCTCACACTGGGCCCTACATTATGCTGCAAAATTTGTTGGCAGTCTTCAGACTTCATAATGCCATGCACACAGTCAAGCAGTCCAGTGCCAGAGGCAGCAAAGCAACCCCAAAACATCAGCGAACCTCGCCATGTTTGACTGTAGGGACCGTGTTCTTTTTTTAATGCCTTTTTTTTCTTCTGTAAACTCTATGTTGATGCCTTTGCCCAAAAGCTCTACTTTTGTCTCATCTGACCAAGAACATTCTTCCAAAACGTTTTAGGCTTTCTCAGGTAAGTTTTGGCAAACTCCAGCCTGGCTTTTTTATGTCTCGGGTAAGAAGTGGGTTCTTTCTGGGTATCCTACCATACAGTCCCTTTTCATTTCAGACGCCGACGATAGTACAGGTTGACACTCTTGTACCCTCGGACTGCAGGCAGCTTGAACTTGTTTGGATGTTAGTCGAGGTTCTTTATCCACCATCCGCACAATCTTGCATTGAAATCTCTCATCAATTTTTCTTTTCTGTCCACATCTAGGGAGGTTAGCCACAGTGCCATGGGCTTTAAACTTCTTGATGACACTGCGCACGGTAGACACAGGAACATTCAGGTTTTGGAGATGGACTTGTAGCCTTGAGATTGCTCATGCTTCCTCACAATTTGGTTTCTCAAGTTCTCAGACAGTTCTTTGGTCTTCTTTCTTTTCTCCATGCTCAATGTGGTACACACAAGGACACAGGACAGAGGTTGAGTCAACTTTAATCCATGTCAACTGGCTGCAAGTGTGATTTAGTTATTGCCAACACACTGGGTGCTGTTAATTACACAAATTAGAGAAGCATCACATGATTTTTTAACAGTGCCAATACTTTTGTCCACCCCCTTTTTTATGTTTGGTGTGGAATTATATCCAATTTGCTTTAGGACAATTCTTTGTGTGCTTTTTACATTGAAGCCAAATTAAATGAAGATAATAATACCAAAGAATTTGTGATTGCAACCATCTTCAGGGAGAAACTGAGTATTATCTGACAGAATTGCAGGGGTGTCAATACTTGTGGCCACAACTGTATATATAATAACTTATATATATATTAATAGAGAGGATCACTTGGCACTGGCACTTGTCTAACAGGTTCACCCTGTCACGCTTGTGATTTCAGTAGCAAGTATGCTGGTGCAGGCAAATAAGAGCATGAATGTTCAACCATAGTAAGGAAAAAATAGCCGCACTCACGCTGTAGCGATCTTCAAACTTTTAATCCAAATTCATAAGTCCAGTTCTGGACAACAAAGCAGGGGAGGGGGGTGCAGGGACGGCGGACAACGGCCTGCCGTTGCACGGTTAATTACCGCTTCAACTGGGTCCTATATATACACACATGTTCCAAATTATTATGCACATGTTCTTTTTCTCTGATTTTCCTAAATGGTCGGTGCAAATGACAGTCAGTGTAATAAAAGTCATCACCTGTTAGAGTGTACATTGAATTTTATTGAAGAAACCTCCCAATGATGACAGTATAATCTGCAAAATTAAAAAAACTCTAAATGCAATGTTCCTAATTATTAGGCAGCAGTAGCATTTCTAAACATTTGATATGTTTGAAAGAACTGAAATTGCTCATTGTTTGAATTTGCAGCATTAGGAGGTCACATTCACTGAAATAAGAAGCTATTTAACTTCAAAACATCCTAACAGGCCAAGTTACATGTTAACATAGGAACCCTACTTTGATATCATCTTCACAATTTTGCATCCATTGAACTTGTGAGTTTCTGGAAGTTTCTGCTTGTATTTCTTTGCATGATGCAAAATAGCCTCCCAGAGCTGTGTTTTGATGTGAACTACCTCCCACCCTCATAGATATTTTGCTTGATTATACTCCAAAGGTCCTCTATAGGGTTGAGGTCAGGGGAAAATGGTAGCCACACCATGAGTTTATCACCTTTTATGCCCATAGCAGCCAGTGACACAGAGGTATTCCCTTGCAGCATGAGATCGTACATTGTCATGCATGAAGATGATTTTGCTCCTGAAGGCACATTTTTGCTTTTTGTACCATGGAAGAACGTTCTCAGTCAGCAACCTTTGCAGAGGTCATTTTCACACCTTCAGGAACCTCAAAGGGGCCTACGAGCTGTTTCCCAATGATTCTGGCCCAAAACAAGACTCCTCCACCTCCTTGCTGATGTCGCAGCCTTGTTGGGACATGGTGGCCATCCACCAACCATCCACTACTTCATCCATCTGGACCTTCCAGGGTTGCTCGGCACTCATCAGTAAACAAGACTGTTTGAAAATTAGTCTTCATGTATGTCTGGGTCCATTGCACATTTCGGCTTGTGAGCACTGTTTATGGTTGGTCGAATAGTAGGTTTATGACCACAGCAAACCTTCAAAGGATCCTACACCTTGAGGTTCGAGGGACTCCAGAGGCACCAGCAGCTTCAAATATCTGTTTGCGGGTTTGTAAGGCCTTTTTAGCTGCTGCTCTCTTAATCCGATGAACTTGCCCGGCAGAAACCTTCCTCATTCTGCCTTTATCTGCACAAACACATCTTTGCTCAGAATCAGCCACAAATCTCTTCACAGTACGATAATCACACTTAAGTTTTTGTGCAATATCTAATGTTTCATCTTTGTCCAAGGCTTTGCACTATTTGTTGCTTTTCGGCAACGGAGAGACTTGAAGATCTCCTTATTTCTTTATGGTCAGAAATTAAAGTAAGCGTTGAAGATCAGTGGCGGGTTCTCCCCTTGCATTGACAGCTGATTGACAGCCGCACTTCATGGACGGCGCCTAAGGCCATTTCCTTATATAGAAGTGCAAGTAGGAGTAGCGGTCATGCATAATTACCACTGGCAAATGATAGCATCGGGAGACGAGGACCCGTCCCAAATACTCGGCAATGTCCTGACCAGGAAAAAGACGAGAACAGTCTTAACACAGGTCTTAAAGTCTAGAATTAATAATTCTGTTTGTCTCCTTACAGTTCAAGATATTCAGAGGGAAGCTGATATAGAGATTCATTCATTGTTCTTTAGCACAGTTTGTGGGACAAATTTATGTAGGTATGGTTAGAAAACACTTGTAACTGAACAAAAAACAAGTAGGTGGGGTTTTTTCTGGACCAGGTCTACCCCACACAGATGTACTGGGTGGGGAATGCAACACAGTGTTTGCTTTAGGGTTTCAGGAATCATCTAGTATTAATAAAGGTATGATTAAAAATAAAAAATCATAAATTCTCACCTTCCAACGACTTCGAGTGTCCCACCCTGAATCTCCCGGCATTTGAGGATCTTGCATGATGTCACTGGGATGGCAGGGCAACCCGATCACATAGACCGCATCAGCACCAATTAAAACCCGCGCTGATGTAGTCATGTGATCGGGTTGTCCCCCCTCCCAGTGACATCATGCAAGGTCCTTGAATGGCCGAGAGATTCAGTGTGGGACACTCGTGGTCGCCGGAAGGTGAGTATTTATTATTTTTTATTTTTAACCATCCCTTTATTTAATATGTATATAGATACACTGCTAAAGTGATATTAGACAGATTTACTATGGGTACAGAGCAGCGCTCCTGTTCTGCGCACGCTCTGTACTCTGGCACTGGATCTGTGAAACGATTCTGTTGTTTCCAGATCCGGTGCCATAGGCCCCTATGTTAAGTGTGCTGGAAAGGACAGGATTTGTTTCTGTCCTGTTTTGTCACCGGAGCCAAATACGATGCAGGCATCGTTATTGGGACCGTGAAAAACGGGACAGAAACGAATCTGCACCAGAATCAGAAAAAACGGATGGCCAAATAGGGCCAATCCGGTGCAATAGGGATACATGGGGGCCAAAAACGATCCTGTTCTGTTTGTTTAAAAAACGAACAGAACAGGATAGTAAAAAACATAGTGTAAAGCCAGCCTTACATAGAGAAAAGCAATGACTGTAGCACAGAGAAAGATTAAAACTAAGTTTTGTGAAGGTTATAACAGTCACTCTGGAAGGGCACACAAGTTTTTGCAAAGTGAGTGCAAACTAAAAAGTTAGGCTACCATTAAATAGGGTTTATAAATTAGGAAATTAGCCCAGTTATCAGATTAACATCAATAATTTGCAGGAATCTAAGTGTCTCAATCTTGATAGGATTTTTCATTTACTCATTTACATTTATACTGTGCTTAGAATATACTACATTATGAAGCAACTTAAAATTACTGCAATTTACTCATGTTAGGATATTTTCACAATCGACAACACATTAAGAAATTGTGGAAATTATGTCTTGTTCTCTAATTTTGATAGCCAGTGCATGTCCAATCCAGAAATTCCTCTAATTTACAAATAACTGCCTAACAAAATACATTCAGACAGAGATATAAGTCACATATATTTTGCACACTACGTTTTGCATTTTTTGGACGGCATGACTGTTTTATCTGGTGATATCAATTGTAGAGCACTTGCTTGCTTGAACAATAAACTAAAAAAAAGCTAAAAACATAATTGCAGCATTATATTTTATAACAACATCTAGAGGGCAGCAAGGTGAATTCCTTAGAATAGAATTTTCCTTGTTAATTTATTACTGAGCCGAGGGTAATGAGTTGGCTTCAGGCTTTGGATTATGATGATGACATTGCAGAGCAATCTTCAGAAGGGCCAGAGAGCCCTGTAAGGGCGAATAAGTTCATGACGATCTGGAGAGGACTGGGGTCTGAAAGGGTTAAAGGTTTTGAATATAGGAGAGCATTTTGGGAAAAGGGGAACAGTGGTGATTGGGGAAGGATCGGGGGGCTGGCTGATCAGAGGGTATATAGAGGGGGCAGGGTTTTGGGTACCTCCTCTTCGCTGGACGGTGCCAGATTCTTGTGGCCCACCCTGTATTTCGGTGTTAAAGAAAAAAAAAAAAAAGAAATGAAAGAAGGAGGCAAAATACGAAATATGATATATATCTAATATATAAAGCTGAATGTAGTGTGTGTTTAATGTGTGTATTGCATGTCGGATTGGCATCTACACTGTCGCATACTACAGCCAAAAATTTTGCAATCTAATTATCTAGATAATGGGAAAAGTGAATGGAAAGTGTTGGAAGGAATCGACAGCTGTCAGCTATAGCCACAAAATTTTGCACAATCACACGTCTGGACCCCGGAGTGTCATAGGCTATGTTGTGAGGCGAAATTTTAACCCGCGCATTCCAATTCACCAAAAATTTTGCCCCTATCTACATAATGGGAAAAAGTGACAGTTACATACAGATGTGAATGAGAGGGCCTTAATGATAGCGCCAAGACTAACAGCACATACCCGCAGCCACAACATTTTGCACACTCACATGTCTGGACCCCGGGAGCATCATAGGCTATGTTGTGAGGTGAAATTTTAACCCCGCGCATTCCAATTCACTAAACAAATTTTGCCCCTATCTACATAATGGGGAAAAAGTGACAGTTACCAGTTGACATTTGTGAATGAGAGGGCCTTAATGATAGCGCCAAAGACTAACAGCACATACCAGCATATAGTCACTAAGGTGGGGCCCCAACATGAGATATTCACCACGCATGGGGACATGTATACACACCACACGCACACAAAGAGTAACAGCAAGTGTATAGTCGCTAAGGTGCAGCCCCAACATTGGATACTCACTACGCACCCGAACAAACACACACACACCACAAAGAGACACACACAACACAGAGACACACACACCCCCACGGGGACACACACCACCCTATAGCGACACATGCATCACCCCACAGGGACACATCAACCACAAAGAGACACACACAACACAGACGCACACACCACACAGACCCCTTTCCTAAGGGACACACATACATAGCCACGCTATAGGGACACATGCACTCACCCCACAGGGACACACACACACCACAAAGAGACACACACAACACAGAGACACACCCCCCCCACACAGACACCCCTTCCCCACAGGGACACGCATACATACACACCCTATACACCACAAGGAGACACACACAACACAGAGACACACCCCACCCACGGGGACAGACACCCTATAGCGACACATGCACTCACCCCACAGGGACACACACACACAACACAGACACACACACCACACAGACCCCCCCACAGGGACACACACACATAGCCACCCTATAGGGACACATGTACTCACCCCACAGGGACACACACACACCACAAAGAGACACACACACACCACACAGACCCCCCCCACAGGGACATAACACATACACACCCTATAGGGACACATGCACTCACCCCACAGGGACACACACACACACCACACAGAGACACACACATCACAGAGACACACACACCACCACACAGACACCCCCCCACAGGGACACACACACATACACACCCTATAGGGACACATGCACTCACCCCACAGGGACACACACACACCACAAAGAGATACACACAACAGAAACACACACCACACAGACCCCCCCACAGGGACATACACACCCTATAGGGACACATGCACTCACCCCACAGGGACACACACACACCCCAGGGACACACACACCACACAGACAGACACAGATGTGCACAAATCACCTCACACAACTCGCCTCATACGTGTGCTATCTTTAATTTCCAAACATAAACATCTGATTAAAAACAGCCAATGTGCAACACATGTGCCATATAGGGAATTAAGGCAGATGTCAGTCACATGAGCTGTCTATTATGTGTATGTGTGAGGTAACATATACTGCCCGCCAGGGGGAGGGTTTACTGTTGGCTGGAGATTTATTAGGCTGCCTATAGCAACCAATCACAGCTCAGCTTCTATATTCTTACAGGTCATTAATATGACATATTAAATTCTATTTTGTTATAGCTAACATCAGTTATTTATTAACCCGGGCGTAGCCGGTTACAACAGCTAGTATATATATATTGTTTGTCCCAGCGGGGGGATAGGTTCGATTCCAGAGGCTGGGAGTACCGATATTCGGTGGTGGTACGAAGTCACTCATGGGTAGTGGCTTCGTAAAAGAAATTGGAAACTTGTGGGCATATGTTCTGCAAGTTTAGGGAAGGGGTTTTTAACAATGGAACCTTGATATCTCACACCTCGGGTCGGTTTGGTCACGGCCGAGGTGGTCCTCTGGGCGGTTTTAGGATACGGCCAGGGGATAGAGATCATTGGTTGCTTCTGGGATTGACCTATCAGTGTTAGGTTTTATGGTTATGTTATGCATATATATCGGTTATGGTTGAATTAAAAGGGCGGCAGGTTAAGCTGCGAAAAGATATATATATACTTGTTAAGTAAAGCTGTGGCCATTTGTCCAATCAAAGTAGGCATGTCATTATTTATAGGATTTGCATTAAAAGATAAGATAAGATAAGATAAACTTTATTGATCCCGGAGGAAATTACAGTATTACAGCAGCAGAACAAAGATCAAGGACATTACACACTTTACAAAATAAGCCAACTCAGAAATCTTCACAATGGAAGTGTATTCCAAACATCACTAATATCAAAAAAGACCCCTAGGGGACTATGGAATAGCTTTAAATGTTACCAATTTATTAAAGAGCTTTTGTTTAAAAGCAATACAATAAAGAATTCTACATACAATGTCAAGAACAGATACAGTATGGACTCACAAAAAACATGTATTACAATCAATTCTGGAAGATTTTAGTAGGTTACACTGTCATTTTTCAGTACCTCATGGCAATTGGAGATACACTATAGAGGAAAACCTGGGATACAGATCCAGCCCCCACCATAATGTCATTAAGTCAAATTAATCAATCCCACAGTAAGGCAATACAATACGGCAAATTGGTATTAAATATAAGGATAAACAGGGTAGTTCTCCTATAATAATGCTCTCCCCCTCATAACACTGGAGGTCATGGTTTGTGCCACTGAATTGTGTTCGCACAAAACTCCATTCACCCTACCATCTACACTATTCATCTCCTCCAATTCACTGCCTATCATCGCCCACAATGAGTGCAATCCATACAAAATGACATGTGGGGGGTTGTATACCCACCCCAGATTTCGTTGGTACAGACCTCTATGTGCAGAGCTCCGGCTGCCCCGACGCCCTTCGTCACCAGACCACACACTTACACACTTTACAAAATAAGTCTATATGGACAGCAGATGCGGGTAGACTGGTACATGTACCTCACCTATTCCCCCATACACTTAGAATTTCACTTAGTCTTGGGATGCTTTACACTTATACATTTGTTAAACATCCCCACAGCTGTCAGAACAAACGATTTTCTGTTATCTTTCCTTTTTACACATTAGTTGGATTAGACGCTTGCTGAATGTGCTCTTTTACTTTGCAAACAGTTCAGAGAGCGGGTGTGTATTGCTCATTATAGCCTTGCATTTCTTATTAATTCTATCCTCTAATACCTCCTCGAAAGTCCTAAGTTGTAGACCCACCGTCACACTAGCCTTCTTGAATATGTTTATTCAGCTTATTAGCGTCAGCTGTGCGCACACTACTACCCCAGCATATTATTGCAGCAAAGATTGCACTCGCCACAATAGATTGGTAGAACATTTCAAGCATTTTGCTACACACATTAAACGACCTTAACTTCCTTAGGAAGTAAAGTCTACTCATCCCTTTCTTGCAAACCTTCTCCATATGGCACCTCCAATCAAGCTTGCTGTCCAGGTGAACCCCAAATATTTGAAATTCTCCACATCCTGACCATCAATAGTGATAGGTAAGCAATCCTTCATGCACCTTCCATAACTCAACACCAACTCCCTGGTTTTCTTTACGTTGAGTTCTAAATGGTTAGCCTGGCACCAGTCAACAAAGTCCAAAACCACCCTTCTGTATTCCTCCTCCCCGGCCTCTCTCAATACCTCCGACTATCACTGAGTCATCAGAGTACTTCTGAAGGTGACAAAGGTCTGATTTATACTGAAAATCAGCTGTGTATAACGTAAAAAGGAATAGCGACAGTACCGTTCCATGAGGGGCTCCAACACTGCTCCGAACACTATCCGATACGGCCGCCCCAACCTTACGAACTGTGGCCTGTCCGACAGGTAATCAATGATCCAATTCACTAGTCCCTCATCAACCGCCATTTCAACCAGCTTTTTACGTAATAATAGTGGCTGTAAGGTGTTGAATGCACTGGAGAAATCGAAGAACATGGAAAAGGAAAAGGGGTGTTAATAATTATGACAGAGGTATCCCTCATAGACTCATCAAGGTCCTTCTCATGAGTCCCATCCTCTCAAACTTGTGACACCTGATCTGGGGTTTTGCTGTGGATGTGCCATGTGTGGAACCTTTTGCTCTTATTCTTCTAATTGGATTTTTAACCAAAATTGTTTTTGTTGCAGCTGCCTTATTTCATGCTGTAATTTCTGGTCATGATTTTCCAATTCTTGTATATGCAGCATTGCACTTGTTAAGATACCCATCATGGTGTAATTGCTAGATCTAGGATCTAAGGGCAATAAATGTTCAAATTTTTCCAAACAAATTTGTAGATGGACCAATCTTTACTTATCTCTTTCTTTTTGGGCTGTATGGGCCCACTGATTCGCTCTTGAGTCTTGGTTGTGTTGCTTCGAGCTGTGTGTATGCCAGCCTATGTAGATGTCTATGCCATCTTCTTCCTGCTGTGAATCGTTATGTTCTGATGTGGCTTGGTCTGCAATGTGGACTATATCCCAATCCTAGATCAACTTTAAGAATGCCTGTCCTGACTCATATGGCTATCAATCATCCCCATAGAGCGGCTTTAAAGCTGTCTCCATTATCGGCCAAAAGAAATCGTCTGTATTATTTTGGGTGATATTATAGAGCTGTGTCCAGGAGGTTGAAGACATTTTATGGATTTGATTCATTTTCCAGTAAAATGCCATAACGAACCTATCTGAGTCAGGCAGACTATTTACCAGGGTCTGTAACTCCATAACTCTTGGGGGACAAGAGACATTATGTTGTCCTTTTTTTCCAAAATGAGGAAGGGTTAACCGAGGTATGAGGAGTATGACCAGCATGAGTTGACTCCCATATAGTCAGGGGAATCTGATATAAAAGCTAGCACTACAGCAGCTAAAATGGCTGCTGGGTTGCAAGAGGAAATGGAGACACTCTGTTTTAAGATGGTGGCTGGCGAGAAGTTTACCAGAGTTAAAATGGATGCCAGGCAAAAAGGGAAAGTTACCACAACCTGTTTTAAAATGGCGGCTGAAGGAGAAGTAGACTCACCCTGTGTTGCAATAGGGAGAATTTTGTACTGCCTGTACAGTACCCAGGGATGCCAAGGTATGTGCTGATATAGGGGAAATTGGAACACCCTGATTTGCAGTGGCCATTGCTGGACATGTCTGATAGAGTATGCCATTTCTTTCTGCCACCAAAGCTATTGGCATGAATTGATCAGTGTTTTTTTAAATAATCAATTCCCATTTTTCAAATCAGAACTTAACAAAAGCATGTATTTCTTGGCAATGTTCCCAGGAAACTTTCTCCTGAAACCCCCCCTCTAAAGAAATGTCAACTAGCAGTAATTGATTTTGAAACCTTTTAACTAAAAAAAAAACTTTCTCTACTGATCCCCCAGTGTTTCATGTATTTCTGTTTGAACACTTGAAACTAAGAAAATAAAAGTGTATAACCAGTTATCTCAATTGAATGAGAGATAGTGAGAGAGAGAGAGAGAGAGGAGAGGAGAGATAGAGGAAAGATAGAGAGATAGAGAGGCGCGAGAGTTATGAAAAAGACAGAGAGAAAAGATAGAGATGAGATAGAGAGAGATGATAGAGCGATTAGAGAGAGATATGAGCGATAGAGATATGAGAGATAGGAATAGAAATAGCACTGCTGCTGATGCAATTTAGAATTTACTCCCAGGGAGCTAGCTCAGAGAATTCAGCCACAGAACGATGTGAATGGAAAGAGCAGAAGAGTCATCTACCTCACATGAGTGTAAGTAGGGACATTGGAAGAAAGCCTCCACCTTACGTACAGCATAGTTTGGATAAACCAAGAAAAAAAGCCTCCACCTTGCAATAACAAAGATGGAGAGAGCAAAAGAGGTAAAATTTACTCTGAAAGTTCCTCTGGAGTCTTTCACCACACCTGCAGCGTAAGTGGGGGATGTAAAAAGTTAAGCAGGGCAAGATGTGCTGTTTGACCATAAGTCTTGATTGGGGACTTGCACCCAGGAGCACACGATTTTAGAATAATGTCTCACAACCGCCTATAATGTTAAAGAATTTTTCACAATTACCAACGGCTTTTAAACAAATAAACAGGCAAACACACAGATAATGTGTCAAGCGTCAAGGTCAACAGGACCATACAGATACGGTCCCTATGCCAAAACTCAAAATCTCCACATCTTAACACTTAAAAAATCCAGACACCTTAGTGGTATATTTGCTGGGCTTTGCAAATGTCTGGCTTATGATGCCACTTTCAGCATGGCTCCTCAACCGGCCACCTTATGGGTATATCTGCTGGGCTCTGCAAATGAGCGACTTCTAATGTAATTGTCAACATGGCTACTCTTGGTCTGTAATTACAATTTTCAAGTCAAGCAATGAATCAAATTTTTTTTCAAATGATCTATCCAAATACTCTAAAGCCAGAAAAAATAGAGAATTTAATGCAAACCATTTTTACATTTTCATCCCATCTTTTCCCCTCTTTTGTCACTTGGAAAAAAAGGTGTTAAAAATTCCATGGGGCACACCAACAGATTATCGGTACAATTAGTTAAGAACAACTATGTAGCCAAAACAAACAATTAAAACAAGACAGGTGAGAGTATGACCAAGGTTCTCAAGTAAGACTTTTCAGTATTTTTGGCCACTATTGTCTGAGACTAGCAGCTAATGGTTTCTATCCCCAAAGAGATACCCACAGCATGGTTGATAAGTAAGGTAATTAATTTTCTCACCTGATGTGATAAGATGCTGTTATCTCCCAGCTGATGGATACGTCTCAGGATGGGAAAAAAATGGTTAGACTACTTTCACATTACGATTTTGAAGGGAGCCGATGCTGTCCGATAAATTCGGACAGCATCGGCTCCCTTCTGATGCCTGGAATCGGATGCCAAACAGGCATCCGATTCCGGCATTAAATCGAAGCCTCCGGGCAAAAAAAAAAAGTTTATGCTCACCTCTCCCGAGCCCCCGCCGTCTTCCTGCAGGCTCCCGGTGTCTTCTTCATGTGTACAGGACCTGCGGTGATGTCACAGTCACGTGACAGCAGGTTCCACTATGGTAACCCGCGGTCACATGACTGTGACATCACCGCAGGTCCTTTACAGCAGAAGAAGACCTCTGCAGACACCGGAAGCCTGCGCGAGCCACCAGGAGCCTGCAGGAAGTCGGCGGGGGCTCGGGGAGAGGTGAGCATAAACTTTTTTTTTTTTTTTTTTTTAACCCTTGCGCTCCCAGTTTGGAGCATTTTTACTGTACTGAGCATGCTCAGTACAGTAAAATCGGGTCCGAGGAGACATCAGATGTTTCCTCGGACCCTTCTCCATAGGGCCCCATGTTAAATTGATCAGGTTGGATCGGATGTGCACTAAATGTCAGGCTCCGATTTTTGCACCGATAAAAAAATCTGACAAAATCAGATCGGACCAAATCGGATGGCATTTAGTGCACATCCGATTCGGTCCGATGCCCATAGGGCTGCATGGGGCCCAAAATCGGTCCGATTTTTATCAGACAGCATCGAATTTTAAAGTCCGTAATGTGAAAGCATTAGTGCAGACTAGACGCTTTTAAGTAGGGATCGGGAGTCTCACGACGCATTGTTTCAGATTATATATTTCACTATAATGCAGATGAGTATGCAAACTTGAATCTGTATTGTTTCCGATATACGTATAATTTACAAGTATAATTGCATTATCTCAGGAGTAATAACAGAAACTTGACAACTAGTTCAATGTAAGTTCCTGATATTATTACAGCATATCATTTTAATAATAGATATCCAGAGATAACAGAACTACACACAGTTCAGTGTAAGTAAACTCGGATTTTATTATTCAAGCATTCATTTTTAATACAACCTGGGTTGATAGATTATTACTTTAATTGGTTATAAAAATTAACACTTACTGCCTTTTGGTCAATAGTAGGTAAAATCTAATTGGTTTAAACAAACATTTCTGGTTCAACAAAAACATATAATTAATTGCTCCTATGAAAACACCATTATGATACAGTTATCTTTATTTTTCTCAGGACCATTTCCCAGGTACTGAATTTATCATATGTCAGCATTCCTTACAGGTAACGAACGGGGTGCTTAAAAAACATATTACAATAAATCTGTGTTAAAATTGGCTAGACTTCCAGAGTATTTTAAAGGCCAAATTGACATCTCTTGGAATACAGACATTATTTATCTAATTTCATTGTATAAACAATCCTTTTTAATAATTACTTACGTGCTTAAGAAACTCACGAAAGATCTAATGCACCTATACAAGATTATTGAAAATAAGTAATACAAAAATACAAAAGTTATAAGATATCTTTGCCTATCTACATAATATCCATATCCAGAACAGTGTCACTAATGCCTGTTCCCTGTTCTGTGAAATATTTACCATCAGCTATCTTGTACTTTTCCTGTCAGTTTGCCATCTTGTTATAGCAGCTCGTGATTTACCAGAAGTCAGAGCTAACTACCAAAAGCTCTCGGAGTAAGTCTATGAGGCCCTTAGTTTGATAAGAAGTGACCTCGAACTCGCTTAGCAAACACTGGAAAGTCACAACTAGTAGGTGAGTACTGAATCATCACAGAGAATAAGACAGTAGCTGTTAACTATTTTACTACGGGCAGGAAACATCCATAAGTAACACCACTCTGGAGGTGAAATATTAAAGAACTCCAGCATGATGCTTTAAGAACAGTATGGAGCCCTGCTGTTGTGACCCTGTATAAGTTTTACTTTATATACATGGCCACTGGGAGCTGCAAGTCAGTGGTAGACATACCCGGGGTGCAGCCAGTGCAGCTGCTCCGTTCCTGAAGGACAGGGGTACCCGAACACCTGCAGAAGCATCTTGTCTATGCATTAGAGTCAGCATGGATACTAAGAGGCGATAAAGGCTCTATTTGAGTAATTTGCAGACAGAGGAGGATGGCCACTCTGCTTTATTCTGTAAAAGACCCTGGAAGGGGCCTCCATCCTCTCCTCTTGCAGGTGCTGGATCTGTACTATAAGAAAAAACACTGCACCACAGTGAGGGATCTAATTACAGCTGATCCTGACAGCAGTGATTCACTCCCTGCTCCTTCTATGCAGCCTGCAGAGAAGGGAGGAGGTGTTCTGTGGCCATTAATAGAAATCTGCACATAAGGAGTCCAAGGGAGACTTTTTTCCTCTCCTCAAGTGGGTAGAGATTAGAGGAGTGTGCAGGTTTCAAGCCAACAAACTAGAAATGGAAAGAAGAGCGCAATAGTGTCTTACCTTTGGATGACTTTTTTGGGGCAAATAATTGTAGTTGCTCACCGGAGATGGTTGTGTAACCCACAACCAGTATAACCACACAATATCGCTGCCGCAGGATCCAACACTCGTCATGCAGGAAATGGTGATCTGGGGACGAACTGAAACGTTATGTTGGTTCCCAGAGGAGGGAGCAGGGAAAAAGCTCCGAAATGCGTAAGAATAAAAGCCATCACTACCTGACAACTGTGGTAATTCCTTCGTATTCTTCGTATGTGCAGCGAAACACTGTACTTTGAGTTTGTCAGGTTTCTACATGGGACACCGAACACCCACCCCTTCCCCTTACAGAAGGAGTAGAAAGGGAATTGTGAGGGAGGAAGAGAGAGCTGGGTCATTCTTCATCAATGGAAACCTCAATGCCACTGGATATCTGAATCATGTAGCAATTTCAGATATCCAGTGGCATTGAGGTTTCCATTAAGCGCCCTGATTAGCTGCTGACCCAGCACATCCACACAGAAAATGCTGGGGGATAAAATGGAGTCCAACGATACTCTGACCTCTCGCCACCCCCTCCTCTCATCAAGAACCCCTCCCACTATTTTACACTATCAGAAGATAGAAGAAAAGCATAATTTAACAAATAATGCTTTTTTTTAATCTGATCAGTTAACTAACAAAGCCACAAATGCCATTTTTTTGTAAATTGCTTGTGTTTCTGATCCTGAATTGAATCTGCAATGTTCCTGGGAAATTTGACATTGGCGAACATGTTCGGGGAAGCTTCACTTGTCATCTCTCTTTCTGACCCAACCTGAGAAGGTTCCATGCAGAGTGAGGAGAGCAGAGTAGAGAATGAGGGATCCACAGCACCACAACAGGCAGGAAAAGGCAGTGAGGTGGCTAAAGGCAGGGGACAGACCCTAATAGCACCCACAAATGCAAATTTCCTGCCAAAAAGTTAGGGATTGCTGAGAATGCCGCTTTTTCAAAGAAAGTGCAGATTGTAAAAGAGTGGTAATTTGCAACCTGTTCCATACCAAAATCAGCATGAGCCTGACCACTAGCAGACTGGCCACCACCATCATGCTCAGCCAAATGTCATGAAAGCACCCATTTTGGTTGGGCCAAACACCTGGGTCCCTCTTCCCCTGTGCTACGTGCATGCCAATTCCATGTTCAGGATGCAGGTATGGATGCCTCTTATTCTGCACTTATCATTGCACATTTGCAAGCACCATCAGCAACCACATCCGATTTTTTTGTCCCAGTACAGCGTTCAGCTGTCCCTACCCCAGGCCTTTGAATACAAATGTAAATGCCATGCCACCCATCCACCCAAAGGACCAAACACTAAACAGTCACATTTCCAGACTGCTTGTCCTGGAAATGTTGCCATTTAGGCTTGTGGACACTAAGGTTTTCCGCAACCTTATAGCAGCCGTCCCCTGGTCCCCAGCAGCCACTATTTTCCAAGTGTCATTCTCGCCTTACACCAGCACATGTTTCATAACATTACCTTTTTCCTGACCAATGCAGTTACTGGTAAGGTCCACTTACCGAATGACACATGGACAAGTGCTTATAGCCATTGTCATTACATTTCCCTGACGGCATACTGGGTGAACCTTGTGGAGGCTGGGATCGAGTCGGATTATGTGATAGCACACATGCTACTGAAGATGAAGATTGCGGGCCCTAGTTCCATCATGGTTTCCTCCACCTCCTGAACCAGTTCCTGCAAACCCCTCCTTTTACACATTCTCCATCTCCAAAGTGTCATCTCTGAGCATGTTGTCCATATCAGTCCCAAGCTGGAAACACTGCAGCACTGCCTCATTGAAGTGGCAACAGGCTCTGCTGAAACTAATTTGTTTAGGTGACAAACAGCACACCACCGCAGTGTTGAGGAAAGCTAAAACAAATCATTGGCTGGAATAAAGTCATGTATTGACTGAAACGTCACAATTTTTGCCTGTAGGCCTATAAAGGCTGGGAAACACCTGAAAGGAGTGCTGCAGTCCTATTTTGTCATATGGTCTATAAAACAAACCATAGAGATCTGTGGCTCTCTACAACCAGACATGATCATGTGTAATAATGCCGTAACCTGGTTGCGGATCTGAAGCTTGGCAAATTTGAACATAGTGTGCGACGAGACCATGTGCCAGAACTCCCCATTACACATGTTGACAAGGCTTTATGAGCAGCAGAGAGCAGTAGTTAAATACCAGATAAAATATGCTTGTCAGTTTTCTAGTCAGCCTCCGCACATAAGAACTGATGAGTGGGCATGGATGTCTAAGGCTACCTTCACATTTGCATTTGTGTCTGCATGCTGATGGCATGCAGACACAAACGCAGTGAAAGCAGGGTCATTTTTTGTGTCCGCAGCGGAGAATGTCCACCTGCGAACACATCACTGTGCAGCCCGGGCAGCCAATCGGCGGTGTCTGGGGGCGGGCCGGAGGTGGAGATCAGCGGCGGAGACCTCCTCCTCCCAGCCGCCGGTAAGCTCTGGGATGTGTCAGCGGGGTTAAACAGCTGATCTGACAGCTGTTTGAATTTCCCGTGCCGACACCGAGAGGAAATGTCGGCGCGGGAAGATTCAAACAGCTGTCACATCAGGTGTTTCTCCCCGCCGACACCGCTAGGAGATTACCAGCGGCGGGGAGGAGGAGATCATCAAAAGCTCAGCTAATCTCCCGGTGGCCGTCGGTGATCTCCTGTGACATCACCGGCGGCCACCGGGAGAGATTTCAATGGGTCCGCAGCGTTCTCCTGCGCTGTCAAGCGCAGAACACTGCGGACCCATTGACGCCAATGCATTGTTTTGTGCGCTTGGGGAAGCTTGCTGATTTTCCAAGGTCCCCAAGCGCACAAAAAATGCAACATGCTGCGTCCCGGGTGCGGACAGGGGACCCTGGAGGAAGCAGATATATTCCGCATCCGCACCCGAACGCAGCAAACGCAGGCACTATGCGTTCCTATGTTAAACATAGGAACACAGTGCGCATGGGCTTGACTGCGTATGGGAACGCAGCATACGCTGAGTTCCCATACGCAAATGTGAAGGCAGCCTAACATTTGTGAGGTTCTACAACTCTTTGAGGAAGAAACTACATGGGGTGATAGTTGTAGGATGAAGAGGAACATTAGCTGGTTGCCTGCATTACAGAGAGCACTGGCATGCTTCTGGATTCAAACCCTTGAGTCTGTGCTCTATGGTCGACTTCTCTATCCCCCAAATCACAGTGGATACACCTTTTCCCTGGATGCTTAGTTTCTCTAATCTTTGCATTATTTCTATTAGGGTTACAGGTGTATTCATTTAATATAGTTTGTCTTCCCAATCACCTTTCGGGTGGAGCTTTAAATACTTTTTCTTTGCTTGTATTTTCTGTTGGTGATATTTTCATTTGGATGTCCAGCTGTATTGCTGTTTGTTTATGCCAGTCAATGGAAGACCAACTAAAAATCATCTCTCTGCTGTATATGTTCTTTACTCTGCACCTACCGTATATACTCGTGTATAAGCCGACCCGTGTATAAGCCGACCCCCCTACTTTTGCCCCCAAAACCTGGGAAAACCTATTGACTCGTGTATAAGCCGAGGGTGGACTCCAGCACAGGTATACAGCCCCCAGCAGTGTGGTATATACAGGCAGCAGCCCCCAGCAGTGTGGTATATACAGGCAGCAGCCCCCAGCAGTGAGGTATATACAGGCAGCAGCCCCCAGCAGTGTGGTATATACAGGCAGCAGCCCCCAGCAGTGTGGTATATACAGGCAGCAGCCCCCAGCAGTGTGGTATATACAGGCAGCAGCCCCCAGCAGTGTGGTATATACAGGCAGCAGCCCCCAGCAGTGTGGTATATACAGGCAGCAGCCCCCAGCAGTGTGGTATATACAGGCAGCAGCCCCCAGCAGTGAGGTATATACAGGCAGCAGCCCCCAGCAGTGTGGTATATACAGGCAGCAGCCCCCAGCAGTGTGGTATATACAGGCAGCAGCCCCCAGCAGTGAGGTATATACAGGCAGCAGCCCCCAGCAGTGTGGTATATACAGGCAGCAGCCCCCAGCAGTGTGGTATATACAGGCAGCAGCCCCCAGCAGTGTGGTATATACAGGCAGCAGCCCCCAGCAGTGTGGTATATACAGGCAGCAGCCCCCAGCAGTGTGGTATATACAGGCAGCAGCCCCCAGCAGTGTGGTATATACAGGCAGCAGCCCCCAGCAGTGTGGTATATACAGGCAGCAGCCCCCAGCAGTGAGGTATATACAGGCAGCAGCCCCCAGCAGTGTGGTATATACAGGCAGCAGCCCCCAGCAGTGTGGTATATACAGGCAGCAGCCCCCAGCAGTGTGGTATATACAGGCAGCAGCCCCCAGCAGTGTGGTATATACAGGCAGCAGCCCCCAGCAGTGTGGTATATACAGGCAGCAGCCCCCAGCAGTGAGGTATATACAGGCAGCAGCCCCCAGCAGTGTGGTATACAGCAGCCTCCCCAGCAGTGTGGTATACAGCAGCCTCCCCAGCAGTGTGGTATATACAGGCAGCAGCCCCCAGCAGTGTGGTATACAGGCAGCAGCCCCCAGCAGTGTGGTATATACAGGCCCCCCGATTACCCACCCCCGTAGTTTATGCAGGCCACCCGATCCCCCCCCCCCGTAGTATATACAGGCCCCCCGATTCCCACCCTCCCTGTAGTATATACAGGCCCCCCGCGCTCTATATACAGGCCCCCGGTTGCAGCCACAGACCTGTAAGAGAATCGCTTTCATACTTACCCTCCTCACTGTCATCGCGCGTCCTCGTCTCCTTCCAGCTTCTTCCCGGCGCATCCACAATGACGTCATTGTGGACGCGCCGGGTACAAGCGGGAAGGAGACCGGAGGAGCGCGGGTAACAGCGAGGAGGGTAAGTATGAAAGCGATTCTCTTACAGGTCCGTGGCTGCAACCGGGGGCCTGTATATAGAGCGCGGGGGGCCTGTATATACTACATAGAGGGTGGGAATCGGGGGGCCTGTATATACTACGGGGGGGGGGATCGGGTGGCCTGCATAAACTACGGGGGGCCTGTATATACTACGGGGCGGGGGGGATCGGGGGGCCTGTATAAACTACGGGGGGGGGGGGATCGGGGGGCCTGTATAAACTACTGGGGGAGAGCAATGTAATATGCACGGCTCCCCCTGCCGCTGATGGACAGGGGGATGCCGTGCATATTGCATTGCACTAATGAGCGGCCCCACGTGATCGGCCGCTCATAGTGCAGCCTCCCCCTGCCTCCTCCAGCCCCCGGACACCGGCCCCCCCACACTCAGCCGTATAGTGACTCGTGTATAAGCCGAGGGGGGCACTTTTCAGCACAATTTTTGTGCTGAAAAACTCGGCTTATACACGAGTATATACGGTACTTTCTGTTTGTTGGTAGGAAGTAGGTGGCATATCTTTAGCAGTGTATAAGTTCTCTTGCATTTAACATTTTGTTATTTGCTTTACTCACTCTGGGATCACTTTTTTACCTCACCACACCTTTCCTTCTGTAGGCAAATTGCCCTTTGCTTGATGGCCAATCAGGCAGAATAGGTCCAAGTTGCTATAGTTTAGTCTGTGGTAAGGGTTAGCCCAGGTAACGCAAGAACTACTAGGGACTGAAGGGTTGGGATCTGTGGTCTGCACTGGATCTAGCAGGGACAGTTTAGTGTGTTTCCTGTTTCCTGTGTGAGTTGCTACATGGCCATAACAGATACTATCCACACCAGCTTCATCCCATCTGTTAAGTGTGGCTAAGCTGAAGTGAAGGAAGAGGAGAAGTGACTGGAGAAGGAGGAGAAGATGGAGAATTATCTTTCTGGTGGAGACAGAGAAGTCTTGCCCATTAGGAGTTTGGCACACATGGCTGACTTTATGTCCTGCTGTTGCCTTTCCTATGACTCTTTGGTTATATACATTCTGGCCAACTCTGATTACTGGAAGTGCACCCTTCTAGACCCATGTTACAAGGAGAACTCTCCATCTCGCCCTATAGTGGCAAATAATTTGATGCAATACCAGAACAATTGGTACAGAAAGTCCCATGTGACAACGCTGGAAGAGAGATTATAGTTCCTTGGGCAACCAAGGAGGAAAGAAGGGGGTGTAGTTTTAGTTCGCCCTCTACTGTGTCTTTTACTGTAGTAATAGGAGATGGGGATTTACAGTGAAAGATGGCCCAGATAGTTTTATCTCTTTTTAATTTTACTTTATATATAAGACATTATCCAGGAAAGAATATTTCCTAACATCCATCCATACATAATTATAACTAGAATAAACTATTCCAGCTACACTTGCAATTACTTTGTCATGTTTATCACTCTAGTTGTTATAATGAAGCAAGGCTTCCTGATTTTTCTTTCCTTCAGCAGAAGTATTTTTATTAATTGTGAATCTCACAATGCTTGTCTATGCATTTCTGATGAATGTTTTGAGAAGTATTTCACTCATTTTCATGATCCTCTACAAACAGCAATATATTTTTTGATATCCTCAGGCTAAAAAGTATCTTGCAAAGAGGAAATGTCATGTCCTTGATTTCAGAGCTACTGTATTTTGTCCTCATTCCTAGGTCTGGGATTTCATGCCCAAGGGAAACAAGCTCATGTCAATAACAAATGGCATAGTGTCTCTGTGGTTTTATTGCAGATAATATATAAATATATATATTTTGGCAGGCAAACGTTTGGGCACCTCTGGTCAAGATTACTGCTATTGTCAACAGGTAAGAAAGTTGAAAATTAAATGATCTTTAAGAGGCATAAGGTTTCATCTTAAATATTTTAAAAACTGCAAAAAGGAAAATGGGCTTATGCAAACGTTTTGGCACCCTTGTAGTTATGTGTGCTCATATAAATTTGACGACCAAGGTTATAGGCCGCTTTACACACACCAACTTCTGTGTCCAACTTCTGAACAGATCTCTGGTTGCAGTGAAATCATGGACACATTGCTCCATTT
This sequence comes from Allobates femoralis, assembly GCA_033576535.1. Lineage (NCBI taxonomy): Eukaryota > Metazoa > Chordata > Amphibia > Anura > Aromobatidae > Allobates > Allobates femoralis. The sequence continues at coordinate 231,658,884 of JARQOC010000001.1, read as the reverse complement.
GTACACAGCACAAAATGGAACAATGTATCCATGATTTCACTGCAACCAGAGATCTGTCAGAAGTTGGTCACAGAAGTTGTGTGTGTAAAGCATCCTTAGACCTTAATAAGCCTGTTAAGGTTATGGCTTATCACCATTATGTTAAGAAAGATCAGGTAAAGCAAATTTCACAGCTTTACAAAAGTCCATTCAACTCTAACCTTGTGCCAAAAGACAGAGCCATGGGTTCTTCTACGCAGCTGCTTAGCACTCTAACAATGAAAATGGTGGAGGTCAACAAAGCAGGAGAAGGCTATAAGAAGATAGCAAAGTGTTTTCAAGTTGCCCTTGTAGTAGAGGTCAAGATATGGTTTGCAAGACCAAGCAAAATTTCAAAAAGAGTTGCTCATAGGATTGCTAGAGAAACAAATCAGAACTCCTGCTTGACTGCAAAAGAGCTTTAGGAAGATTTAGCATACTCTGGAGTTGTGCTACATTGTTCTAGTGTTTAGAGACACCTGCTCAAATAAGACTTTCATGTCAGAGTCATTAGAAGAACACCTCTACTGCATCCTCACCATAAAACTGAGCTTCAGAAGGATGCAAAAGAACATCTAAACAAGCATGATGCACTTTGGAAACAAGTCCTGTGGACTGATGATTTGGAGTTTAAGGGTATGGACACACTGGCGTAAAATTTGTACGATACAATGCGAGTTTTTTTCACATTGCAGTTGGACCAATGTTATTCAATTTCCGAGAGCACATTTGCGTTTTTTTTCTCATATGATTGACGGACGAGAAACCAATCGCAACATGCTGTGACAGTATGCGAATCACGCGCGAGACTCGCCAATGTAAGTCTATGGGTCCAACAAAATCACGAACTGCACACGGACAGCACACGAACCACCTGAGAGGCATCCGTTTATTTTTAACTGGCACATTATCATTCTGCAGCTGAGAACACTGTAAAATGTTCCTGTAAATAATTATACAGTAAATAACTGTTGAGAAAAAAAATGGATTGCACACGAACATCACTCGGATGTGATCTGAGAGAAATGTCAGACAGTCGCATAGCAGTTGGATGCAAAATGGACCAAAAAACAGACAACACTCGTAAGATTCTCGGGAACGACAATCCGACCGCATTTTTTCTCGCCAGTGTGTTTCGACCCTAAATAGAACTCTATCGCTACAATGATCAAAGGTATTGGGAAAGATCAATCATGCCTTGGGGTTATGTTGCATGCAATAGCATGGGGAACATTTCCTGGGTAGAGGGAAAATGGATTCAATTAAATTTCAACAAATTCTTAATGGAAGCATAACAGGATCTGTAAAAAAGTTGAAGCTAAAAAGAGGATGACTTCTACAAATGTATAATGATGTCAAAATCCACAATACACTACCTCAAAAGAAGTAAGCTGAAGGTTTTACAATGGCTCTCTCAGTCAACTGATATGAACATCATTGAAAATGTGTGGCTGGACCTCAAAAGAGCAGTGCATGTAAGACGACCCAGGAATCTCACTGAACTGGTAAACTTCTCCAAGGAAGAATGGATGAAAATCCCTCAAACATGAATCGAAAGACTCTTGGCTGGCTAAATATAGTGTTTAAAAGCTGTAATACTTGCAAAAGAGGGTGCTACTAAGTACTAACTATGCAGGGTGCAAAACCTTTCTATGGTAATATTTAAAATGTTAAATATGAAAATATTTTTTTTTGCCTAAAATTCAATTCATCTTTAACTTTTTGCTTTTTAGAGATTATTTCATCTTCAACTTGCTTAACTGTTCACAATAACAATTTTAGTCAGGGGAGCCAAAGCTTTTGCATGGCTTATATTTGTGTGTGTATATCACAGATGAAAAATTTACATTAACACATATAACTTACTGTATATAACTGTTTATTTAATATAGGTTTGGAATGTGTATAATCCATTATAGAAAAGCTATCACCATTTTCCCAATTCATTTCTCCCAGGCGTTAGAAATATTTTACTCGGCGAAAGGTAATCTAATTTATCACCTAGTGCTGTTATCTGTTTCAAGATATCTAATCTCATTGCTGTACCATAGAGAAAGCGTTTTATGAATACATATAGCATTATACTAAAAAAGAGGATACAGTTTCAATTAGGAACATTGATGCACAGAGCAGAATCTCTTTGCATTTAGAGAACAGATAAGGAAATATATTCTATTTTGCAGCCTGATTCACACAGTTGAATATGTATCTTATACTAATATAATCATACATACGGTAAGTAGTTATCACCACCAAATTCCATAAGAATGTTAATAGAAAAAAATCCCATTTCACTGTACAAAGTGATTGTTGTGTTTAAATATTTCTTTTGGTGTGTAGATATAAAGTAGCTCTGCTGATCTAGTGAAGTGGATGGTGGTGAACTACAAAAACTGTTCAGGGAACAGGTAAAACACACAATTAAAGGTATTAGCAGGGTTTTTCTATGTAAAATGAACATAGCATGCTGTAAGGTTTAACATGAAATTTCAGTCATGTTTCTCTTATCACAATGTGTATTTTTGTTTACCTGCTATGTTTGTTTGAGTTTCGATAACTTATAATTACTTGGACTGAGGACTGTGTGATCCCAACTCAGTCACACACCCCACTGTGATTAGCAGATCACTGTCTATATACTTTGTATAAAAGTAGCCTGATGTTGGAAGGGGAAGCTTTTTCAGTTCTGCTGCATGGCTAAAACTAAAACTTTATTGCTGTCAAAACTGATACACCCAGTAATCTAAGTGATATATCGTTGGCTTCGAGGTCTCTTTGTCTACATCATGCTGCTCTCAGATGACGTAGGAAAAAACCTGCTGACAGATTCCCTTTTAATCTCCTTTACATATATGTAATTGTTTAGCTAACTTTAGGCACAGGGATTGACTGCTATTCCTGAAAGACCTTATTTTGTAAAGCTGGTTTCACATAATAGTTGCCACTATATTTAATGGCTTCATCAGGCATATGTCTGAACTTTCGCAAAACAGGATTCGAGTATATTTGCCAATAGGGCCATTGACTATACAGTAATGATATAGATGGAGTCACTGTGTGCTCTGGTGTGTCATTTTAAAGAACAAAGAGATATTTCATTTTATAGTTTACTTCTCGTTTCCTGACAGATTACAGAGGTGGCAGAGTAGCAGGTTCCTAGGCAAGAAGCACATACTTGTGAGATGTTTGCTATATTCATGCAAGCACACTTGTGAAGTTAACCAGAACACTAATGCCAAACCTCGTATAAGTCTATGGGGACCCAAACTTTAATGCTGTAAAATGGTGGTAGTAAGGGCTAGGGGGTGCAAAAGGAAGCAAAATGGGGATCAAAGCAGCTCAATTATACTGGGTTTCTGTGCTGCTGTCACACTGCTTCTGAGTCCATTCATTAAAACGTATGAATATTCCCATGCTTCCCCACCCACAATCTGTGACAGCAACTGTGAATGCTTCCAGTTAGACTGTGCCCTCACCTTCTGTGGCGGCATCTGTGACTGTTGCTGTCACACTAGCTGCCTGGGTCCCCAAGTGAAGTTAAAAATAAATAAATAATTAAAAGAATAGAATGAAGTCCCACTTATTTTGATACACAGTGCAGATAAAGCAGACAATCTAGAGGCTGCAGCCCCCACCTGTGTGCTTTTTTTGTCTGGTTATGAAATACGGGGACTCTACATGTTTTTTTCTCTAGTCACCTTCCACAACAGCATAGGAGGTTGTCTATATGCCCTAAAGGGGGACAGGAACCCCAATAGGTTAAAACCCTCTCCCACCAGAGTCTTTCATGTATGTACATGTATGTATGGAGAGGTATTGGTTGCTGCATGACTGGTGTGCGTAGTTTACCTTTTCTTTTGGCTAGCCAGGCAGTGGTAGTCATGGGTTTTTACGCTCCTCCTCTATTTGACTCCCATCTCACAGCTCTCTGTGGAAGGAGCAGAAGATGCTTGAAACGCGACGGAATAAAATTACACCATTGCACCAGACTTCTTAGGTCCTGGATTTTCCATCCAGCAGCGCAGATCACCGGCACTTCGTCCAGTTTCCAGTTGTTTGCCATGTTGCACATGGAGGTGTGGATCCAGCAGCAGCTGTATTAGCTCCTAATACTGGTTGTGTGTTCACACAACCGGACCAGGTGAGCAAATTTCATCGGGCTATTGGCCCACTCTACCTAGAGATAAGACCCTGTGCGCATTTTTGTCTCACATTGTTAGATGTGGGACATCCTGGCCCTCCTGAGGAGGGTAAAAGCGGACCAGTGGTTTCCATGCCAGAGGCCTCCTTGAGCTCTCCAGCTTCTTCTCGTTCGTTGCACGCTTTTCTGCTTTGCATGACCCAGAAGTAACGCCAAACTCTTGCACAAGTCACTTTTAGTGTTCCACAGTGAAACACATGTACTTCCGGTTCTGCGCCCTGCTGTTTGCCAGCTCAGAACAGCGTGCTCATCGTGGATGTGGCTTGCTCAGTACTCGGAGCAGGGAAGAAACATTCTATTCGCTGGGGGCTCCGCATTTTCTTTATATGCCAGCCCAGAAGACATCCTGAGGTAAGCCATAACACTTTTTAATGGGCTTCCTGCCCTGCTGCAGCCCCCAGTTCTACTGTATCTACAGTACGTCTGTGGGGAAGGGGGGAAGTCCAGTCCGTTTCCAGGGTTTCTTGGGTCCTAATACAGATTATATATACTGTTTTAGTTAGCCACTATTTTCTCCCTATAGAGAGACAAGTCCTCCACCCCTACGATGGAGAAGATCCCTAAATGTGTGGCAAGTAGCAATAAGCTTCCCCCAGCCTGGAGAAAGAATCTTTGCCAAGTCTGTGACAAAGTAGTTAGAAAGGAACATCCCTCACTTCTGGACGAAATCCGTTCCTTGGTCAAACAGAAGATTGGCTTCCTTTTCTCCTGCCCCGTCACTGTCTAAGCCATCTTCCTCTAAAAAGAGAAAAATACAGCTGTGACTCAGAGGATTCCCATAGCTCAGACATATGGGAAGAAGCTTCATCTTCTAAAAAAACAGATAGTAGGATACTTTTTCTCAAGGATAGGAGGGGCTAATTAGTGTAGTGCACACACTATTAAGTTACTAAAGTTTCACATGTAGTGTGAAATGTTACCAGGGTGCTAAACATTAGGGGGTGTAGGTGCAGACTTATCGGAACTCGGCCTATACACTATAAGTTAGAAGAGGAACAGATTTCCCAATCCTTCCAGGGCAAGATATTTGGGGCGTTGAAGCAAGAAAACAAACTGTTTTTCCAATGCATGAGAACATCCAAAACCTCATCCTGCAGGAATAGAAGTTCACAGAGAAACGGCTAGGCATCCCCTCGGAGCTTAAGCATCTGTTTCCCTTAGGGGGCGATTCGTGCAATTGGGAAATTCCTAAAATAGATGTGAAGGTGGCAAGGGTGGACAAGAAAACTGCACTCCCCTTCAAGGACACAATTAAAAGCCCAAATGAATAGGAAAATTGAGAGTCTGCTGAAAAACTCCTGAGAGGCATCTACATCTTCCCTCAGGTACAAGATAGCCTTCACCTGTGTCGCCAAATCTCTTTTCAGGTGGTTGGGTCAACTAGAAAATCATCTGTCTCAGGGTACCCCAAAGGGGGAGTTATTAGACTCTCCCGATTACAAAAGGCAGTAGGTGTTCTTGGCAGACACATCGCTAGAATCTGTCCGTAAAGCCGCCAGATACTCTGTGTTGTCTAACTCCAGTAGAAGGGCCTTGTGGTTCAAGATGTGGAGTGGGGATGTCACTTTGAAGATTCGGCTATGCTCCATTCCCTTTAAAGGTGAATAAGTCTTCATGGCTGTGCTGGACAATATTCTAGAGTCTAGATAATATAACAAAAATTAATACATTTTTTAAACGTCACCCTCCATACCAGCAGTAGGTCATCAGATGTTACAATACTCCCATATAAAAAAGAATCAGATATTAGTTCCATTCTAACACCTAATTCCTGTCACCCCAGACATGTCACACATAATTTACCGGTGGGGGAACTAATTAGGATTAAAATAAACTGCTCAGATCCTACATGGTTAGATGAAGAACTAGAGAAAAAGTGTCATAACTTATGGGGTAGAAGTTACTCAGACAGCATTCTAAAAACAATTAAAAGAGACACAATACTTGTGAATAAAACTACTGATAAGGCTCAGAAAAGCAGAAATTTTATTAACTTCACCACACAATATAGCACAGATTATGGGGAGGTGGTGAAAGTTATAAAGAGATATTTGCCGATATTAGATCAGGATCCCAAGGTGAAATAGGTAATGGACAATAATATAGTGCCCTTTTCAGGTAGAATAGAGCCTAATGTTGGAGCTTTCCTATCACCAAGCTTTTTGTTTAAGGAGAATACTAATGATAACCAAAGTTGATTAAGTGTGATTGTGTTTTTTCAAATGCGGCCAGAACATATGTGTAAGTTGCAATCATCCAACGAAATGCGGTAGTCTTACATTACAAGCTACTAAACATAATGGCCTTGTTCACATACACCTGCGTTTTTGGCACTCTGCGTTTTTCTGCAGTTTTTCAAAAACGCAGATTCGTTAACGCATGGTACATTTAAGTGTACATGCGTTTTTTAGCTACACTTGCGTTTTATTCCCCCATTCCAAAAAACGCTGCATGCAGCGTTTTTTGGGTGCTGTTAAAAAACGCAGGGGTTGTTTCCAAGAACACAAGCGTTTCTTTAACATGGGGCCCTATGGGAAACGCATGTGTTAACGCATGTCACATATAGGCACCTGCGTTAACGCATGCGTTTCCGCATATGCGCTTCTAATGAAAAAATAACAAAATTCAAAAACTTCAGAAAAACATTCAGACCCACAGAGAACACTATTTGGAACACTTTGAAAAACTGCTCAGTTTTTCTAACTGCTAAAAAAACGCATAGGTGTGTGTGAACAAGGCCAATATCATCTACTAAAGTAACATCCCATAGAGAGTTTCATAAATTGCAACACAATTTACCTGATGGAATGTATCAGTTGCAAGGTCCAATATGTAGGTTGTACTATCGGTCCACTCGAGCGGAGAATTTGTAGACATCCCTCTGACTCAGTGGGAGAACTGAAGATTAATATTTCTTTGATACCAAGGCACTTCTCTACTGCACATCATGGAAATACTTCTACTTTCTGTTTTTGTGGTATAGAAATATAGAAAAGGTAAAACGTCCTGCAAGGGGCATTGACTATAGAAAGAAGGTTCTTAACAGAGAAATTTTCTGGATGCTCAAGCTTGGAACGAGATTTCCTGTAGGCTTGAATATCGGGAGAGATCTTATCTTACAGTACTCTTAAGTTTGGAAATTCTTCCGTAAATTGAATCTCCTCTCCCAAAATTATTGGACCTTCTATAATTATCCCATGTATCTTACAATGATTCTCTTTCTTCTAATAACTTAATTTTGTCCTTTGTCCTTTTCAGATAATTGATATTATGGATTATTACACAGAAATACGTGTGAAATTATTGTGTGCCAAGTTGGTAAAACGGGTTAATCACAGTACTGTGCTATATACTTTTTATAAGTGATGTGTCTGGTAATAACCCTTCATTATGGCCTTCACAACTTAACACTTGACACACTTTTGACAGATATGTATGTATAAAGACAACAGACAAAATAAAACATAAAAATAAAAAATAAGCAGCAAAAAACATATACGTATTAAATGAATAATGATCACACAAGGAATTTCCACCTCACAGTATTAAACACTAGATTTTTGTGCCTGATCCTTTGACAAGGTTTTGGTGATGTACCGTATATACTCGCGTATAAGCCGAGTTTTTCAGCCCGAAAATTGGGCTGAAAAGTCCCCCCCTCGGCTTATACGCGAGTCACGGTGTATTTCCTGTGGGGGGGGCTGTGACCGGGTGCTGGAGGAGGCAGGAGGGGGCCGCAGTGACCGCGGGTGGTCACGTGGGGCCGCCTCATTAGTGTAATGAATATGCACGGCATCCCCCCATCCATCAGCGGTGGGGGGATGCTGTGCATATTGCAATACACTGGCCCCCAGCAGTGGTACACAGCCCCCCCTCCTTATTATGTGTCCCCCAGGCTGCGGCACCTGTTAAAATAACAAACCTTTCATATATCACCTTTCCGGCGCCGCTCCTCCGGTCCCAGCTTCTTCCTGCTTGTGCCGGTGTCATGTGACCGGGCACAGCTGATGACGTCATCTCCTGTGCCCGGTCACAGCACTAGAAGCCGGCACAAGCAGGAAGAAGAAGCCGGGAGCGGAGGAGCGGTGCCGGAAAGGTGATGTATGAAAGGTTTGTTATTTTAACAGGTGCCGCAGCCTGGGGGACACATAATAAGGAGGGGGGGCTGTGTGTCACTGCTGGGGGCCAGATACAAACTTGTATACCACTGCACAGGGGCCTGTATACCACTGCACAGGGGCCTGTATACTACTGCACAGGGGCCTGTATACCACTGCACAGGGGCCTGTATACTACTGCATAGGGGCCTGTATACCACTGCACAGGGGCCTGTATACCACTGAACAGGGGCCTGTATACTACTGCATAGGGGCTTGTATACCACTGCACAGGGGCCTGTATACTATTGCATAGGGGCCTGTATACCACTGCACAGGGGCCTGTATACTACTGCACAAGGGCCTGTATACCACTGCACAGGGGCCTGTATACCACTGCACAGGGGCCTGTATACTACTGCACAGGGGCCTGTATACCACTGCTGAGGGGCCTGTATACCACTGCTGAGGGGCCTGTATACCATTACTGAGGGGTGCTATATACCAGTGACGGGGGGCTATATACCATATATACTCGCGTATAAGCCGAGTTTTTCAGCCCAAAAATTGGGCTGAAAAGTCCCCCCCTCGGCTTATACGCGAGTCACTGTATACTGAATACAATGTATACAGTATACAGTGCCCCCCCATATCAGTATACAGGCCCCCCCCTTGGGTAGTAATCCTGTAAAGGAAGAGATTAGTATACTTATCCCTCCGCTGTCCCGCCGCCGCCATCGCGCTCTTCCGTCTTCATCCAGCGTCTTCCGTCTTCTTCCAGCTTCCTCCGATGGTCGCAGGCAATGACGACAGAGGAGGAAGCCGAAAGAAGGCGGAAGATGCTGGATGAAGATGGAGGAGCGTGATGGCGGCGGCAGCGGGAAAGCGGAGGGATAAGTATACTAATCTCTTCCTTTACAGGATTACTACCCAAGGGGGGGCCTGTATACTGATATGGGGGGGCTGCATATACGTCTGGGGCTGCATATACCTCTGGGGCTGCATATACCTCCTGGGGCTGCATATACCTCCTGGGGCTGCATATATCTCTGGGGCTGCATATACCTCTGGGGCTGCATATACCTCTGGGGCTGTATATACCTCTGGGGCTGCATATACCTCTGGGGCTGCATATGGGGCTGCATATACCTCTGGGGCTGCATATACCTCTGGGGCTGCATATGGGGCTGCATATACCTCTGGGGCTGCATATACCTCTGGGCTGTATATACCTCTGGGGCTGCATATACCTCTGGGGCTGCATATACCTCTGGGGCTGTATATACCTCTGGAGCTGCTGTATACTACCACTGGGGCTGCTGCTGTATATACCACTGGGGCTGCTGCTGTATATACCACTGGTGCTGCTGCTGTATACTACCACTGGGGAGGCTGCTGTATACCTCACTGCTGGGGGTTGTATACCTGTGCTGGAGTCCACCCTCGGCTTATACGCGAGTCAATAAGTTTTCCCAGTTTTTGGGGGCAAAAGTAGGGGGGTCGGCTTATACACGGGTCGACTTATACACGAGTATATACGGTAATAGGATGGGGGTCTGCTGCATTTCATACCCTAGGCTCATACGCGAGTCAATAACTTTTACCAGCTTTTGGGGGCAAAAGTAGGGGGGTATGTGTCAGACAGACTTTTTTTCCTCACATGAACAGAGCGCTTTTTTTTTTGTTCTCATACTCAAATTCCTGACAAGGGTTTCTTTCCATGTGCATGGCTCTACTCCAAACAAGTCACATTACATTTTTGCATAGAATTATTTTAGTAACATACCTTTACTAATTCTTGTGGTATCTTAATGTGGTTACAAGTTCAGGGCATTTACATATATGTGCAATCTACTTTCCAAGAAAATTTCTACTTATGAATTTCTCTATTTGTTTTTTATTTTATTTTTTTATATACTCATGTGAGATTTATATTGTAGATGGGAAAACTGGAGACTTTACCACTATTTCTCACTATACAGATTTGTATGCTGACACATTTGTGATGTTACATGTGATGATAAGAAAGAGAGGGAGAAAGAAAACAGAAGAAAAAAATCCCACAGCTGATTCGAGAACTTGTACTTGGACTGGTTACACAGCCTTTACATACCATTCATTTGGTTGTACTCTTTAGATCATAATTAAGGCTACCATTTCAGCCGAAACGTGTCACTCTTAGCCGTAAAATGGACTGACCTGGCTGCCACATATTGTGCATTATTTTTATATTTTTTATGGATTTGCAATAAAGTGAAGTTTTACACATTTTTCCTCTACGTGTTGCTGTTTTTCCCCATCACTGGGTCATTCTCTGCCTTCTGGTTTCCATAATCGGCTGTTGACAAGTCAAGGATCGTGCTATTGAAGGGGATTCTCAGAGAAGGACATCAATGGTGAGCTTATAATTCTTTTCTCTTGTACTAACATTCTAGAGAAGGCTTCAGATAAAAACAAGTCACTTCCTGAGCAAAAGCCAGCCAAGACTGAGCTATGCTATGGGGAAAGGCAAAAGTATCCTGGTCCCCCCATCGACAACAACAGCAGAAGAAACAATGACTGTCAGAATTAGTGGCTTTCGGGAACAAGGCATATGTATCGTCCTCTACCTAGCTCACCTCTTGATTATAGCTCCATCTGCTTAGGTACTGAGAAACCATGTAGAAAAATCTCTGGAAATTCTCCAATCCTTGGGCTTGATCCCAAGTCTTTAGAAATCATAATTACAGCTATCAACAACAAGGAAGTTCCTGGCAGTCCTATTAGGCTCAAGGAAGCAGATGTCCTTCTTACCAGAAGATCATCAATTGGACATAATAGCCAAGAGTTCTGCTTTCAGGGAACAGAGGTCTCCTACTCTACAAGCAGCCATGTACATCCTGAGTTCCATGACTTCCTACATCCAGTCAGTATCTTTGGCTCAGGCTCTCTACAGAATATTGAAGAGTCACATACTTGGAACAGGAGTACCAACTAACTGAACAAAAAAGTTCAGGCTCTGGGTTGGGTAAAGGCCTCCCTTATGTAGTAGTGGAATCTCAAGACCCTTCGCAAGGGGGTAGCTTGGTCTCAAACATCGTTAATCACAATAATAACTAATGCCAGCAAAAGAGACTGGGCAAAAAAGTAATACATCTCCCTTTCAGAGGCTGTGGAATCCAATGATCACTGCCAGGTCCTCCAACTTCAGGGATTTAAAGGTTATATAGGAGGCCCTTCTGGAACAGACAGTCTAGTCAATGGCGGTCATATCAGAATCTACTTGGGCAACATGACAACCGTAGCCCACTTTCAACATCAGGGGAGCACGAAGTCAAACAGTTTAAAAGCAATATCCAGTTGAATATTCAGGTATAACAAAAGGCATCTCACTGACAGCCATCCACCTGAAGGTGTCTTCCAGCAAGCCATGGTGTGAAAGGCTGGTATACATCGCAAAGACAGAGATCTGTGGCAATATAAATGTGAATGTTTTACTCTGACTTGCAGCATTTCACTAAGGGTTAAATGGAGGAAGCTCTGTGTGTTTCTGATTAAACCCAGCTTCCCACATGTGACGGTAAGGTAGGATATCAGATGAATGGTTCTGGGTAAGGGCCGCTTTACACACACCAACTTCTGTGTCCAACTTCTGAACAGATCTCTGGTTGCAGTGAAATCATGGACACATTGTTCCATTTTGTGGCTGTATACAAATGGAGCAATGTGTCCATGATTATACTGCTACCAGAGATCTGTTCAGAAGTTGGACACAGAAGTTGGTGTGTGTAAAGCGGCCCTTAGAGCAGTCTTCCTATATCCTGCAAATGCAGCAGGACACATGCTATGTTGGACTGGAGACTCAGCCTGTGTGAGCCTACTGAGAGCGGCTGAGTGGTGAATGCTGCCCAAAACCTTCAGAGAGGTAACGGACATGAAAACAGTGAGTAAAAGCCAGTGGAATCTGTATGGACAATTCCAGCAGTGAAAAGACTTTGTATGATATGTATATTGCTCAACAGCCAAAGCAAGGCTCATTCTGTTATGTGGTTCTAGAGTTTGGTTTATGAAGTGTAATAAACTGGAAAAAGACTTATTTAATTGAGAAACCATTGCTGTGTGCTTAAATATGGGTGCCATATGAGTGTACCCTAACCCGATCTGTAATCGCTACGTCACAGCACACACAAAACAATCATAAAGCATAATGGAATATACCACTTAAAAACATTGCTCATACATTTAAAAATATAAATACAGAGAAACGCAATTTTTACAACCAAATTATTAAAAAAAAGTAGTTAAATGGAATAAATAAATTTTTAAAGCTAGGGTAGTGCTTGAACCTATGGTGTTAACCCATTCATTCTTTGTCAGGACCCTACTGATGCTGTTTTAAACCATTGAGATGTGGGTGGATTTGATTTGTTCTCTTTAATCTTTTTGATTTCATAAACTCTTGTGAAACTACCACTAAATGTAGAGAACAAATCAAATCCACCCACAGCTCAATGGTTTAAAACAGCAGCACAGGGTCCTGGCTTGAAAAATGTATTTATTCATTTAACTACTTTTTTATTAATATGGTTTTAAAAATTGAGTTTCTCTGGTTTATATTTTTAAATGTATGAGCAATGTTTTTAAGTAATATACTCCATTATGCTTTATGGTTGTTGTTTTATGTGCTTTACGATGTATTATGTGTTTAAGTCTGAATCCCCACCCACTGGGTGTGGTGTTTTTTTGAAAGGAGGCATCTCCATGTGCCTTTTTCCTCTATAAGTAACAGACCTTGTATGTGTATATGTATAGGCTGTCCTGAGGAAGTGGTGTGAACACCACGAAACGCATTAAAATAAAGTCTATTTCTCTATTACATCTACTTTGACTCCTCTGGTTCATCATTCTGACAGGCAAGCAGCGCAGTCTAGCGCACTATTCTCGTCACCTAACAAGAGATCAAATGTTCTTGTTGTACTCCGAATAGTAATACACTATTTACAGCAAATTATGCAATATGTAATAAGACATCACAAAGTACCATGACCTTGTGGAGACCAGCGGAGGATAACACTGCGGGCACCAGTTAAAGCACTCAAACACAGTGAAACCAAGTCATTGCTCCCTAGAATTGAATATGCAGATAAGTCCATGGAGCCTCAGTTAAGAGTCTACAACATGGACACCAGCATTATCCACCAGGAAGACCTAGCCCAGGGTATTAGTAGCCTTAAGTCACTATCCAGCCCTTGCAAGCTTGAAGATATGGCCAGGTTTACCATGGTTTAGGTATCCAACCACAGACACTGTTTCGGGTTGTTGCCCCTCATCAGTGTGGCACAGATTCTGGCTGGTGGGAGCAATGCTTGATAGACAGACATCACAAAGCACCCACTGACCTTGTGGAGACCAGCAGAGGATAACACTGCGGCACCAGTTAAGCACTCAAACACAGTGAAACCCAAGGTGCATTGCTCCCTAGAATTTGAATATGCAGATGAAGTGACTTAAGGGCTACTAATACCCTGGCTAGGTCCTTCCCTGGTGGATAACTGCTGGTGTTGATGTTGTTGACTCTTAACCGAGCTCCAGGGACTTCATCTGAATATGTAATAAAGGTCAGAAAGTTGCTGAAAGTACAATTGCAAACTGGATAAACAAAGGCTATTATTTAAGCATACGTCATCCAGAATATGACACCCTTTCTGGATTTAGGCTCTTTCTGCAAGATGTACTTCAGTCTCTTGGTGCAGATATGCAGGTATTAGGACTCTGGATCTTCTGTAAACTTTTTTTGCATCCTAGCCCTTTTCCAAGATGGTGTCCGCTGCTTCACTCCTGTTCTTGTGATTCTTCTTCCTGCCTTTATAAACCCTAGTCTACCGTCTAGCCCTTCTCAAGTATTCAGTTTGAATTTCTGGCTCCCTGTTGCTTTTCTTATTTGCTCCATATCCTGGTAATCCGCTCCGGCTTATCCAACATTTGCAGTTTGAACTGCAACAACCACACCTGCTTTCGCTACTCACCTGCTACAAGCTGCCTGTGCTGTGTGTTCCTGATTCTGCCACTGTTCGACCAGCTCTGTGTCATGTAAGCCAAGTGTGCTCTGCTAATACTTGCAGTTCCTAATATTGTTTATTGTGCATTAGCAGCATTCTGGACTTTGGGACTTTCTTAAATCTGCACTGCATTAGAGACTTCCTTATTGGTATCATCGTGCAAGAAGTATTTCTAGAGACTAATCAGCTTACTGCTTATTTTGATTAACTTGCTGCCACTTGTGTTGAATAGAGATTTGCTCACCTTTAGGGTGAAGGCACACTGTAATGCATCAAAAATGGAGCATTTTTGATGCATGACAGTGATGCAAGTGCTGGGCATTTTTACTGTGAGTGTGGTGCTAGTGTGGTGCGTGTGAGTGTGTGTGCATGGCTGTATACATGAAAGTGTGCTGCAAGTGTGCTGCGAGAGTCCGTGTGTGGTGTGAGTCAGTGTGCTGCTGAAGTTTGCTTGGCGGGATTTCTCAGCATGAGTATTCCCACCAAGCAAACTTCAGCACCGAGGACAGCACTGACTGTCAGCTCAGCACTGACTTCAGCCCCGCCGACAGCATTTACTGGTGAATTCAAACACCGCTACTGTTTAAAACAGCGGTCTTTGAATTTGCCGGGTTGCCAGCGCAGCAACTAATCAGCTTTCACCACTGTGACAGCAGCAGTGAAAGCTGATTGGGAGTTTGAAATTGCCATGTTGTTGGCACAGTATACAATCAATTGGTTAAATCAGGCAGAAAATGCTTTCCATGGTGCTGAAGATAAAACTTCAGCACCATGGAAAACACTTACTTTCAAACACCAGGGGTGTTTGAATTTCCACGTAAATGCTTTCCATGGTGCTGAAGTTTCATCGGCTGGATTTCTCCAGCTGATAAAACTTCAGCACCATGGAAAGCATTTACCACCCGCTGTAATCAATCGACTTTTACTGCTGCTGTCACAGCAGTCAAAGCTGACTGGATACTGTGTCGGCAGCCTGGCAATTTCAAACACTGCTGTTTTGACAGCAGCGGTGTTTGCTGACATTGTGAGATACCACACGCATGTGACTATCGCACAGTGTGCTGTATGGGTGCGAGATTTTCTCGCACCCATCCATATACTTACAACGGCCACTCGCGCGAGGAAATCGCGTTCAATCGCAGCATTCTGCAAATGAACTCGCATTTCACTCGCCATGCGAGTTAAGTGCATTGAAGACGCGCTAAAATGACCAGTATCATTTACTGATACTGGTCTGAGCGCAATGTGAGTGTACCTTCCCCCTTAAGTTTGGTCTCAATGTGTCTTTGCTCCCACTGCTAATAGATTCCTGAGTAAATCCTTACAACTTATTACACAGGGCCTGCTACATGATCTTTAATCCATACCTTTACCAAACATTTTAGATTTGACATGTCATACAATAGGGATTTGGCCTTTGACAGGAAAGTGCTTCAGGCTGTTGTCCCTTCCTAAGATGAAATATTGGTTGGTATTTCTCCTATGCTGTCATGTAAGGTGACTAGAGAAAATAAAATTAGTCTTCAATTTCTGGGAACCTGCCAGTGGAGAAACAAGATAACAATCTTGTAGTTGTGATACCTTTTAATGGCTAACAAAAATAAAATAAGTGATGTTACAAGGCGAGCTTTTGAGATGTCTTGGGTCCCTTCATCAGGCAGGTATGACAAATTATTGAAGAAACTCAAAATATATACATGAAGAACTGGAATGAATGGACATTTAACTAAATAAACAAAACAAAACAAAGCCTGGAGATCATCAATCAGCCAGGCCTAGTGATGTCAATGTTTTTATGACTCTCATTTATATGAAAACCTGGTGTCTTAAGACTTCAGTGTCTTTGAACAACATCCTTCAGATGTTATAATGAGCCATAAATCCATCACTTACGTTTAACCCATTTTGGATGCAGTCAAAAGTTCTAATAAATTTGGATTCACAGACCCTTGGACGTTTTTATGATTTCAAATTGCCTCTCAAAATTAAAACTTTCATATTTTCAACGTTATGTCCTTGATTGGAAAAGGAAAAGTTAGCATTGAAAATATGAAAGTTTGAATTTTGAGAGGTAATTTCAAATCACAAAAACATCCAAGGGTCTGTTGCAGAAATGTCAAACCAAAAACTCAACAATGCATCCATAGCCTAATCTGATAACAACATTCAGTTCACTGAGAAAATTCTGCACCAAATCTACATCTCCTGCCAGAAAAACACACCAAAAATGGACCAAATTTTGATGTGTTTTTTTATAAGTTTTTTATGCCAGCAAATTCAATGAAGTTTTGTGCAAATGTTGCAGATTTGGTGCAGAAATAAATCTGCAGCATGTCAATTCTTGTTGTATTTTTCCACCTCAGACGCATAAAACCGCATAAAAAAACCGCATTGTGTTATTGGTGCATTTTTCTTCCAGGAGATGCAGATTTGGTGTAGAATGTTCTCATTTAACTCAGTGAGATCAGCTCAGGTGAACTTATTGAACTGAATTCCGGGTTACCGGAATGGGTGTGCACTCTGGTTATCTGGAATTCAGTTTAATGGTGTCGGATTACCGGATAATTGACTTCAATTATGTCATTAATCAGGTAATCCTAAAAATTTACCAAAAACAGCCAAAAGGACTAAGGCTGGCTTCACACTATGGTTTTGTTCCTGCCTGTGGGATCCTGTTTTTTGCAGAACCACATGGACAGGACAGGATGTGTGGAAAGTGGTGTTAAATATGGTCCCGGATCCTGTTTTTTTACAGGATTCGTTTTTGTACAGAAATGCAGAGTGAGAGAGAGAATTTCCTGCACAGATTTCTGCTTTTAGGACCATGGAAAGCATTATGAGCAGGTGCAATGCCAAAAAATGGATCTGGGAAATGATTATGCTTTTCCCCAGATCCGGCGCCCATCAATTCCCATGTTAAGTGCAACGGACCGCGCCGGATTCTGTATGGTTTTGTCCGACTTTTTCACCAGAGCCCAAAAATATTGCAGTCTCAGATATTGGGGACGGCGAAAAACCCAACAAAAATGTATCCAGCACAGAATGCACAAAACCGGATGACCAAATAGGACCAATCTGGCACCATAGGTATACATTGGAGGCTAAACCAGATCCTGCTCTGTCCTGTTAAAAACGGACAGAACAGGATTCCGAAAACCGTGGCATGAAACTAGCCTAATACCCATTGTATTTAGCAGGCCACAGTGATAAAATCAATCAGGTAATCCTGCACAATTGAAGTCAATAATCCAGTAATCCAGTAACATTAAATTTAATGATGGATTAGCAGAATTGAGTTCAATAAATTCACCTGAGGTGAGTTCACCTAAAGTCACAGCTGGGGTAATGTCATGAGTTACTGCTCAGAAGTCTCTGGTAGAAGAAAAGGAAAGGAAGAAAGCGCACCGATCTAAATGTAAATGTATAATCAGATCGTAGGTGGATGTGGATGGCACTCACCTTTTTTAGGTCTTGTTCACTTGCGTATCGGTCACTAGGGACCATTAAGTATCCAGGCGTAGGTTTCCTCAGTAGTCGGTATGCTGCAAATCCCTGGTAGCTAGTAAGTAGCTCAGACCGAGTTACCATAGGAATATAAATCCAAAAGAGTTTTTTACCAGGCTATTTGCGCTCCCAGAGGTCTATGATCCAAAGCTTCTTATAATTTCATAAAGAGTTTTTTAATATTTCTTAAGAAAAGCACATACAACGCGTTTCGACAGTATAAAATGTCTTCCTCAGGTATATTGTACAATATACCTGAGGAAGACATTTTATACTGTCGAAACGCGTTGTATGTGCTTTTCTTAAGAAATATTAAAAAACTCTTTATGAAATTATAAGAAGCTTTGGATCATAGACCTCTGGGAGCGCAAATAGCCTGGTAAAAAACTCTTTTGGATTGCTCAGAAGTCTGTGATGTTTATTAAACGAGTTCATTTACTTCGGACCTGCAACGGTTAATGTCTTTCTCTGCTGCTGCTGGTCAGGTGATGTGGTTTTCCTGATCACTTCCACCACCTTTTAAATACTCATATGACACATCACCTGACGTCATTTGTAGAGCTCATTCTCTACAAGACCGTCCGGGAGTGTGGAACTCTCCTGTTGCTTCTGGAAATCTGCTGTCTATGAGCCATGCCTTTTGTAGCCTTGGTGTTTGGCTACAGCTTTCAAGTTTGTTTTGTATCCTTTTCTTTCTACTTCTGTGGGGTTTTACCACTCCTGTCCCAGCCCCCTGTGTGGGAGACAGGGTGTATTAGACGAAGGCTGGCCAGGATCAGGGCAAAGGTATTGGCTCAGACATCCTCTCCTTCAGAGGTATATCTGGGATAAGGGACAGCTAGGGTCCCTCTAGTCTGGGGTACACCCAATGCCCCAGTCTTTCCTACTACCTCATGACATTATCACCACTCAGTGTCAGATGTCCCCATTCCTCACTGCCCTTTTGTGTTACACTGTGTGGCCGACATCTTTAATGTCCACTTCTTACAAGTACCTTGGAAACTGTTAGATATGACCTCAGGTAAAATTACTTTTTACTTACATGACTAACAATGGTGTGTCTCCATTACTAATCCAGGGCTTTTTGGCAGTTGTGACTTACCGCTCCAGGGAAATTTGAATTAGTTGGGTAAAGCATCAAGATTGGGGCATCTAATAAATGCGCCGATTCTGGAGTGGCTTCAAGGTGTTATTTTTAGTCTGGGGAGGGCCCAATAAACATGGGCCTCCCCAACCCGCAGCTGTTTGCTTTATGTTGGCTGGGTATCAAGATTGGGGGGTGCCTCATGCTGCTTTTTTCTAATTATTTAAATAATTTGAAAAAAATTCATGGGCTCTCCTATATTATGATACCCAACGCCTTTATATAGCAGTTGAACACAAACAGTAACACAGACTTCCCTGAGAAGTCTGTTTCAGGGTCCGTGCATGGACACTAGGTGTCTTGTAGATACCCAAAACATTATAATTTGAGATCGCACCATCACTAGCTGGCAATGAAAACTGTTTATGTAGCGGATATAATGAAAAAGTTTATAAAAATATGCAAAATTTCAAGCAAAAGGCAAAGCGCAGTTTTGATTTTTGACTATATAGTATTTTGTGCATGTAATTTGAAAGATTGCATACAGGATTTTACACATGCAAGAGAAAGGAGGTAAAAATAAAATTATTTACAGTTAAGTATAGACAAAAAGAATATAACTAATTAGACACATACATTTGCTGTCTTTCTTTTCTACACATCAAACTAGTCTATCATCAGAAACTAGTTGTTAACATTATGTTTTTGCATTACTTATAATTTTAGTCAGTTTTTTCAACTTCATGATTTGTGTTAAAAATTGTAATCTTGTGTGACGCCCCTATGAGAAGGCACCACAGGGAGGTACAGCACCCCAAACAGAAGGTGTAGTGCCTCTGTAGCCATGGATACAGGGTTTCATACAGAGTCTGTCATAAGCACCCATACACTAGGCCACCATAGCATAGGGACCGTATATTCAGTAGGTCCAGGGGGTGGAACCTAGAGTACAGCGGGAGACTTGAGTGACAGTTGAGTGGGTTTTAGTCAGACAGTGCTGGGAAGGCAGTCAGTGAGGACGTGAATGACAGCGTTCATGATAAGAGGGCACCACTTTGGAAGAGGGGTGACCCAGAAACCGTAGGGTACAATCCAGGACCGGTAGGAGCCAGCTGGGGAGTCTGCAGTTGACACCTTCATGAAGGAGTCGGGGCAGTCAGAGGTCTATCCCTGACTGTGAACCGACAAGCTGTGGGACCAACAGAAGGGAGGCATAGCACCACAGACTGTACCTCTACCTCTGTTCCAAAAAGGTCCAGGACACGTTAGGGAATGGACCGAATTCTGGTGGTGGGAGGATTACTATTCATCGCTCCCGTCCGTACCGGTAAGGAACCAACTGTACCTAACAGTAGCAGACTAGGGGACTGGCGAAGGAGCTCTTCAGAGTCGTTAATGAGAGTAAAGAGGAACACAGGCCCCGAAAATTCTAAGAGGGTACCACCGACAGACTCTGCAAAGTTACCCCAAAATCTGTGGCTACATCCCCACTAAATCAGACTGTGACTGTGTACTGTATCATCTACCAGTACCAGTAAAGAAACGCTTGGGTTGAATCGGTGTCTGTGCTCATTTCCTCTGGAGCCCAGAGGACCTCAGCATCAAAGAGGTGAGGACAACTACTCCCCTTATCTACCCCCGTTGCCCTGAGGTGAAGCTCCACCTCTGGGGAGCTGTACTACTCTGAGCTGCACCTCCATCACCTTAGCGGCTGGCCGCAGCACTGGTATCCACGTTGTCAGGTACCACAGGTGGCGTCACGTTACAGTTCCCCCATCCATCATCATGATCCCCGTCATTGAGGGTCCACAGCACGGAACCAGGAACCGACCAGCCGTGATTCCCCATCGAAGTGACCATCAGTCCCGGTATCCGAGTAACCCCATACCCTGTCGACCGACTCAATCCTGGTGTCACGAACAGGATCCTGTGCCCGGTAAAACCAGGTACTGTGTGCCTAAAATTGGACTTTATTGACTTTGTGAAACTGTAAAGTCGGGCCGCCAGTACTGCGCCACAGAGCGGGAAGAGCATTACGGCTGCACTATTAAAAGAGCGTGAAGATAAGCCCCTCCACTCTGCAGAGGATTGACGAAGTGTAGTGGTGGGCCCCGAAGAGGCCCGGAGGACTGATCCACTAACTTCTCTGGAAGGCGGGCCTGAAAATGTAAAAGACTTTGTGCTGGCCCAGGGGCGAGTGTCGGCCCCTCAACAAAGTAGGACCATGCAAATTGTCTCCCCGCCCTCCTTGTATCAAACAACAAAGGGGGCGAGTCAAACCCAGACCGCACCAGTTGGGGACTATAAAAATCAAACAAAGCGCAGTAGGAGGTCTGACTGTGAGAACCTGGCAGACACTGGACCCATTACCTGTGTGTGACCTGGTAAGGATGGCAGTCCCAATGATATCCGACCTGGTCAGAGAAGTCGAAGGTAGAGTAAGAGCCGAATGTGCTGCCCCGAGAGTGCCGACCCTAGAAACGGAGGGTGAGAATGTCGAGTTCTGGGGAGCGGCAGTACGAGAACTGCGAGCCCTACTTCAGGAGACCATGGAATGGACCGTCCAGCATTAGAGTGCTGTGATGATTCCTGAGCTGAGCCGCACAATGGGACGACAAGAGGGCAGGAGCTAAATCCGGAACTGGCAGTGTCGGTAAAACTAGAAGCCGAACCCCTGGTAACCGGTGAGAACCACACCCCCACAGAATTGGGTTCCACCACCGGAGGAGACATCAAACCACCTGAGGCCAGCGTTGCACCATCCAATCCGGAAGGCCATGAGCACAGCACTGACGAGGAGGAGGTTGAAGGAAGATCCAACCACCAGGCGAATTCCGGAGAGGAAGGAGCCACTGGCAGCGCAGAGGCATCCGGGCCCTACACGGTGAAGAAGGAGCTCCAGCCGCACGGACAGGCTAAATGGGCTGGTGTAGCCACAATCACAAGTGAGCAGAACCGTGCACCAGCTCCGGCACAACCAGACCGGGACTGGTACCAGAATGACTGGGCTTGCCATGAATAGCACGCAGGGCCGAGAGGATGGTGCGGCCTGTATGTTCACAAATGGTGGACTAGAGACTGCAAAACCCAGAAATGTATATAGTTGTTTAAATGTGTGCATATGCTGCTTTTTGCTGTTTCCAGACTCATAGACTTTTATGTGGACTGTTTGCAACGTTATAAGAAATATGCCTCCTGGATGGGAAGATCAAGAATAATACTTGTTGTTATTAAAAGTGTGCATTGTTTGTTATGCACAAAAAAAATTCAACTCAAGCCAGGTTTGGTTTAACACTTGCGGACGAGTGTGTTGCGCCCCTATGAGAAGGCACCACAGGGAGGTACTGCACCCCAAACAGAAGGTGTAGTGCCTCCGTAGCCATGGATACAGGGTTTCATACAGAGTCTGTCATAAGCACCCATACACTATGCCACCTTAGCATAGGGACCGTATATTCAGTAGGTCCAGGGGGTAGAGCCTAGAGTAGAGAGGGAGACTTGAGTGACAGTTGAGTGGGTTTTAGTCAGACAGTGCTATGAAGGCAGTCAGTGAAGATGTGCCTGACAGCGATCATGACAGGAGGTCACCTCTTTGGAAGAGGGGTGACCCAGAAACCGTAGGGGACAATCCAGGATCGGTTGGAGCCGGCTGGGGAGTCTGGGGTCAACACCGGCATACCAGAGCCGAGGCAGTCAGAGGTCTATCCCTGACTGTGAACTGACAAGCTGTGAGACCGACAGAAGGGAGCCATAGCACCACAGACTGTACCTCTACCTCTGTTCCAAAAATGATCAGGACGCGTTAGGGAATGGACCGAATTCAGGTGGTGGGAGGATTACTATTTGTCGCTCCCATCTGTACCAGTAAGGAAATGACTGTACCCAACAGTAGCAGACTAGGGGACTGGCGTAGGAGCTCTTCAGAGTGGTTAATGAGAGTAAAGAGGAACACAGGCCCCGAAAATTGTAAGAGGGTACCACCGACAGACTCTGCGAAGTTACCCCAAAATCTGTGGTTACATCCCCGCTAAATCAGACTGTGACTGTGTACTGTATCATCTACCGGTACCAGTAAAGAAACGTTTGTGTTGAAGCGGTGTCTGTGCTCTTTTTCTCCAGCGCCCAGAGGGCCTCAGCATCAAAGAGGTGAGGACAACTACTCCCCTCATCTACCCCCGCTGCCCTGAGGTAAAGCTCCACCTGTGGGGAGCTGCACTACTCTGAGCTGCACCTCCATCACCTCAGCGGCCGGCCGCAGCGCTGGTATCCACGTTATCAGGTACCACAGGTGGCGTCACGTTACCGTTCCTCCATCCATCATCATCATCCCCCATTATCCCCGCCATTGAGAGTCCAGAGCGCGGAAACAGGTACCGATCAGCCTTGATCCCCCATTGAAGTGACCATCAGTCCCAGTAACCAAGTACCCTGTCGACCGACTCACCTTGCAACTTTCACACTGGCCACTGTGGCTTTTTTTTTTTAGCTCCATAAAATACTGTCTCTGATCATAAGACTTGCTGAAAACTCTGTTCTATGTATGAGGTGTTTTCAACAAGTCTCATCATTAGTACAAGTAGAGAGAGTAATAGGGTATGTGCTGACACTGAGTATTTTATTACAAAAATTTCTGCACCAAATCCACACCTTGTGGCAGAAAAATGCTCCAAAAACGTGCTGCGAATTTGCACTTGCACTTTTATGTAGAAATGGTGAAGATTTGTGCCCTGCATTTTTCAACATCAAGCCAGCTTTAATGACTGGAACATTCTGAAAAATGTCATGCAATAATAGATATTTTTGCAACAAAATCCGCACCTTCTCT
Organism: Allobates femoralis; assembly: GCA_033576535.1. Taxonomy (NCBI): domain Eukaryota; kingdom Metazoa; phylum Chordata; class Amphibia; order Anura; family Aromobatidae; genus Allobates; species Allobates femoralis. The sequence goes on along the minus strand of JARQOC010000001.1, from coordinate 231,635,117 downwards.
ACGTGGAAAAAAATGCACCATAGGCACAACACTTCAGAATTCCCATAGACTTTACTGGCTTGCGGATTTCAGATAATTTTGCACCGTTTCTGCATTAAAACCTGCAATGAAAACACTGCAAAATGCGTAGTGTGGGCACAGCACATTACAATGACAGATAATACCTCATGGGTGGAAGTAGGGAGAAGGTACTCTCTGTGCAAGAAGAGTACTGTATATTGGGTGGGACCTTTACTTTACAATAAAGCATAAATCGCTGTGTGCCTTGCAAGACATTTTGTGACTTTTTAAAGCATTTTACACCAGTTTTCTGGTATAAACAATTTGATGAGGCTGGGACTTAGTTTTCTTTAATTTTTGAAATTCCCTTAATCCATTTGCATTGATATGTACCATAATTAGAATGCATTATAAAACTCATCTAAAGTAAAAAAAAAAAAAATTGTAATACAAAGTAATTTTATGCTGTATTTAACTGAAAACAACTATATATAGTCAGACCTGGGGACATGCTCTGCTGTGAGCTTTTGCCAGATGAATATGTTCAAGGAAATAATGATGGACTGCACATTTGGGGTTCGGCCTTGTGCATGTGAAATCTTGAAAAGAACTTCAAAGGCACGTCTTTGGTGAGTTTCTCATATGTTTATCAGTTTGCATGTCGATTGCAGAAGATGCATATACTCTTTTGTAATTTTGTAATGAGCCTAAGGAAAGAATGTAAATTTCTAAAGAACAAAAAGAATCATTACATACATGTGAAATATGTATTATGTCCTGACTTGGAAATGTAAGATCTGATGATGCACCATGGAAAATTCTATAAGACTTGATGACCTTATGACTAAGACGGTCTTTGGAACGCTATACGAATTGCAAATTAATCTTCTCTAGTTTCTTATAATCATAATCAACCATTAACTGGGCTTTACTTTGAAAGCGCCCACTGAATGCTTTACAGGAGGGCATTTTTTAAACTTATGTGTCCTTGAAGCAATTCAAACACTGTAACTCACTGTACTTTTTTTTACAATTTTTACCTTATGCGATTTTAGTTGCCCTTACCTCTGATGTTTTCACTTCTGTCACCATGCACGTTGATCAAATGTATGAGTTCTGTGTAGCATTCTAAATCCTTTAAGGACTTACAAATTGCCCCCTCTCCCCTTCATTATGTATTAATGTCACCCATCCTGCTATATATGGACCCATCCTGTTAAAATAGTCTCCATCCCACTATATATGGTCCTCCTCCTTGTATATATGGTCCACATCCTAGAATATGGCCCTTGTCCTGCTATATATGGTCCCCATCCTGCTTATATGGACTCATCCTGCTATAGTCCCCATCCTGCTATATATGGTACACCTCCAGGAATATGGCCCAAATTCTGGTATATATGGTCCTCCACTTCCCACCACCATAGTTCTCCAATTACTATAATGCACCCTCATCTCCTCCATATATTATAATGTACCCTCATACTCCTCTATAATGCATCCCATAGTCCTCCATGCATGAGGTAGCTCCCATAATCTTCCAATTATTATAATGCGCCCCCATTATCTTCCATATATCATTAAGCAGCTTCATAGTTCTCTAATTATTATAATGCAACATCATATTCCTCCATATATTATAATAGCACCTCATATCCCTCCATGTAGTATAATTTAGCCATATATCCCTCCATATAGTATAACATAGGTTCATATCCCTAACCCCCATATCCTTTAATGCTCTGCCCCCATAGTCCTCTGGCCACCGTGTAGTCACTGATTAAAAAAAATGATAAGTACTCACCTGTCCTCTGTTCTGCAACAGCCCCACTCTCCCTGTGAGCGTCTTGCACGCTGTACAGTTTGGCACAGCGAGCACGTAGTAATGACATCACTGCACCCTGCGGCCCTGAGATGTACGAGCGCATGCAGAGGGGGAGAATGATGAAGGAGGGATCGCTCCCTCTTTCATCATTGCAGGGGGGGCACTGGTGAGGGAGGAATCACAGTAAAGGAGGAGCTTGGTGCCGGAGGATCAAGGGTATCATAGCAACCGTGTAGTCTGCCACTCAGTGACCTGGATCTTTATCCTTGGGGGCACACATTCATCTGAAGCAGGCACTGGGGTCAGCAGGCTTTGTACCCCTGGGCCCCATAATGGTCGTGACCCCTGCGACCATGATAGCTACGCCCCTGCCAACAAGAGTAACCAACAAAGAGCTCCACGAAGGAATGGGAAATATATCCCAAACAAGAAAACAGAAGCTCACTCCTCTGCCTTATTGTAAGCCTGGCTTCACATATTGAAATAGTCTGGAGCCTGAAAATTATTTCACTGGTAACTGTCCTCTTTGAGTTGGGAAGTATAACATGCTTAGGCTGTGGTCACACATGCCAATCCGTTTCATAGTGTTCCGTTTATCAAATCCATTTTCTTTTGGATGCTTTTTGAGCCTCCTGTGTTGCTCTGCGTTTTTTGGACTTAGCCATTTTTTGGCAAAAAAATGCTAGTAAAAACAGATCCGTTAAAAAATGGTGCCTATATGTGCCATCCGTTAACGGATCCGTTTACCAACGATCTGTTTTTTTCCAGCACCCAAAAATGTTGCTTGCAACATTTTTTGGACCCTGGGAAGAGGTCTTGAAAAACGTAATGACCCATAAAGTGCCCCATCCGTTAACAAACCGTTTTTTGGACTTAGAAAAAAAAAGACAAAATTTTTCTCAAAAAACGTTCCCAAAGCAAAAACGGCTGGCATGTGTGACCACAGCCTTAGATTGTGTTGTCTGTATAGATTTGCATTTATTGCATGTACAGTATATATGAAAGATAAAGGAGTAGGATTGCCTTTTCTAGCACAGTTAAAACAATGATATATTTTCTTTTTTTAATCATTCAATTCAATCAAGGACGTAAATATGAATGCATGTGTGTATTGTATAAATGCAATACTATATATATAGAATTAAATAATATTGCAGAATGAAAACCACAATTAAATTGTCAAATCATAGATACAATTCATCAAATCCTCCTGTCTCATAGAAACATTAGCCTTAGGACACACAGAAAGCAATCATTATATTTACTATGTAATTTAATAGATAATACAGTAGTTGTATTTTTATTAGAAACTATGGATATTAACACCTTAGTGACGACCCACTGTATATATACGGCGGCAAAACAGGGTCCTTATTCTGTTCTGACGTGAAAATAAGTCAGAACAGAAAAGGCCCTGGTGCGCCACCCCTGGAGCTAAAATCTCTGGGGTTTCAGCTACTGGGGGTAGGAAATTAGGAATCGGCTGGTGCTTTACCGGCACCAGTAATGTTATGACCGGTAAGCACCATTTACCGATCATCACATTACAAAAAGTGAAATTGCCGGTAAAAATGCTTTCACTTTGATCCGACATGAAAACACATGTCGGATCAAAGTGAAAGCATTAACACCTACTTTCCCCAAGACCCCCAGTACCGGGAATCATCCCCCCCATCCCCATCCCTCCCCCTAACCATCTAAAAATGACAGGTCAGATCGCATAGAGATGCCGCCATTCCTGGGGGTCCCCTCAGTGGATCCCCAATGTAATTTCCCCCCTCACCCATGATCTCCGCTCCCCCCTCCTCCCTGCTCCGCTCCCCAGCTCTTAACTCCATCCGATCTGATCAAACGTCTGATCAGATGGAGTTTTCCCTGTTATTCCTCACCCTTCCCAGGTTCTCCCCCCTCCGGTCATCCCCCTCCCCCAGGTCATCACCACCTCAGTCATTCCCCCCAGGTCATCACCCTTCCTGTCATTCACTGCCCCCCCTTGTCTGCACCCCTCCAGTCATCCCCCGCCCCCCCTTCCCCAGGCAATCACCCCTCTGGTCATCCCCCACCTCCCCCCCGCCCTCCCTTCGATCTGCATTCCCCCCGGCCTCCCACAGACCCCCCTTCCCTGCTCTCATACTTACCAACCTCTGGTACCGGCAGTCCTGTCCTGCAGCGTCGCCCGCCGTCTTCTCTCTGCCTCTGTCCCAGCGCCGCTGCTCTACGTGCGCTGGGAAGAGGCAGAGTTAACCCTTCTGTGTGGTCACAAGGAGTTAACTGCACATCATCATCCCTGTATGGTCACAAGGGATTAACTGCAGATCATCATCCCTGTGTGGTCACAAGGGTTACCTGATCTGCATTTAAACCCTTGTAACCACACATGGATGATGATCTGCAGTTAACCCCTTGTGACCACACAGGGATGATGATCTGCAGTTAACCCCTTGTGACCACACAGGGATGATGATCTGCAGTTAACCCCTTGTGACCACACAGGGATGATGATCTGCAGTTAACCCCTTGTGTGGGCAAAAGCGGTTAACTGCTTATCATCATCCCTGTGTGGTCACTAGGGGTTACCTGATCGGCAGTTAACCCCTTGTGACCACACAGGGATGATGATCTGCAGTTAACCCCTTGTGTGGTCAAAAGCGGTTAACTGCAGATCATCATCCCTGTGTGGTCACAAGGGGTTAACTGCAGATCAGGTAACCTCTTGTGACCACACAGGGATGATGATCTGCAGTTAACCCCTGTGTGGTCACAAGGGGTAAACTGCAGATCATCATCACTGTGTGGTCACAAGGGGTTACCTGATCTGCAGTTAACCCCTTGTGACCACACAGGGATGATGATCTGCAGTTAACCCCTTGTGTGGTCGCACGGGGTTAACTGCAGATCATCATCCCTGTGTGGTCACAAGGGGTTAACTGCAGATCAGGTAACCCCTTGTGACCACAAAGGGATGATGATCTGCAGTTAACCCCTTTTGACCACACAGGGATGATGATCTGCAGTTAACCCCTTGTGTGGTCAAAAGCGGGGTAACTGCTGATCATCATCCCTGTGTGGTCACAAGGGGCTACCTGATCTCCAGTTAACCCCTGTGTGACCACACAGGGGGTTTAATTCAGATCATCATCTGAATGAGAATCGTCGCGGGACCTCCCACTGGACTATGTCAGACCTTGCCAATGGACTACGTCGAACCTTCCCACTGGACTACGTCGGACCTTCCCACTGGACTACGTCAGACGTCACAGTAATAAAGATGGGGTCTAAATATGTGTTTGTGGTTTTTTTTTTCCAATAAAAATATTCTTCTCTGTGTTGTGTTTTCTTTACAATTTACTAGAGATTCCTAATGGTCTGGTCTAATACTGACCAGACGTTATGAAACTCGGGCTTAGTGCCAGCTGCCAAAAAGCTGGCATTAACCCCTTAGTACCCAGTCTGTCACCGCTACACGGCAGCTGGAAGAGCTGGATACAGCGCCAGAAAATGGCGCTTCTATGAATGCGGCATTTTCTGGGGCGGCTGCAGGCTGCAATTCGCAGCGAGGGGGGGGTGGAAAGCTTGGGCCTCCCTACGCTGAGGATTCCAGCCCCCAGCTGCTTAGTTGTACCTGGCTGGCCCAAAAATGTGGCGAAGCTCACGACATTTTTTTATTATTTCAAAAAATAATTTTTAAAAAAAGGGCTTCCCTATATTTTTGGCTTCCAGACAAGTAAAATTAGGCAGAAGGTGTTGGTGGCAGCCCATGGCTGCCTGCTGTACCTGGCTGGACCAAAAATATGGCTAAGCCCCACGTTGTTGTTTTTTCTTAATTTAATAAAGGAATACTAAAAAAAATGCAGGAGACGAGACGACCAGGACACTGTGTCTCCGTATCTTGTGCACATGCTTTAAAAGTGAGAAATTGTGTGAAAAAAATAAAATGTTCAATACGACGTTATCAAATTCTGTGAAGTAGCTGTAAGTTCCAAATGCTCACTATACCCCTAGATATAATCCTTGAGGCGTCTAGTTGCCAAAATGGGGTCACTTGTGGGGAGCTCCAATGTTTAGGCACATAGGGGCTCCCCATATGCGACATGGTGTCCGCTAACTATTGGAGCTAATTTTCTAATTTTTCTAATTATTAGCGGACACCATGTCGCATATAGAGATCCCCTGTGTGCCTAAACATTGGAGCTCCCCCACAAGTGACCCCATTTTGGAAACTAGACCCCGGAAGGAACATATCTAGATGCATAGTGAGCACTTTCACACCCAGGTATTTCACAAATTAGTCCGTAAAAAGGAAAAAAAGATTTTTGTGAAAAAAAAATTACTTTTTCATTTTTACAGATCAGTTTGTGAACCACCCGGGAGTTTAAAGTGCTCACTATGCATCTAGATACGTTCCTTAGGGCGTCTAGTTTACAAAATAGGGTCACTTGTGGGGAAGCCCCAATGTTTAGGCACATAGGGGCTCTCAATACATGACATGGTATCCACTAACAATTGGAATTGTAAGTGGATACCATGTTGTGTATGGCGAGCCCCTGTGTGCCTAAACAGTCGAGCTCCCCCACAAGTGACCCCATTTTGGAAACTAGGCACCCCAAGGAGCTTATTTAGATGCATAGACAGCACTTTAAAACTCCACGTGCTTCACAAATTGATCCGTAAATATGAAAAAGTCCTTTTTTTTTTAAACAAAAATCTTCTTTTTTTCCTTTTCACAGACTAATTTGTGAAGCACCTGGGGGTTGAAAGTGCTCACTATGCATCTAGATATGTTCCTTGGGGTGTCTAGTTTCCAAAATGGGGTCACATGTGGGGAGCTCCAATGTTTAGGCACACAGGGGCTCTCCATATGCGACATGGTGTCCACTAACAATTTGAATGGAAAATTAGCTTCAATAGTTAGCGGAAACCATGTCGCATAAGGAGAGCCCCTGTGTGCCTAAACATTGTAGCTCCCCAACAAGTGACCCCATTTTGGAAACTAGACACCCCAAGGAATTTATTTAGATGCATAGTGAGCACTTTGAACCCCCAGATACTTCACAAATTGATCCGTAAAAATTAAAAAGTATTTTCTTTTCCACAAAATTGTTCCTTTTTCATTTTTACGGATTCATTTGTGAAGCACCTGGGGGTTCAAAGTGCCCACCACTCATCTAGATATGTTCCTTGGGGGGTCTAGTTTCCAAAGTGGGGTCACTTGTGGAGGAGCCCCAATGGTTAGGCACACAGGGGCTCTCCATACGTGACATGGTGCCCGCTAACAATTGGATCTAATTTTCCATTCAAATTGTTAGCAGACACCATGTCGCGTTTGGAGATACCCAGTGTGCCTAAACATTGCAGCTCCCCCACAAGTGACCCCATTTTGGAAACTAGACCCCCCAAGGAACTTATCTAGATGCATAGTGAGCACTTTGAACCCTCTAGTGCTTCACAAATTGATCTGTAAAAATGAAAAAGTACATTTTTTTCACAAAAATTTTGTTTTGTCCTCAATTTTTTCATTTTCACATGAGCAACAGGATAAAATGCATCCTAATATTTGTTGGGCAATTTCTCCTGAGTACACCGATACCTCATATGTGGTCATAAACCACTGTTTGGGCGCACGGCAGGGCTCAAAAGGGAAGAAGCGCCATTTGACTTTTTGAATGGAAAATTAGCTCCAAAAATCAAATTGCGCTCCTTCTCTTCTGAGCCCTGCCGTGCGCCCAAACAGTGGTTTATGACCACATATGAGGTATCGGTGTACTCAGGAGAAATTGCCCAACAAATTTTAGGATGCATTTTATCCTGTTGCCAATGTAAAAATGCAAATATTGAGGCTAAAAGAACATTTTTGTTGGTAAAATTAAAATGTCCATTTTTGGTTTCCACTTTGCTTTAGTTCCTGTGAAGCACCTGAAGGGTTAATAATCTTCTTGAAATATGGTTGTGAGTAGCTTGAGGGATGCAGTGTTTGGAATGGTGTCACTTGTGGGTGTTTTCTGTCATGTACACCACTCAAAGGGACTTCAAATGTGATGTGGTCACTAAAAAAATGGTTTTGTAAATTTTGTTGGAAAAATGAGAAATTACTGTTGAACTTTGAACCCTTATAACTTCCTAACCAAAATTTTTTTTTTCCCAAATTGTGCTGATGTGAAGTATACATGTGTGAAATGTTATTTATTAACTATTTTGTGTCACAGAACTCTCCGGTTTAACAGAATAAAAATTCCAAATTTGAAAATTGTGAAATTTTCTAAATTTTTGACAATTTTTTTATATTTTCACAAATAAACGCAAAAATTATCGACCTAAATTTACCACTAACATGAAGCCCAATATGTCACGAAAAAACAATCTCAGAATTGCTAGGATCCGTTGAAGCGTTCCAGAGTTATTACCTCATAAAGGGACACTGGTCAGAATTACAAAAAACGGTCTGGTCATTAAGGTGGAAATTGGCTCCGTCACTAAGGGGTTAAAGTGGTTGTCTGGTATCTACTTGCATAATTGCCTTATGTTGTCTGTCACTCACTTTCATCGGGATGAGGCCGACTGGAAGTACGAAGAACACCAAGTGATGGGTTTCCCAATAAGGCAATCGCCGCACTCACGGCCGACACACCTGTCACCCCCGCTGCACCCACTACCTCAGCCCAATCACCCCCGCCTAGTCCCCACATCCCGACCCCCCACAAACCTGTCACCGCATCCTGGTGTACACTCCTCCCCCTGCCCGCTCCTAACAATCCACCCGGTCTCCTCCTCCTGCCTGTCTCCCCTCCGCCTGCCCGGTGTTACTGCTGCACGCTCCCAGCAGCAATGACACCCCCTACATGCACCCCGTAACACCCTCACAAACCTGCCACAGACTCAACAGAATTAGAAGCTCCAGAACCTGTGATGTGACAGTCATGGGTGGAGTCACAGATCACATGACTGTGACATCACCAAAGGTCCTTTAGCAGAGATTACACAGAGAGCAGGTATAGACTGCGGCTCGCCCATGCTCCCCTGCTTTCCCCCAGTATCCCCTGCTCACCCACCACTCCCCCCCACTCTGTTCCACTCTCACCCACTCTGCTCCGCTCCTCCCACTCTGCCTGTCATTCCCCTGCTCTCCCTCACTCTACTCTGCTCTCCCCCAGTCTCCGCCCCCCCCCGCTCTGCCCACATCTCCTCCCGCTCGCTCTGCTCTGCCCTTCCCTGCTCCCCCCGCTCACTCACTCTGCTCTACCCTGCTCCTCGATTCTCTCCCGCTCTTCTCCACTTTGCTATCCCCGCTCTGCCCCTCTCATACACCGCTCTGCCCCTCTCTCCCTGCTCTGCTCTTCCCCACTCTACTTTGCTCTTTACCCGCTCTGCTCCCCATTTTGTTCTGCTCTGCCCTGCTCTCACTCCTCTCTACCCAGTCACCCTCTCTCTAACCCGCTCTGCCCCTCTCTCCTCCACTCTCTGTTCTGCTCCACCTTCCTCACTCCGTTCTTTCCCCCGCTCTGCTTCTCTCTCCCCCGGATCTGCTCCCCCACTTTGTTCCACTCTGCCCCAATGCAAAAATCCTTTTATTATGTAAAAACATGTTTTTAGTGCGACAGTAGCCAAACCTAAAAAAACTATATAAATTTGATATAGCTGTGATCATATTGACTTGATGAATAAAGCCACCTAATCACTTATACCACAAGGTGAAAGGTGTAAAAATAGTAATGAGGTAAATTTTTCAACTGTTAATGATTTGTTTTTTCTGCTTCCCAAAGATTGCAGTAAGCTGTTACCTTAGATTTATCATCCGCTCTATGCAGAGTACTCACATCGCTGATTACGTGTAAATGTCTGAAAAGCATGATTCAGAGAAACGTCCCAGCAAAAAATTCACTGTAATGATGCAGAAGGAGTCACTTTGAATTCCCACCTGACCTGGGGTCTGGCGGTATCCATCTTTTCGCATGTCTTTTTAGGCATGCACAAAAGGGCGGTTGACCACAGTCTTGCGCACCTTTTGAAAAGAATTACACTGCTGAACAGAGGCCAAACAGTACGGAGTAACTCTGCTGCCTCATTAATGAATGGATCTGTTGGGGGTTTCAGATAAATCACGTATTTCGGAGATGTAGCTGAATACCTGAATGTAAATACTCAACATAGAGCACAGTATAAATGTGAACTGATCCAAAATGTTCTCTACAATTGCCACCAATAGCATTCAACTCAACCCACATAAATACAAGTCCCCACTCAGGTCTATCATCTGTTAATGGAAATATAGATCCAAAGGGGTTAACTCTATGTGCGCTCCATTTCCCTTTTTATAATGGAAATATAGGGAGTTTCTATGTAACTGGAAGCACAAAGGGTCTACAAAATCGCTATGGCTTCTCACCCTCCAAAAAGAAAACCAGCAATACATGTGCTCCCAAATTCAAATGCTCCCCTCCCTTCTGAGCCACATAAAGTCTAAACCACAGTTAATGTCCACATATTTGGCATTGTTGTAGTGAGGAGAGACTGCTTAATTTACCAGGTATGTTTAGGTTCCTAAAGAATCAGTTTTTTTTAATGTCATGAAAAAAATTGCAAACTGTTACTAAACTTTAAACAAAAGTGCATTTAAAAAATAGTTCAGATATAAAGTAGACATATGGGAAATGTTATTTCATTATTATTTTGTGCAGCAGGACTAACTTGTTTAAAGTCATAAAAATTGAAAGTTTGAAAATTGCTAAATTTTGCCAAAATTCTAATATTTTCTCAAACACAAAAAATATCTAAATTTACCACTAACAAACTACAATGTGTCTAGAAAAAAATATATTAGAATTACTGGGTTACATTGACGAACTCCAGAGTTATTATCATATAAGGTCACACTGGTCAGATTTAAAAACTTGGCCCGATCAGGAAGGTCAAAATTGGCTCCAACTAGTGCTGGTGCCCGGATTCATTTCTCCATTAATTCCATTTTGCTTACCCCACACTGAAGTGCACCCTTTATCCTGGTTGCATAATGGAGCAATGTGCTTCCACAAGCAGGTCACTGTGCAGCAACACACACCCCGGGTTACTAGCAAGGAGGGAAGATGCAGAGTCCTTTTTACACTGATTGGTGCTTCCTGCAGAAGCCAGGTATATTGGACTTGAAAGTCTGGAAAATTGGTGCTTTGTTTTTCTGGTGCCCGGATTCACTTCTCCATTATTTTCAAAATTGGCTCCATCGCTAGAGGGTTAGGGCAGAGTCAGACAGCTATTTACTGTCTGAATTGTCAGTAAGCATAGCTTTTAGATACCATGTATAGCATTAGTGTATACCTTTTCTCCCACTCATAATCCTATCTTTAGGAAACTTCAGCCTGCTATTTGCATCAAATTCCTAGCTCAGTCTGTTATGGCAATAAATAGTTAATAATTTATATGAATTATTGAAGCCATTCAGAAACCTTCCAAAAGCATGATTATATGAATTCTTGCACTTTCCTCTAGAATTCCTCTGTCTCAGATTGTACATAATGTTTTGAGATAGAGATAACAGTGTAGAAGCTCCTTATCAGAATGTCTTCGGACTGTGACAACCATCCGCTGTGAAGCTGAGCTGCTGGTAAGGCAGCACCCCGAGAAACCCCGAGACCCTTAACCCCTATACAGGGATCTGGAATTATAGCGGAGCCCAGGGGGTAGCTGCCTATTATGAGCAACAGAGCAGGGAAGGTCGCCAGGGGAAAAAATCAAGACCCGAAAAACAAAGTCAGAAGTCCGAGTCAAAACCGAGAGGGCAGCGAAGGTACAAAATCATCAGGCAGTAGCAGAGTCGAGAATCCAGGCAAGGGTCAAGAGCAAAACCAAGAGGGCAGCTGAAGTACAAAATCGACAGGAAGAAGCAGAGTCAGAAATCTAGGCCAAGGTCAGAGACAAAACTAAACATACACTATATCACTGGGGAACCAAAACTATATCTGGCGGCCTGCAAGACAGGCTCCAATGTATTTGAAGGGCGCGGTTACCTCCCATAGGCTGGAACTCACAGCCCGATGACCTCATCCGGACCGCCCCTAGATCCAGGCCAGATGGAGATGCACGACTGGCTCCACCCACGCCACCTCTGACAGAAGAACGCAGGCTGCGCCTAACGGACACCTCTGCAGGACCCGCTCCTCTGCGACCAACACCACCCAGAGGGGAAACACAGCGGCGCTCAGCGACAGAGGCAGACGTCGCGGGAGCAGTTCCATATGAGGACAAGGCCCTCCTGTCACCGGTGCCACCAGCTGAAGGAATCCGGCTCCTCCCAGCGGCCGAGGCAGGAACACCGGCCACCGAGTCCAATGGCAATGTGACACGGACCGAATGTACAATTCAAGGTTAACGAACTCACAGAATATAATTGAATGTTTATTTCAGAATAAAATGTAAATTCAGCATAATATGATGCAATCACCTCGAAACACCCCTAAGGAATGCCCCTTTAATGATAGGTAATAAAACTGCTAACCGCTCCTAAAATAAAGGTCTTTGTCATTAAGCTCTACATTGACTTGTGTGTCACCGTGGTTCTTACGGTGGTGTGCACACACTCAGACAAAGCATCCAATTTGGCGGCAGACAATTAAGATGACAGCCCACCCGAAAGGTGTGGAGGGCATCCATTACAAGTCTAGAGAATCCTGGTGCTATTGCACCTTCAACTTTGTTGGAAAAGGTGCCTGTTGGCAAGTTAATCTCTGCTGATACTGGTACAATTCTTCTACAACAGGTAACTGATAACAAAGTCTTCTTTGCTAATAATGTACACTTTCAAATGTGCTGCCTGCAACAGTCTCCAATCTTTTCAGCAAAGTAACCAAGTAAGGCTAGTTTCACATCACAGCAGCATCAGGTCCGGGGCTGTCCGATGTGAATCGGACAGCCCCAGACCTGATCTGGACACAGACCCAGAGGCCCAAATATGCCCTCCGGTCCGGTGTCCAGACGGATTCTTTTTATAGCAGCCGCACTGCTGCTAATTCTAGATCGCAGCTAGCGGGGAGCTAGCCGCAGTCATGAACTGTCAGCAGGGGTCAGCTCCATGGTGCTGAAGTTCAGCGCCGGCCAGTTTCTGAGCTTCAGAACCCCGTGTCCGGCTCCCTGGTGCGGCTCCGTTGCGATCTGGCGCCATAGACCCCCATGTTAGGGGGCGCAGGATCGCATTGGACCGGGAGGATCCGGGAGGATCCAAGTGTCTCAGATTTATTCCCCAGGACACAAAAATGTTGCATGTAACGTTTTTGTGTCCAGGAAGAAAATCCGAATACACTAGGATCCTCACAGACAAATGCCATCCGGCTCCATCCGGCCCCATAGCATACTATGGAGCCGAAATCAGATCCGGGTCTGTCCGGTTCACACTGGACAGCCCCGGATCGGATTATGCCGTGGTGTGAACCAGGCCTAACCAGTTGTCCTATTCAACACTGTTTTCCTGCTATTAACCGTTTGTCTGCTGACCTGCATGACCCCCTTTCCTGGTCCTCACCATAGGGGGATGGAGATGTGAGCAGTAAGGAAAGTATAAGTAATTTTTTTATTTAATAATCATTTATCAGCCTTTTGAGGCCCAGTAAAATGCTGGCCAGCCAGCCTCCATATTGCTGAATCTATATGGATGCTAGTTACATTAAAACTGCATGTTGTCGAATGCATATTTTTGTAATGTTCCAGTAGAATTCATTTCCACAGAAATTATTTCAGTCATCTCTATTAGTGACAGTTCCCTTTAAGTCATAACAACTGGGAATTAGTCTATGTTCATATGCAAATTTTTGCAGAATTTATTCCTGCAGCCAAAACCTGTTCTCTTGGCAGTAGAAACTTTGCAATTAGGGGTGAGTGCACACAAGACGTTTTTGCTGGGCTTTTGGTGCGGTTTCTGCATACAGTTTACCATTGGTTTTATGGTAATTTATGCTAATTTGTTCCTGCGGTTTTGATTCCCAGCAAAACCGATGTGTTTCACAGAAACGCTGTGCCCACACATTGGTTTTGCAAGTGTCAAGAACTGTCAAATACCTGCCCTTTTGGTGTGGATGGGAGAGAATTGACATGTCAATTATTTCCTGCATTTTTGCTGCAGTCAATGGCAAAAACGCAGAAAAAACGCAGCAGCAAAAACACAGTAAAAACGTGCAAGACCGCACAAAAAAAGGGCAAAAAAAGCGCAGAAAACGCAGACAAGATCATAGCTAATCTCCTGTCAAGGACTCTAGGATCCTCAGGTTTTGCTGCGTTCAGGACTGCTGAAAAAACGTCCTGTGGGCACATACCCTAAAATGCCAGGTTTGGGCGTTTTCACAGCATTTTTCTTGGCTTTTTTGGGGTGCAGATAACAAGTGTGCTTTGTCTACAGTATATCTTTAAAAACATATCTTTACTTACCGAAAACACTTCAAAAATGACATGCAAATGCAGCAAAAACATTCTTACAGCAATTTTTTTAAATTGCTTCTATGGGGGAAAATTGCTTAAATTTGACATACTGCAGATTTAAAAAAAAGCCTAACTACTGAAATTCAGTAAGGAAAAAAAAACAAGCATGTGCATGAGATTCCTGAAATCATAGTTTTTAATAGTACTGTAAAAACAAACTTTTAACATACAAAAAAAAAACACAATAAAAAAGGCAGCATTTGAACATGGCCTTAGATGTCATATTGATTATATCATATATTAATTTCCTCTTGTGAGGCAGCAAATCGGTGATATTATTTTCAACTTGCCCATAAAACAATTTGAGATGTTGTAGTTTGTATACTTCAGCCAATAGGTGGCATATGGTTATCATATTAGAGAACATTTGAGCAATGCCTCCTGAATTATTTCTATAAAGGAATCAGTTGAGTTTTTTTTATCAACTAGCAGTGAAGCGTGAAGTCATCTAAGTCACTGATTGATTCATGCAAATAGATTTGTAGAAAGGAAGACATTTTTATGAAGAATCAGTATGCAGAAGTGTGACTTTCTCATAGTAAGCATAACATAATTTGCTACATTTTGTTTTCACCACAAAAGGGTGCAGAGTAGATATTAGCAAACCTTCTAAAGTTTGGATTCGGTTCAGTTCGCCGTATGGGCATATGTTCACCAAACTGTTCAACAAACAGTTTGCCGAACTTCTGAACCCTATTCAAATCAATGGGAGGCAAACTCAAGGGCATAAAAAACACTTTAAAAGGAACACAAAAGCTGCCAAAACATCTCAAAATAGGGACAGACACCAGAAAGAGTGTCATCTATTCCCCAGACTTAAAATTTTCATCATTGTGCATTATGAATGCAGGGGACAAGGCCTGGCCCAGTATTTCAAGCTTCAAAATTGATAAGGAACAGGGAGGGAGTGACAGGTATGGGCATGGTGCTCAGGCAGCCCTGCTAAATTCAAAAAACACACAACAAAGACACCCCAGGGAGAGTCTCCACATTTCAAAAAATTAGGGTCAGGTACCACCAAAGTGGCATCAATTGACCCAGCATAAAATTTTATAATGGTGCAACCTGCATGCATGGCACAGGGTCTGGAACAGGGCCTGGCCTAGCATTTGAAGGTTACACACTGATTAGAAAAAGGAGGATGAGTGATAGGTGTAGGACTGTTGGGCAGAATACTATAGAAACAAGGATTCAGCTGGGTTAGTGACATGTATAGGCCTAGTGGGCAGGAGGCCCTCAAACATCATACAATCACTCCAATAAATGTTATACTCTGCCACACTAATGTGGCACAAGTATTAGGTTTATTGAGTACTATAGGAAGAATGATTCAGGTGGGTCAGTGACATGTGTAGGCACGGTGCTCAGTGAGCACTGCTAAATTCAGGAAACAGACAAAAAGGAGACCCCCAAGAAGAGTCTCCATATTTGAAAAAATTAGGACCAGGTACCACCAAAGGGGCATCAGTTGACCCAGAATAAAAATTGTATAATGGCGAGATAAATGTAGCACACCGAAAAGTACACCATCGAATAGTCTGTCCAGTCTGTCACTTGATTGAAAATGTCCTTCGAGATCCAAGACTTGTTTATCTTGATAAAAGTTAGGTGGTCTACACTTTCAGGGGGCAGCCTGATGTGCTTATCTGTCATAACACCTCCAGCAGCACTGAAGACATGTTCTGAGAGAACACTGGCTGCCAAGCATGGCAAAACCTCCAAAGGCAGGACTGGCAAGCTCAGGTCATGCCTTTCTTTTTGAAGCCCAAAATGGAAAAGGGTCCAAACCCCATCTGATGGCATAGATATTGAGCTCTAGATTCTCCTGTACTATCCTCTCCAGTTGTTCACTATGTGTCAGACTTGAACTTAGTTTTGCTGGTGGATGGGCTGGTATAAAAAATTGGTCATATGACAACCAGAAATGATTTCAGACAGGTAAACTGCTGCTGATAACTCAACGTCCTCCAGGTTCGAAGTGTAGATCTGCAATGCATAATGTCCCTCACTGATGTGTTGGAGATAACCAGATTGTCTACAACTTTTTTTGATACTTCAGCATACGTGTGTGCCTGTCCAAGGCAAAAAGTATCTGGTTAAATTTAACCTTGTACAACAGATCCAACAGTGTGGTAACCCAATAGTCATTGGTAATTCGAATTCTAATGATACAGGCATCATGTTGCAGATAGTGCAGCAAGAAGGCGCTCATATGTTTTGACGTATCCATGAGGCTCAAGTCCTTGTGTTGGTGGCAGCATAAAAAAAATAAAAACAAACTTCTTTCCTCTGTCCTCTCCTGCCAAACCTCGAGCAAAAGAAAGGGGAATAATTTCTTCCTTATCTCCTGACTGTTCTGTGACTATCACCTCATTCATTCTCATCCTTCTCAATTTGTTTCTCGGAGTAAAGCACAATAGGGTCATGTATGGTTGTGACCCACAATGACATTAAAGCATTAGAGGCAGCTGCTGCAGAAATCACATGCACCAAGGCAAGTCGATAATGCAATATATCATGAAAAATGGTATCACATTCGTGCTGCTGCCAAATAGTCAAATTCAAAGCGATCGTTGTAGCATATGGTGGTTTATTCTATGCATTGCCTCAAGTGGTAATCTACATTTCCTGATGAAGAAGTGGGGTTATTCTTCGAAACGCATAGAATAAACCACCATATGCTACAATGATCGCTTTCAATTGGATAACTTGGCAGTAGCGCGGATTTGATACCACTTTTTCCTTATATCCTGCATACTCACATCTCCAAGGCATATTAATTTCAACATTGCCTGATGGTGATGAGCTCTGGCAGTGCAGTACAGAGGTGTCTGGTGGCCCTGGAAGAGATGAAGAAGGCAGAAGCAGTGGATGAAGAGTACATGTAAAAGAGGGTTGTCTGAAAAGTCATGGGGATTTCAAGGCTTTGGGAGTAGGACCTTCACTGCCTGACCCCGCAGCAAGCAGTCACTCAGTGTACAGAAAGCGAGGATGGAATGCCCCTGACCATGTTTTCTGGTCCAGTTGTCAGTGGTGATATGCACCCTGTCACACACACAGTTTCTCAAGGAGAGGGTGATGCTGTCTGTGACATGCTGTTCTAGCACAGGCACAGTTTTCTTTGAGAAGAAATGGCGACTGGGCAATTGATATTAGGGGGCTCCGACGGCCACCAGCTTTTAGAATTTTCTGTATCCACCAGACAGAAAAGCAGATTTTCAGTAGCCCACAATTTGAAGATGGTGAAGCTCAAGCTCTTTGCTTTGGGATGTGAAGAAGGAAATAAACTTTTACGTTATCACAACTGCTGGACTGAGGGTTGGCTGCTGTGCTGAGAGAGGGTGGATTTTGGTGTAACCGACAAACTGCAGCACTGTGAAAGGTGCAGGCTGAGATGTTATGGTGGGTTGACAAACACATGGTATGCAAGGTGTCTATGATTGGTCAAAAACTTCAGGTGTGTCTACTTTTGCATCAGCTGACGGGCTCTCACTCGCCCCGACTATAGCAGGTAAACAAGAGGAGGTGCTGTGGTCAAACACCTATAGGACAACACTTCAAACAATGACAGAGGAGGAATAAGCAGCAGATGCGGTAGATGTGGTGGACGGTGTTCAGATAGGCTTGCTATTCACAGTTTTAGTGTAGTAACTTTGCCAGAGAAATGCATGATGCCTGGCCATGTACCGCTTCATGCATGAATACTTACTCCCATACTTACATTTAGCAGTGTTTCCAGCTACCAGTTTGGGTTAATCTGTAGAATTTTTTTGCACCATTAAAATAACTTTTTAAGCTTCCTGGAGTTAGCAGGTGTTTTGACACCTGTAGGGTGTGAATTTTTGAAGCAGTGTCAGATGTGGCAGCAGCTGTTATGTCCTGGAACCATACAATGTCCCTGAAACATCCATTTAAGAGAATTTGTTTTAAAATATTTTTATTTTTTCTATTTTATTATTTATTTTGTTTGGGAGAGAAAATCTTTATTATTGCAGAGCGTCAGCAGCATGCGAGGCCACTTCTTCTACACTTATATGCTGGCAATTCAGATAAAAATAGCATATGTGCAATACTTTGCGTTGATGGGTTCTGCTGTATTTTTGGTCACCAGCACATGTACAGCAGGCAGGTACAGGCTGTCACCAACCTCCAGCTGCCTAATTTTACCTGACTGGTAATCAACATATAGGTGTCACGCTTGGAAGGTAAGGGAATCAGGTAACAGGTAGGTGAAATGGGCAAGAGGGGTCAGGAGCGCCTAATCTGACCCTGATGCTGGGGTCCCTGGCTCACCCTGATCTCGGAGATACTTCTGATGGTGAGAAGTTCTGAGCCGCCAACCTGTACACTAAATCTCCTGATTAGCCCTAGGTTGAGGGCCCCTACCTCCACCCACCGGTCAGGGATCACAGCTTCTCCCAAGGAAAGACTTAGTCCAGCACCAAGCATCAGCACAGCACCAAGACCTAGAGCTAATAGCTATCAGCAGCACCTGACAAAGGAGAGGGAAGGCTATTTAAAGCCAGGAGGAGGGGATTCCAGGTAAGTCACACATTAACCCCTCAACCAGCAGTTGAATATAATAGTGAATGCAGGTCTGGAGCACAACACAGGAGGAAAACACCTTGACAACTATAAACCATGCAGCTCTTAAAGACAAAACAACATACACAGCAGCATCATGCAATGTCAGCGCCAACTAAGCGTGTGACAATAGGAAAGTCTTTTTTAATTATTTTTTTAAATAATTAAATAAAAAACTATATGAAGCTTCGCTGTATTTTTGGTTGTCAGCCAGGTACAACTAGGCATCTGGGGCTGGAATCCTCATTTTGAAAAAGCCCAAGTGTACTGGTCTCCCCCACTGTGAATTGCGGCCTACAGCCACCAGAGAAAAAGGTACCTTCATATGAGTGAGATGTACTCAACTCTTCCAGTTGCTCTGGTGCTGGTGGCAAATAATGGGGTTAATGCCAGCTATGTATTGCTATTAAGGCCGAAGTTCATAATGTTGGGCCACTGTTAGACCCGGCCATTAGGAACCTCTAAGTAAATAATAAATAATACACCACACCATGAAAAATAATTTATTTGGAAAAAGAAGACAATCACAATTCTTGTTTCCATCTTGATCACTCTCACAGAAACAATCCACGATCCTCTTACGTCGAGACCTGAAATTGACTCATTTTCAGCTGCAGCTTTGAGCAAAGTGATGTCACAGTCTTGCTCACCTCTGGTCACAGCTCAGCCTTGTCGCTGTAATTGATTTGAGGTGAACCTGATTGTGACGTCAGCCTGCTCACAGCAGTATATCAGTCAGTTTCCGAACCTGCCATGATAGGAAATTGCAGAGGATAATGGAGGGTTTCTGTGGGAATAGCCTCTAATGCTATTAATATCCTAAAAACCTATGACTCATCCGTGCATGCATGATACGAACACTTGATACAACCAGTTATTGAACTACTTTATATCAACTCTAGTGTATAGCTGCAGAATATAATACATGTGGTGTATGCAATAGTTCCTTGAGTGACCTGTTATGGGGGATATTACTTTATATACGGATGAGTCATAGGTTTTTAGGATATTAGTAGCAGGTAATCTTTAAATGTAGCATTGAGAGGCTATATGTAATTGAAGCCTGCATGCACAGGTGATTCTAATTTCGGGAAGTACATCCTATATAGGACGCTGCTAGATCAACATGCATTAGCAATTTGATTACCTGAGTGACTGAGTATATATAGGATGAGTTAAAAACATAATATTGGTTATATAATGACATACTTATAGGATCCTTTTACCTAATTGATTACATTTATAAAAACTATAGTTGTAAATATATCCCTAATAATTTTATGCTGGGCCTATGCAATACATGATATCTGACAGTATATACAAATTAGAGTTACTAAATTATACTATATTGTTCTTTACCTTAAATTTGGTACATGTATACTGCTGCTAGATAGATAATAATTAAATATAGCTGTATTCTAATTTTGCATGAGTATACATGTATGATTAACTTGAAGAAAAATAATTTTGTATCAATGCTGTTTTTTTCTACCTTGCTCCCACCCCTTGTACCGCACATTATCTAGTTAATAAAATTTACAGTTTCATATAATTGACCGTATGATCGTTTTTTTTTCCCTTTGGGAAATTGTTTAAATATTTGCCAATATATAAAATGTACTTTTACTGTATAAGTTTATTGATAGGAACTATATCATATTGTAGTACAGTTAAAGCAAATATATTGGGATTTCATGCTGTAATAACTTTTCATGTCTGAGTTGATGAAGTAGCACAAGGATTTCTATTTACAATAATAAACTGTAGTTCCTACATGTTGTTACATGTTGTTACATTGCTGTTCAGACCTCTGATTGCGACAATTTTTATGGGTGTTAGATTGCAATTACATAGTTTTAATTACGAAAACAAGCATAGAGTTATTTCTCTGTTGGGGAAATCAGGCACTTGTCCTACAAATAAATTTGTATGTGTTGCCAGTTCTATCAGACATGCAGGTAACCTGTTCTGCAAGGCTAAGTTAAGAAAACAGCTACTGGCAAGCCAACAATATGTTACTTGTCTTTGCTAAATACAGATCCATCTGCCCAGTGAAACTTGAAGCTTTGTGTCTTTCAATGCCATCTTCAATAAAAAAGCACTGTGGCAGCGAGAGTATTAGGAAGCCTAAACCTTTATTACAACTTTCCTCCTCTACAGTTGAAACCAGAAGTTTACATATACTATATAAAAAGATAATGTGCATGTTTTTCTCACTATCTGACATGAAATCAGAATAAACCTTTCCCATTTTAGGTCAACTAAGATTACCATAATTATTTATAATGGCCAAATACCAGAATAATGAGAGCGAAACGATGTTTTAAGGCATTTTATTACTTTCTGCAAAGTCACAGGTTTACATACACTAAGATTACTATGCCTTTAAACAATTGGGGACAGCCCATATTGATGTCATGTGTTTGGAAGCTTCTTATAGATTAATTAGCAACATCTGAGATAGAGACACACCTGTGGATGTATTTTAATGCACACCTGAACACACACTACTTATTTGTGTAGCATCATGGAAATCTGAAAAAAAAAATCAGCCAAGATATCAGAAAGAGAATTTTGGACTTGCACAAACAAGTCTGGTTCATCCTTGGGTCTAATTTCCAGATACCGGAAAGTGCCTCGTTCATCTGTACAAACAATTATATGCAAGTACAAAGAAAATGGGAATGTCCAGCCATCATATCGCTAAGGAAGGAGATAGTTCCTGTGCCCCAGAGATGAACATACTTTGGTCCGACATGTGCATATCAACCAAAGAACAAAAGCAAAAAACCTTGTGAACATGATAGAAGCTGGTAAGATTGTGTCATTATTCACAGTGAAATGAGTACTGTATTAACATGAGCTGAAAGGTCAATCTGCCAGGAAGAAGCCATTACTCCAAATGAAACATAAAAAGCCAGATCAATTTTTGCAAATGTACACAGGGACAAAGAAGTAAAATTTTTGGAGACATACTTATGGTCTGACGAAGCTATAAATTAATTGGCCATAGTGACCATCGTTACATTTAGAGGAAAGAGGGAGAAGCTTGGAAGCCTAAGAACACCATCCCAACTGTGAATCACAGGGGTGGCAGCACCATGTTGTGGGGTTGTTTTGCTGCAAGAGGGACTGGTTCACTTCACAAAATAGATGGCATCATGAAGAAAGAGGATTATGTGGCAATAGTGAAGCAATATCTCAAGACATCAGCCAGGAAGTTAAAGCTTGGGAGGAAATGGGTCTTCCAAAAGTACAATGACCAGAAGCGCACTGCCAAACTGCTTACAAAGTGGCTTAAGGATAACAAAGTCAATGTTTTAGACTGGCCATTTACAAAATCCTAATCTCAATCCTATTGAAAATGTATGGGCAAAACTGAAAAGGCAGGTGGGAGCAAGGTGACCTACAAACATGGCTCAGTTACACCAGTTCTGTCAGGACAAATGGGCCCAAATGCCTACCAACTATTGTGAGCAGCTTGTGGAAGGATACCAAAACGTTTGACCCACGTCATACAGTTTAAGAGCATTAGTATCACATACTAATGAAGTGTACATAAACTTGTGACTTTGCAGAAAGTAATAAAAATGCCTTAAAACATTCTCTCTTGTTATTCTGGCATTTGGCAAATATTAACAATTATGGTAATCCTAATTGCCTAAAATATGAAAGGTTTATTCTGATTTCATGTCAGATAGTGAGAAAAAAAGCATATGTGCCTTTTTATATTGTGTATGTAAATCTCTGGTTTCAACTATATAAGATAACATATTTATTAATTTACTCAATTATTTAGATATACTAGATGTAGAACCTGGAGATGCCCGGATAGTAACTAATAGTGATGAGCCACCATCTCAATGTTCGAATTTGGTTTGATTCGTCGAATATAGTGATTTGTTCGTCGAAGTTCGTCGAACACCGCGAACCCCATTGAAATCAATGGCAGGCCACAGCAAACACACAGAAAAGACCTTCAAAGGTCTCCAAAAGCTGCCAAACTACTCAGAATGGACAACAAACACCTGAAAAAGTGACAATAATCCAAATACAGTACAAATAGTCAGAGGCAAAGTGGCATTAGCTTTCTACATTAAGTAAAAAGAGGAGGAAGAGTAAAAGGAGGTTGAGACACAGGTATGGGCATGTCACACCCTTCTTAAATCATGTAAAACATAGCAAGGGAACTCCAACAAGAGTCCTCACTCTTTCCAAAGGGTCACACCTACAGCAAAATGGCATCAATTGTCCCAGACCAAAAATTGCAGAATGGCCCAGCCTGCATGCATGGCACAGGGTCTGGAACAGGACCTGGCCTAGCATTTCAAGGTTAAACATTGCTCAGCAACTATAAGTTTTGAGGAGTATTACAGTAAAAACTAGAGAAGTAGGTCAGTGACCTTAATAGGCCTAGTGGGCCGGATCCCCTCGAAGCTCATGCAAGCACTCCCATCAATGTTATGCCCCGCTACACACAGGTGGGACCACCATCAGTTTCATGAAGTATTACAGAAATTAATAGGGAGGCCAGAGACCTTTTTGGGCCTAGTAGGCTGGATAATCTCAAAGCCCATGCAAGCGTTCCCATCAATGATATGCCACGCTATACAAAGGTGGGACCACCATTAGTTTTGTGGAGTACTAGAGGAAATAATGGAGAGGTAGGTAAGAGACCTGTTTGGGCCTAGAGGGCCACATAAACTCAAAGCTCATGCAAGCATTCCATCAATGAAATGCACCACCACAAACAGGTGGGACCGCCATTAGTTTTGTGGAGTAGTACATGAAGGTAGGTCAGAGACCTGTTTGGGCCTAGAGGGCCACATAGACTCAAAGCTCATGCAAGCGTTCCCATCAATGATATGCACTGTTATACACAGGTGGGACCACCATTAGTTTTGTGGAGTACTAGAGGAAATAATGGAAAGGTAGGTCAGAGACCTGTTTGGGCCTAGAGAGCCACATTAACTCAAAGCTCTTGCAAGCGTTACCATTAATGATATGCCCCGCTATACACAGATGGGACCACCATTAGCTTTGTGGCATACTAGAGGAAATAATGGAGAGGCAGGTCAGAGACCTGCTTGGGCCTAGAGGACCACATAAACTGTAAGCTCTTGCAAGCGTTCCCATTAATTATATGCCCCGCTATACATAGGTGGGACCACCATTAGTTTTGTGGAGTACTACATGAAATAATAGAGAGGCAGGTCGGAGACCTGTTTGGGCCTAGAGGGCCACTTAAAGTCAAAGCTCATGCAAGTATTCTCATTAATGATATGCCCCGCTATACACAGGTGGGACCACCATTAGTTTTGTGGAGTATTAGAGTAAATAATGGAGAGGTAGGTCAGAGACCAGTTTGTGCCTAGAGGGCCACTAACTCAAATCTCATGTAAGTGTTCCAATCAATGATATGCCCCGCCATACAGAGGTGGGACCACTATAAGTTTTGTGAAGGTCTACATGAAATAATGGAGAGATAGGTCAGATACCAGTTTGAGCCTAGAAGGTCACATAAACGCAAAGTTCATCCAAGCATTCCCATCAATGATATGCACCGCCACACACAGGTGGGACCACCGTTAGTTTTGTGGAGTACTATATAAAATAATGGAGAGGTAAGTCAGATACCAGTTTGAGCCTATAGGGCCACATAAACTCAAAGCTCATGCAAGCGTTCCCATTAATGATATGCCCTGCTATACACAGGTGGGACTACTATCAATTTCATGGATTACTACAGGAAGAACTAGTGAGGTAGGTCAGGGAGTTGATTAGGCTTTGTGGACAGGGGAGATTGACCAAGCAATGCTTTTAAGCACCCAAAAATGGTGGATGTGAATACAGCTAATTTGTTCGTCACTGGTTCGATGGACAAAAAGGTTGAATATTCAGAAACAGGGGCAGGAGTGTCAAGGATAGGTATTGAGCTCAGAGGGCTCTAATCAAGTCAAACAACAAACTGCAAGGAGACCCCCAACAACAGTTTACATTTTGTTTTATAAAATTAGGAACAGCCACCACTTAAGTTGCATCAATTGCCCCAGTGTAGAAATATGGAAATGTGGAGTTTAATACAGCACATTGTAAAGTACACAACCGTTCAGTCTCCCAAGGCTGACACAGGGGTGGCCAAGTCCTTGTGAATCCATGACTTATTCATCTTGATAAACGTTAGTCTGTCTACACTGTCACTGGACAGATGCGTGCGCTTATCCGTCAGCACACTACCAGCAGCGCTGAAGACACGTTCAGAAAGACCGCTGGCTGTGGGGTATGACAAAATCTCCAAGGCATGAGTGGCAAGCTCAGGCCATTTTTTCGGTTTGGAAGCCAAAATTAACAAGGGTCTAGTTGCCCAGTCATGGCATCGATATTGAGCTGTAGATACTGTACCATCCTCTCTAGGCGTTGACTATGCGTCAGACTTCTTCTCCCTTCTGGCATTGCATCGGATAGTGTAAAAAAATTGGTGCAACGATTCCACAAAAATGCTGTTACTAGATAGACTGTTACTGTTAACGTTTGAGTGATGATGACGAATTGACGTTCCCAGGGTTGGAAAGTTAGAACTGCGATATTCACTATGTGCTCTACTGGTGTTTTGGGGAAAAGCAGATCTAAGATTAAGTAAAAGTTTCTGTTTATACTCCTGCATGTGTGAATCCCTTTCCAGGGCAGGAATCGTTTGGCCAAATTTACTCTTGTACCGGGGATCTAAGAGTGTGACAACCCAGTAGTCGGCTTTACTTCGGATTCTAACAATCCTAGGATCATGCGCATCCATTTGGACCAGGTCCTTCCTCTGTCCTCTTCACCCAACCTCGCACAACAGAAATGTGATCCAGATCTCCCTCATCTGCTGATTCTTCCATGCCCATCGCCTCTTCGTACTCAATTTCTTCCTCGGCTCCTGCACCTTCATCAACAGTTTGGCTGCTACCATGCACCCTCGTTAATCCCTCTTCCCCACCCTCCTTGCCAGCCGCCTTGGTGCTGCCGACCGTCTGGACCTGACTCCGAATACCGGTTAAAGTATGCTCCAGCATGTAGATGAGCAGCATTGTCATGCTGATAATGGCATCGTCAGTGCTAAACATCTTAGTAGCCATTTCAAAACTGTGCAGAAGGGTGCAGAGGTCCTTGTCCAGAAGTGAGCACACAGCGACCGTGCCCTCTGTAGAAGCGCATCTAGGCCGGTATACTGGGCTAGGAACTGATGGACCGCTAGGTTCAAGACGTGAGCCATACAAGGCACGTGTGTCACCTTACCCCGGCGAAGGGCCGCGCCCAGGTTTTCAGCATTGTCGCACATGGCCTTCCCTGGCAGCAGGTTCAGTGGAGACAACCATTCATTAAACTCTGTCTCCAGAGTTGCCCACAACTCCTCAGCTGTGTGACTCACATTTCTCAGATATTTTAATGTAAACACCGCCTGATGGCGCTGAGCCCTGCTGCCAGCATAGAAAGGAGGTGTGCTGGATTCCGTCAGAGGTTTTACGCGCAACCTGTAGGGATGGCAAGACTTGCATCACACGCCGCTACCACAAAGGAATATGGGCGTACATATTTCGCGACGTAAGTACATAGAGTGTACGGTATTCCGTGACACTAATATG
This sequence comes from Allobates femoralis, assembly GCA_033576535.1. Lineage (NCBI taxonomy): Eukaryota > Metazoa > Chordata > Amphibia > Anura > Aromobatidae > Allobates > Allobates femoralis. The sequence continues at coordinate 231,608,630 of JARQOC010000001.1, read as the reverse complement.
CTGATTGGACAACGCAATAGCGTCATGATTGGCCAGCCTGCGCAGGAAGGCTGGCTATTATATGACGCCATTGCAATTGTGTATTGTGAATGGAAAGCTCTTTAAATATGGCGCCCTGTGAAGGGACAGCCAATGGTTACACAGTAGCCCCCACCAATGATCGCTGATGGGGCATGGTATCCATGACACCGTGGCACACCCCTGGGAGTTCACTAGGCGACGCAACATCCATGCCTGTGTCTCATTTAGACGCCACTACCATGGCAATTGTGCCTTTCTGTTGCCCTCGGTTTTTGAGTACGGCTCAGCAACAGGTATCTGAGTCAACTGCAGGACACCAGGAGGAACTGCCCTATTTACACGCCCCCATTTCGTAGCAATTTCATGGCAACAGGCACAATTATCCCCAGTGCCCGGCAGTTGCTGCCTTCCTGTGGTGGCGTGTAAAGGGACCCTAACAGTCTATCTGGTAAAAGAAATTTTGTGGAATCGCTTCACCATTTTTTTATACCATCCTTTAAAACACCAGAAGAGAGAACAAGTCTGACACATAGTGAATGCCTAGAGAGGATGGTACAAGAGTATCTACAGCTGAATATCGATGCCATGACTGTGGAACTGGACCCTTGCTCATTTTGGGCTTCAAAACTTGAAAAATGGCCTGAGCTCGCCACTCATGCCTTGGAGAGTTTGTCGTGCCCCGCAGCCAGTGTTCTCTCTGAACGTGTCTTCAGCGCTGCTGGTAGTGTGCTAATGGATAAGCGCACACGGCTGTCCAGTGATAGTATAGACAGACTAACGTTTATCAAGATGAACAAGTCATGGATCCGCAAGGACTTTTCCATCCCTCTGTCAGTACTTTTCAATGTGCTACATTAAACTCCACATTTCAATATTTCAACTCTGGGGCAATTGATGCCACTTGAGTGGTGGCTGTGCCTAATTATTTTAGAAAAATTGAGTCTGTTGTTGGGTTCTCCTTGCTGTTTGTTGCTTGACTTGAGTAGGGCTCTCTGAGCTCAATACCTATGCTTGACACTCTTGCCCCTGTTTCTGAATATTCAACCTTTTTGTCCATCGAACCAGTGATTAACAAATTTGCTGTATTCACATCCACCATTTTTGGGTGCTTAAAAGCAGTGATTACTAGATCTCCCTTAATGTTTGTGTAAACTGCTTTTGGCCATCAAACCAGGTTTTGGCAAATGTGATGTATACACATGAACAGTTTTTGAGCCCTTAAAAGCATTGTTTGGTCAATCTCCTCTGTCCACTAGGCTTATACAAGTCACTGACCTACCTGACTAGTTCTTCCTGTAATACTCAACGAAACTGATAGTGGTCCCACCTGTGTGTGACAGGGCATAACATTGATGGGAGCGCTTGCATGAGCTTTAAGTTTATCTGGCGCTTACATGAACTTTTAGTTTATCTGGCCCACTAGGCCCAAACAGGTCACTGAAGTAGTAAGGGGCCTGGTCCTCTTGTCAAAAAGCCACGCCCCTACCAAAGTGTATCAAACACGCCCAAGGGCCTTGTTTGATACACTTTTAGATCAATTTGATATTAATTTGATATAAAAGGTAATGTTTCATGGGACAAAATATTTATATGTCCAATTATTATTCTCTTCTATAGATTTTTTATTCTTTAATTAGTTCTGATTCATTGGGCATATTATTTATATTGCCAATAATTATTCAGTTACTAAAAGTGTGCAATAGTAATAAAGGAAACATTTTATTCAATTTGTAAATAAAAATGAGACATCTTTTTTTATGAAAAGATTATAATGTTTATTGAACAACAATCAAACACATTTTATAAAGCATTACATTTTACATTTGACATTTACACCGGCATTTTAGAAGTACCGTATATACTCGCGTATAAGCCAAGTTTTTCAGCCCAAAAATTGAACTGAAAAGTACCCCCCTCGGCTTATACGCGAGTCAGTGCTGTATACCGATGTATACATCGGTACATACCGATGTATACATCGGTATACAGCAGCCCCCGCATCCCCAGTAATCCAGGGCCCCCCCAGCGTCTCTCCGGTCACCTGAAAAGCAAACTATACTTATCAGTGTCCGCTGTCCGCGCCCGCTCGCCTCTGCCGTCTGCGATCCTCCATCTTCATGCGGCGTCTTCCGGTTTCCTGTGCTCGTCGCAGGGAATGACGTCATTCCCTGCGACGAGCACAGAAACCGGAAGACGCCGCATGAAGATGGAGGATCGCAGACGGCAGAGGCGAGCGGGCGCGGACAGCGGACACTGATAAGTATAGTTTGCTTTTCAGGTGACCGGAGAGACGCTGGGGGGGCCCTGGATTACTGGGGCCCTGTATACTACCGCTGGGGCTGCAATCTACTACCACTGGGGCTGTATATACTACCACTGGGGCTGTATATACCACTGGGGCTGTATATACTGCTGGGGCCCTGTATACTACCGCTGGGGCTGCAATCTACTACCACTGGGGCTGTATATACTACCACTGGGGCTGTATATACCACTGGGGCTGTATATACTGCTGGGGCCCTGTATACTACCGCTGGGGCTGCAATCTACTACCACTGGGGCTGTATATACTACCACTGGGGCTGTATATACCACTGGGGCTGTATATACTGCTGGGGCCCTGTATACTACCGCTGGGCTGCAATCTACTACCACTGGGGCTGTATATACTACCACTGGGGCTGTATATACCACTGGGGCTGTGTATACTGCTGGGGCCCTGTATACTACCACTGGGGCTGTATAAACCACTGGGGCTGTATAAACCACTGGGGCTGTATATACTACCACTGGGGCTGTATATACCACTGGGGCTGTATATACCACTGGGGCTGTATATATTTCTGGGGCCCTGTATACTACCACTGGGGCTATATATACTACCACTGGGGCTGTATATACCACTGGGGCTGTATATACTACTGGGGCTGCGTATATACTACCACTGGGGCTGCTGTATCTACCTCTGGGACTGCTGTATACCACACTGCTGGGGGCTGTATACTTGTGCTAGGGTCCACCCTCAGCTTATACACGAGTCAATAGATTTTCCCAGGTTTTGGGGGCAAAAGTAGGGGGGTCGGCTTATACACGGGTCGGCTTATACACGAGTATATACGGTACATTCAATTACATTTTATTTATCACTTTGCAATGCAGATAATCAAAATCATAAATAATATATATAATACAGGACAATATAAAGTATGACAATCATATATATATATCAATTTGTATATTTAATGTTATACATATATACATCATTTCTTACATAATTTACAAGTAAACACAGCCGTTGTTACATATCATATTTCTTAAATAATTATAATTTACAATTGAACAGAGCCATTGTTACATAGTGAGCCACATGGATTGTAGTATTGGGGGAGCTCTTTTTTTTTTAGGTATCAAAGGTCCTTGTGCAATACCTAATGGTGAGGAGCGTAAAGGTCGAATTGCATGATGTGGTGTGGATAGAGCTCGAGGATTAAACGCCCCATCAGTTTCATTCATGGGCATTTTTAATCTGTCTAAATGTTCTCTATTAGTGGAATTAACCACAACAGTGGATGGTATATTTGGTTAAATCAGTGTTTATTTAAATTTTTGCATGTCATTTCACAAAAATATATATACGGTGGTAAGGAAAATAAAAAACTCGAATATTGCAGAGATAGTAAATAACTTTACAAACATAAATCATGTATCTGAACAAATTTAGCATCTTCCTCAAAACAAAGATGACCAAAGCGCCTCATGAATGAAGAAAACGATCTGTGGATGGTATATTTAACTCGGCCATAGGATACATAAATGTATTCCAACCCCTTGGTAAATTCCTGCTGGTTAGGGTGTGACTGAGTTGTGTTATGCACCAAATTCAGCAAATTAGAACCAGGTATTACAGACCCTTTGAAAATAAATTCGCTTTTATCATTCCACTATGTAATATTTGTGTTTTGCAACAACTTGTTTAGTAGAAAGGGGAAGAAGAAAGAGCTTCTGTATGAAGTGCGCACAGCCAATATGCAGGTGAAAAACAAATATTTATTTAGTGCAAGACAGAAAAAACCTTAATACGTGTTAAAAACTATTAAAACCAAGTTCCCTCTGCCACACACAACATCATACAATTTACCCAGAGCCCGGGTGGGTATTCAAGGTGGAGGTACATTAGGAGTAAGAGCTATTACACAGAGCAAAATAAACCTCTATTTAGAATATATATTAGTGACTTTGGCAATTACAATAGATCTAGCTATATGGATGTTTGTCCAGAAACATACATAATATTATGCACAGTTAGTTTGGTATATAATATACACAAAAAAATTACATCACATAAGTGACCGTATATACGATATTGGGTGCCAAAAACCAGATGAATTAATCACAGATCATCACAGCATTGTAGACAATCAAGGGGTATTAAGCTACAGCTCTAATTTTATCATAGTGCTGTCCACCATAAAAAAACAGTATTGGCCCGTATATCTGCAGCTCCTTGGGCGTCACCCAAGGACATATGACACAGTCCCCACAATCAATGAATTGACAAGACAGTTAACAGAATAGTGATCATACTGCATGGAGACCTTTCTGTATAACAATAATCAACACCCTTATATGCCCTTCAGGTAGTAAAGGCACCTCAGCACAGTGGCTATAAAGTCACATAAAAGGGACCCGTGTGTACAGGGACCTTCAGTAAGGAGTGAGGCCCCTTTAGAAGGGTAGGGGGAGGTAAACAATTTGACCACATGGGTGGAGGGTGTGTGCATGTCAGTAAGATCTGTGCAGTGCTATGTACGTGCTGGGAAGCCACATAGCATGCACTGGTGGGGAGACAGGTGTATTAATCAAGGGGCTGTCAGATTGGGGAGAGCATGCCATACCCAAGTGATGAGGGCCTGGAGTGGGGGCAGTAGGGACCAAGCCCAACGCGTGTCACCAAAATCAGTGGCTTCGTCAGGAGCAGCAGGCTGGGGGGAGCACAAGGTTTTTTATACCTGTCTGTCCAGGTCTGTATGGGCGCTGCCATTCTTCTAATGACGTTATGGGGCGGGGATAGGGAGGGCCAGAGGCATCATCAATGATGAGCGCAGTGATTGGCCGTACGTCTGGCTGGCACAGCAGCCTGTCAGCCGTGTGAGCCGTCTGAGTGTGAGGAGAGTCTCTCCCTGTTTGCAATTTTACTTCACATTTGGCTTAAGGGAGGAAGCAGTTGAGACCCTCAGTAGGGCTTGAAGATGCTTATCAGTAAGTCTGGACTTGTTCTTTGACTTATTGAAGTACAAGGTAGAGAAGAGTTTTTCGCACAAGTATGTGCTCCCAAAAAGACATATGGTCAGCTTGAACATTCAGGAATGCTCAGGGAAGCTGAGGGGCAATTTTCTCAAAAATTGCCAAAGCTTGTCTGTTTTTCCACTCACCTTCCTGAACTTGGCTTTGAGTTCAAAGTTGCACTGCAGGTCAATGAGCTCCATTTGAAGCACAGGAGGGTGATCTTGCACATCAAAGGAGAAGGGGTCCTCAAAATTTGAAATGTGGCTTTGTGCGTCTTAAAGTCTGCAAATCTGTGATCAAATTTGTCCTGTAGCTTCAAAATGAATGATGTACCTGCATCCATGAGTGCCTTGCATGCTGGGAAATGGCAAAGGTTTGTCTGAGAAAGCTGGGCTTTCCATAACATAAGTTTTGTAGAGAATGCTCTCACAATGTCATAGGCAGCACTGACAAGTTGCCCCTGGCCTTGTAACCTCTTGTTCAGTACAATAAGCTCATGTGTGATATCAACTAAAAAAGCTAAGTCCATGAGCCATTTTGGATCACTTAGCACAGGAACAGCAGCAGGGGCTGACTGGCGAAGCAAAACCTGGGTGGCAAAATTTTTCCGGCAGCCCTTGGGTGAGGACCGGGGGGGGTGCTGTCGGAAATTTTCGGCGGCCCGTCTTTGGTGCGCCCCAACCCCATCGCGCCACGCCCCCCTGCAGAGAGAGGTGTAGCTAAGGGGAACCTAGAGGTTCCCATTATGGTTTTATGGTTGGAGTAGTGGATTGTTGCTAGATGACCGCCAGGAAGGAGGTGTCAGTCATGTTTTGGGTCGCAATCATGTGGAGAGAGCTAGTTTGCCCCTATAGGGTCCATGAAGGCGTGAAAAGGACCACGGCAAAGTATATATACTTTTAGACTGACCACTTTTTTTCTTCGTACAAAATCATCTCCATGCATGACAATGCACCATCTCTTGGTACAGAGCATAGCCCTGAGTAATTGGCTGCTATGGACATAAAAGTAGAGAAAACCATGGTGTGGCTACCAGTCTCCTCTGATCTCAGCCCTATTGAGAAACTTGGAAGTACCATTAAGCAAAAAAAATCTAAGATGCTGTAAGACATTAACCGTCAAACCAGCAGCTCTGGGAGTCAATTCTGACATCCTGCAAACAAATGCAATCAGAAAACATCCAAAACCTGACAAGTGCAATAAATGCAATATTTGTGAAGGTGATATCAAAGAAAGGCGATATACAATATGAGACATACTGGTAGGATGTTTTCATTGTGAGCCCCAATGGGGACAGTGTTGATGATGTATGTAAAGTGCTGTGGAGTTCATAGTGTAATATAAATGTAAAAAAATATTTCTTCATATGTCGTCACAATACCGGGATCTGAGGATCTTCTATTTAGAGGTCAGGGGCTCTCTGATGCGATGTCGCTGCCTGTCTCGCTGTCTTCCTCTTTTGACACTGTAGTGCGTGTGGACAAGAGAGCATTAACTGGTTAATAACGAGAAGTATGGAGTGTGTACTGAGCCATAAACCTCCCCATACCATGAAGTATGGTGTGTACTAACTGAGCCATAAACCCTCCCCATACCATGAAGTATGGTGTGTACTAACTGAGCCATAAACCCTCCTCATACCATGAAGTATGGTGTGTGTACTAACTGAGCCATAAACCCTCCCCATACCATGAAGTATGGTGTGTACTAACTGAGCCATACACCCTCCCCATACCATGTCCAGCAGACATTGTAGGATTACTACATGGATTTTATTATTAGGGCACGGACACACTGGGGTGAAACTTGAATAAGTGCAATGTGTGATTTTATCACAGTGCAGTCAGTTAATCAACGTCTGAAACACATTGGCGAGTGTCGGACGCTTTTTTCTCATCCAGATTCTGGATGGGAAAAAAGTCACAACATGCTGCAACAGTATGCGATTCATGCGCGAGACTCACCAATGCAAGTCTATGAGTTCGACAAAATCATGGACCGCACACTGACAGCACATGGATCATCCGAGAGGCATCAGTTTTTTTCACTGATACATTATCATTCTTCAGCTGAGACAACTGTAAAATGCTCCTGTAAATGATTCTACAGTAATAGCTGCTGAGAAACAAAACAGATTGCACATGGATGTGATCTAAGAAAACTGTCGGACACTCGCACAGCATTTGGATGTCCCAGTGGCCAGCCACACAGACAGCCCGCCACAGCCACACACAGAGCCACAACCACACAAAAATAGTCAGCCACATAGACAGCCAGCCACATAGACAGCTACACAGACAGAGAGAGCCACACACATAGCCACAGCCAGCCACACACAGAGCCACAGCCAGCAACATAGACAGCCATAGCCAGCCACACACAAGCAGACACAGCCAGCCAAACAGACACAGCCAGCTACACACACACAATCAGCCACACACATACAGCCACACACAGCCAAAGCCAGCCAGCCACACATACAGCCACACACATACAGCCAGCCACATAGACAGCCACACACACAGCCAAAGCCAGCCACACACAGGCGCAGCTACCCACACACACACACACAGCCAGCCACACACACAGCGAGCAATATAGACAGCCATAGCCAGCCACACACAGACATACAGCCAACCACACAGCCAGCCACAAACACACAGTCAGCCACACACAGCCAAGCAGCCCCAGCCACACACACACAGTCAGCCACACACAGCCAAGCAGCCCCAGCCACACACACACAGTCAGCCACACACAGCTAAACAGCCCCAGCCACACACAGTCAGCCACGCAGCCTCAGCCCCAGCCATGCAGCCACAGCCACGCAGCCCCAGCCACACACAGACATAGTTAGGCACACAGCCAGCCACATAGCCCCAGCCACATAAAGACACAGACACACAGACAGCCACATGCAGCCACGCAGCCCTAGCCACACAGTCAGCCACACATACACATTTTGCCACACACAGCCAGCCAAGCAGCCTCAGCCACACAGACACAGTCAGCCACAGACAGCCCCAGCAACACAGACACATAGTCAGCCACAGCCACGCAGCCCCAGCCACACAAAGCCCCAGCAACAAAACCCCAGCCACATACGGACAAATAGTCAGCCACACAGACACAGCCCCACACACAATCAATCATACACACAATCAATCCTATACACACAATCATACACACACCTAATCCCATACACAATCCTATACATGCATACACAATCATATACACATTCAGACATACACATATTAAAGTGCTGTACAAATCATGTGAAAAGGATGACAGAAAAGACAGTGTAATCAGCTAATCCAATCTGCATACAGTGCACTGCTGCTGAAATAGATATGGCACAGAGAAATCAGCCTGTCCAATATGCTAAAATTGCACCACTACCACTATTAAAGACAGATACAGCTACATCCAGATGAAGATGATAGTTACAGCCCAATTATATTGACAATGCAAATCTCCTGTAATAAATCCCTTCCCATGTATGGGGGGTTTGATGCTCAGTGACACTGGCCGCACATCTCCCACCTTTCTTGTTGCCCAATGCGAACAGTAGATTGCGGTTTCCTTTTGGCAGGAAGCACGATGTGGAGGAGCCTCGTCAGTATTGGCTATGGCCGGCAGCCACACACAGCCCTCACTGCTGAGATGCCGGCACTGCACAGGTAGCCGCCGGCCGCATCCCAGTACAGAGAGGCAGAGGGGCCGCCAGCAATCATGCTGCCCCGGCCCGTATAGCTGTCCAGCCCGCCCCTGGGTACGAGGACTACTTTGCCCCAGGAGGCAGTGTTCCAGCCAGGGCCGGACTGGGACCAAAAAGCAGCCCTGGAAAACAAGCCCCACTAGCCCACAAACTATAACACCCATCAGCCTCGATCAGTGAAATTTGCTTTTACGTTGTCATGACCTCATCACTTTCGCAGGCTGCTTTCACATCAGCGGTAAACTGATGTTTGCGGCCAATCCAGCAGGTGGCACCGCATCTGTCGGATCAGCCGACTTGCAGCCCAGATGCGACAAGCCCTATGCATATTGTACGGCAAGTGCTGTTCTGCCAGGTGCGGCAGATCCGCCACTTGCAGCGGCGAAAAAAACCCCCCACGCTTACAGCCACGTTTCTTGGGATCGTGGGGTCCCAGTGGTCAGATCCAGAGCGAAGGGCAAGTCACCATCTGTACAGAAGAGAAGTGATGACTTCCATATTGGGGATAATTAATTTAAACAACAGTTAAATACTGAAAATCAAAGTCCAATACCACCTCTGACAACAGGACAGGAGAAGTGGTACTGTGCAGTGTATATATACGGAATAATACAGATACTGAGGATTACACCCAGTATACAGGATAGGAGAAGTGGTACTGTGAAGTGTATATATACAGAATACAGATACTGAGGATTACACTCAGTAGACAGGAGAATTATACCCAGCATACCCAGGAGGCTGTGCTTTATAGATAGGATGCTGTGGTATATAGATAGCCAAGACTCAGCCTGATCCTAAAGATGGGTAAAGATGAAAGGTGGAGGCAAAAAGTCCAGTGCTGGGCGCAGAGAGAACAGAATTCATGGAGACACCGGGAAGAACACAGAGAGAGCTCTCAGGAAAATTTTCTGTTGCTGCACATTACAGACTGCGGGCCGTATACACAACACAGACTGTCCGCTGTGTACACACTAGAAGCTGCCTGCTGTATGCACGTTACACAGTGCGGGCTCTGGCACGTTACACAGTGCGGACTCTGGGCACGTTTACATGCTGCGGGCTCTGGGCACGTTTACACGCTGCGGGCTCTGGGCACGTTTACACGCTGCGGGCTCTGGGCACGTTACACAGTGCGGGCTCTGGGCACGTCACACAGTGCGGGCTCTGGGCACGTTTACACGCTGCGGGCTCTGGGCACGTTTACACGCTGCGGGCTCTGGGCACGTTTACACGCTGCGGGCTCTGGGCACGTTTACACGCTGCGGGCTCTGGGCACGTTACACGCTGCGGGCTCTGGGCTCGTCGCACGCTGCGGACTCTGGGCTCGTTGCACGCTGCGGACTCTGGGCTCGTCGCACGCTGCGGACTCTGGGCTCGTCGCACGCTGCGGACTCTGGGCATCGTCGCACGCTGCGGACTCTGGGCTCGTCGCACGCTGCGGACTCTGGCTGTCGCACGCTGCGACTCTGGCACGTCGCACGCTGCGGACTCTGGGCTCGTCGCACGCTGCGGACTCTGGGCTCGTCACACGCTGCGGACTCTGGGCTCGTCGCAGGCTGCGGGACTCTGGGCTCGTTACACGCTGCGGGACTCTGGGCTCGTTACACACTGTGGACTTCGGGCTCGTTACACACTGTGGACTCTGGGCTCGTTACACGCTGCAGACTCTGGGCACATCTGAGACTGTTGGTTATATCTTGCATACACAGCACTATACTTTATATACAGGTCCACACTATATATACACAGTATATAGGCACACTAGTACAGCATGTAGTGTGGACCTGTATATACTGCACAGTGTTGTGTAGAGACAGAGAGACACACAGACAGACACTGTCAAACACACAGATAGAGACACTCAGACAGACAGAACAACACTCAGAAAGACACACACAGATATGATACTCACATATACCAGTAGGACCTGTGATGATGTCACATGGAGGGGAGGCATCAGGGGTCACATGATCATCTCAGAGAGAGATCAGGAATGTGATGAAGATGGTGGGAGGGCTTGGGACCTGCCCCTGTCATCCTGACTGCTGAGAGAAGGGCACTGCTTTGGGGAAACGGCCCCACCCCTTTTGCGTCCGTGGCCCCGCCCCCTGCATGCCGTGGCCGCTCGGTGACAGATTTAAAGCAATGCTGGCTGGGGCTGAAAGAGCGGGCGGCCCCCGCACCCCACAAGTGGGCGGCCCAGTGGGGCCTGGTTCCAGCCCTTGCAGTTGAGGAGGGGGCGGGCTGTGGCTGCTATCACGCAGCCCGCACTCACCATGCTTCCTGCTGGCTGCTGTGCAAGCAGCTGCGGCCGCAAAGCAGCGCCGCCGGGCCGTTTCAGTATGGGCGGCCCTAGATGAGGGCAATTCCACCAGCCTGGGGGGCACTTGCCCCCCAGCCACCTGGGCCATTCCGCCCCTGAACAGCAGCCCCATCTTTCTCCATAAAGGCTTTCACTTCCACTCTCAACTCAAAAAATCTCTTCAATGTGTTTCCCCTGCTGAGCCAACGTATCTCGGTGAAGTAGAGCACATCCCGATATTCTGACTCTATTTCCTCTAAAAAGCATGAAACATTCTGTGTTTTAAGCCCATGGATCTGATTTGGTTGATGCATTTCCCCATGAAAGACATCACATTGTCAAACTTTAGGCATTTGCTGCAAAGGGCCTGCTGATGGATAAAGCAGTGCAGAGCAATGACCTCCTCCAAACCTTCCTCTTCCATTTTTTTTTGAACAAGTGCCACAAGTTCATTTTTCCTCCCTTTCATTGATGGCGCTCCATCAGTTGTTATTCCAACAAACTTCCTCCAAGGCAAACCGACATTCTCAATAGCATCACACAGCTGGTGAAATATCTCCTGAGCGGTGGTCTGGCCATGCATTGGAATCACTGTTAGCAACTCCTCTATGACTTCAAAATTGTCATCAACACCACGGACATAGATTGCGAGTTGGGCAGTGTCGGTGATGACTGTGGTCTCATCAAGAGCGACTGAGTATACACTGAAACATTTTGCTTTCTCACTCAGTTGATCATAAACATCACTTGACAGGTCATAAATGCGCTCTGCTACGGTGTTGGCAGAAGGGCTGATGTTGCTAAACTGACCTTTCTTGTCTGGACAGAAAATACTTGCAACCTGTAACATGCACTTTTTTACAAATTCACCTTCTTTGAATGGCTTTCCTGCTTTAGCAATCATCTCACTAATCACGTAGCTGGTTTTGACTGCTGCATCATTCTCTTTGGTTGCTTTCTTAAAGAAATATTGTTGCCTCAGTAGACATGTTTTAAGTTTAGTAACCCGGTTGGCTCTCTCATCTCCCTCGTATATTGCATACTCCACAGCATGTCTAGTTGTGTAATGACGTTTCAAATTGTATTCTTTGTGTACTGCAACTTTCTCTGTGCAAATAAGACACGTCGGGATGCCCCTATGCTGAATAAATAAATATTGCACTTCCCACTTTTACTGAAATTGTCTGTGCTCATCACCAACCTTTCTCTTCACTGCAGGCTTTGATAAAGACAAATTTGGGGCTGTTTAATATTATCCTTTCTGACTTATACAGAAAGGGTCAATACTTAGGCCTATGGTGCCTTGAGGGATACCTCTGTTTCTCCCATTCAGGGCAAGGTGCTCTGGCTGTGCAGCAATGGAGGGGCATGTGATCATCAGCCTGTCCACTCATTCCTCCCGGCATCCACTGCGGCGTGCACGGCATTCAGCGCCTGCGCAGTGCTTCCCATCCCACTGTGTCGGATCTTGGCACACAGACAGGAGAGAGGCAGGACAAGACAGCACTGTGCGCAAGGCATTTGGTGCCTGTCCTGTGCTGTCACTTCTTGCCGCTCTCCTGTTCTGTTGTGCTATGTAGATCCAACACAGCTGGACGGGTAAGCACTGTGCCGAATGCAAACTTTGATATTGAGGTGGGGGCCGCAAACTATTGTCCTGAGGGCCACAGGTGGCCCGTAGGCTGCGAGTTTGAAGTCCCTGGTTTAAATTTATCGTGTGGCTATTCTTTCCTTGACAAAATATGCTTTGTACAAGGTAGGAAATGCTGAGATTTCTGTGGTGTACATACTTGATAAATGCTTTTCCTTTTTCACTGTTATCACTAGCACTCTCCATGAGATCATCAACAATAGTCAAATTTACCTTTTTAGGAGGGAATAATTCATCATCTATGAATGTATGCGGCAGACCCTCCACAAATCTGATGATGGGAAAAGAAAGAGAGATTTTGTCATTTAGTTTCTGCCAGCAGGAATACAACCAAACAATATTATCGGGCTTGTGAGAAAAATGAGTTTCAATGTTATGTAATAGTTGTTTTACAAAATAACTTTTTTCAGAATTAGGCCCCTTTCACATCAGCGTTTTTTTTTAATCGCGACAGATGCGGTGAAAAAAATGCATCTGCCGCGATTACCGCATAACCGCGACACAGTTGGTGCAAGCCCCATGCAATGTCTATGGGGCTTGCGGTAAGTGTGCGGCAGGTGCGGCCGCGAATAAAACCGAGGTCAGCCGCGGTTTTTTTTGCGACCGCACCTGCCGCAAGTGCCGATACCGCACTTGCCGCACCTGCCGCAAGCCCGCATAGACATTCTATGGGGCTTGCCGCAATTGTGCCGCAAGTGTCGCGGTTATGCAGTAATCGCGGCAGGTGCGTTTTTTTCACCGCATCTGCCGCGATTTAAAAAAAACGCTGATGTGAAAGGGGCCTTAGATGGTCCTGATCCTTTAGACTGTTGAAACTAATAGATTGGGCGCTACCAACATTTAATGTTATGCCCTTCACTTTTGAGACAGTTTTACCAGTGTTAAGTTTGTATCTGTAGGTTTTTGGCCCTGCAAATACAAATTCAGTGATGTGTTATCAGGTATCTCACTGGTCAATTCCCCCTGGTAATCACCTAAAGGAGGACTCCACTCACCTTCTCTCTGCACAAAAATAACAGAATCTGTGTCGTGATAAAGACACCTTTTCTGCAGCCTGTCCAGCAGAGAGTAAAGCTCTAGTCTGGCTTATGCTGTTGTAAAACATGCCATAAAAATGTTTGTATTTTTGATGACGGTGTGGTGTGGTGCCCTCCTGTATACTTCCAATCGATTGTGGCTATTTCATCATGAATAAAATGCAACATTGATATGTCGTAATACGGCAAAAAACGTGTTGAAACAGTTCCTCATGGTTGTTAATAATGCTGGTACATGGTAAATTAGATTTCTGTGCAAACTTTCCCCATAAAGAATTTAAGAAAAGTTTAGAGATCTGTCTCTTTGCAGGATTTATATTTTCAGGGCGTTATCGTACACCTTCTTTTTCAAGAAACATGTTAATGTACTGTTGTTTCTTGTTGTCATCAGTGCATCAGCTGGGCTAACCTGAAGCCTCCTTTTTATCCCTTATGGTACCTTTACACGCCGCTACAGAAGGTAGAAAACAACCGGGTTACGGAGACAAATGTATCTTGCACCGTCAAATCAACCCGAAGTAGCGGCGTGTAAAGTAGCTTGTTGCCACCCGTCACTTGCGGCACCTGTTTCAGAGCAGTGCTCTAAAACAGGTTGATTTCAACCTGATGGTAGTGGCATCTAAATAAGGTAGGGTAAGGTTGATTCGTCACCTAGTTAACTCCCTGGGGCGTGACACAGCCTCCGTGAAACCGCCCCCCTTCAGCGATCATTGGAGGAAGCTCCTGCGTTACGATTGGTAGTCGCTGCATAGGGCGGCATATTTAAGGAGCTGACCAGTCACACTACACAATTGCAATAGCATCATGTATTAGCCAGCCTTCCTGTGCTGGCTGGCCAATCATGATGTTATTGCATTGTCCAATCATTGTACGAGCGTCTCGTAATCCACAACTCTGGCACGCCTATGTGTTGTCCCTGCTGCACCCAGGTCCTCCCATATTACCTTCTGTCACAGCGTGTAAATGAGGTAAGGTGCTCTACAGAAGGTAACTTGAGCAACCGGCGGTGCATCCAGAGATAGATTAAACCTTCTGTAGAGCACCTTGTAGCGGCGTGTAAAGGCGGTATCGGGTACCGATTGCAACCGTTGTTACGTGCTCATGCACGTGAAACACCCGGTTGTTTCCACCCTGCTGTAGCAGCGTGTAAAGGTTCCTTAAAGGGACCTTTACACGCCGTTACAGCAGGGTGGAAACAACCGGGTGTCGGAGACAATTGTATCTTGCACCGTCAAATCAACCCGAGGTAGCAGCGTGTAAACTATCTTGTTGCCACCCGGCACTCTCGACACCTGTTTCAGAGCAGTGCTCTAAAACAGGTTGGTTTCAACCCGATTGTAGCGGCGTCTAAAGGAGGAACAGGAAGGTTTTTTCTACACCTAGTTAACTCCCTGGGGCGTGACACAGCCTCCGGGAAACCGCCCCCCTTCAGCGATCATTGGTGGAAGCTTATAAGATATATTAATGTACCGAGAAAACAGGCACTCACTGGTATTAGAAAATCCCAAATTTCATAGATGTGTGCTATCCTATACCCTTCTATGGCCATCTCAAGCTCAATAGTGCACCATGTGCCTGTCAGAGACCGCTCTTCATCACTATGTGTACATTCCTCTGTCTGTTAATTTACAGCGCATGTGTAGCAAAGGGGAAACATTATTTTTTTGTTGAGTTTTACCGGCAGAACAGGAAAAAATAAATCCTTTGGAGGGTAGACCTTGGCTTTGGTAATTCCAAAGTAATTTTTAATTAAACCAAATCCCTCATAGATAATGTGGGGATGACCAACATGGTATGTTTTAGTTTTGTTTACAAAGGGGTACAGACTGGTGAAATCGTAGTAATGTAGTGACTCCACAGGTTTCAGTTAGTGATAAAGTTTAATGGCTTTAGTACGTCCTCCATAAAGTGCATCGTGGGGATTTAAAGGTGTGGGGAATTCTATTTGGAGAAGAAATTATTGAAGATTAGAATCTTTTTGAATCATTTCATTTCATCCATGTTCCCACAGTACTCTCACTGTGTAGCCACACCATTGCAGGTAACGCTTTTTAGCTAAAAAGGCATAATATAATTGCCCATAGGAGGTTTTTGTGAGCTTATTTACATCATTTTTATTATAGCAGATTGTGCAACCATGGTAAAAACACCCCTGAAATTCGAATGCAATATGCCTGTTGTTAACATAGACAAAGCCATCTAAAAATATTTCCTGACTTGTTTTTCACCCCCTCTCAAAGCATGTTGGATGACTATGTTCTCTGTGTGGGACGCATACATGAGCCACTGTATATCGGGTGATGAAAAGTATTTTTTTGTCTTGTGATAATTATCACCTGGTAAAATGGCGATGGTCTTTTTTGGAAGAAATTTAAACTTGTACATTGACATACATACAGAGGCCAGGGTAACGAGCTGAAAATGATCAACACATCTGGACACTTCAATTTTTTTCTTTTCTCGCTTAGAGTATATCTTAACATTTTTCCGCCTCATTTCCATGACACATTCCCTGTAAAGTTCACACGAGCATCTTAGAATCTCAACATCTTGTTTGCAGTCAGACTTTAGTTGAGACTTAAAGTCAAAAGTTGTATATCCTGGGTCCTATACCACTCCATGAATTCCCATTTCTCACAAAGTGACATGTACTCTAACCCAGGGGTCCCCAACCTTTTTTGCCCCGGGGACCGGCTTCATGCAAGACCGTCCCTCCGGGGCCCGGTGGGTGGGGCTTTAAACATATGGGGCGGGGCTATGGAGAAGGGGTGGAGTTTACTGCCCTGTTTCCTCAAAAGATGCGCTACATCTTATTTTCATATACGGTAGTATAATGCAGCGTCACAGCCCTCCACATTATATAATGCAGCGTCACATCCCTCCATAAAGTATAATGCAACCTCATATCCTTCCATATAATATAATTCAGCGTCTCATCCCTCCATAAGCATAAATTCTCCCCCCACACACACATTGTCCCCGTATAACCCCTGCACACAGACATTGCCCCTTGTATAACCCCCCAAACATACACAGATTGCCCCTTGTATAACCCCCCTCACACACACACACACTGCCCCTTGTATAACCCCCGCACACAAACACACATTGCCCCTTGTATAACCCCCCACACACACACACAAATTGCCCCCGTATAACCCCCGCACACACACATTGCCCCCTGTATATACCCCCAAACACACACACACACACATTTCCCCCTTGTATATACATATACCCCTCACACACATTGCCCCTTGTATATACCCCTCACACACACATTGCCCCTTGTACATACCCCTCACACACACTGACTCCTGAATGCCTCACACACAGACATGCTGCCCCCAGTACAGTCCACCCCCCACACACTGGCATTGCTGAAACACACACACACAGATGCTCTTCTGCTCACCGCTCCTGCCGGCTTCTCTCATACAGCAGCAGCTGAGGCAGAGACGTGGCTGAAGTTTTTTCATATCTCGCGCTATTTCCAAGCGCATCACGTGACACACACATCACTGCAGCGCTTGGAAGTAGCGCGAGATATGAAAAAACTTCAGCCACATCTCTGCCTCAGCTGCTGCTGTATGAGAGAAGCCGTCGGCCAATAACAGCGTGGCAGGGCATGGCCGCTAGCTGATTGGCCGACAGCTCCCCTCACACATATGCACGCAGCTGAGGCAGAGGCAGAGTCCTCGGCTGCGGCTGAGAGCTGCATAGTTCAGGAGGTGAGGGGCGTGGTGGGCGGGGACACACAGAGGGCGGGGGTCCCCAACCACCGGGCCGCGGACCGGGACCGGGCCGTCAGGGTCCTTGCGCCGGTCCGCGGCCCGGTGGTTGGGGACCCCTGCTCTAACCCATATTTTACAGCAGGTAGAAAAGTGGGAAAAATGTCCTTTTGAACCTGAAAAGCCCATGGCCAGCGGCAGTTTATTAAGCTGCATGGGGATGAAATTTATAGAGTCTATAAATATAATTTCCAAATTTGGCAATGTCACACACAAGAGACGACCACCTTGGGATATCAATATCACGCAGAGTTTTTCAGAAATCAGTTCCTTAACAATAAAGTATGCATCGTATCTTCCAGCATTGTGGGCTATAAACGTATATCCAGAATATTTACCGGATGTAGAGAATTGCACAAAATCATGAGTACATGATTTACCTTCAAACTCCCAGGAAGGACTGCCATATAATGTTGTAGCATAAATGTAATTTGGGATGTGTGTACCTGTCTCCTGCATACATTCAAAGTCATAAAATATATATTGATCTGTATCCTTCTTTGGTACATACCGTCGCATGTAACAAAGATGCTCATCAAATTTATTTAAATGTATGCGGCAAACAGGACAAAGCATTCCTTTGCACTTATGTTCAGAATCACTATCTCTGAATACAAAATGATGACATTTATCACAAAATGTTTTAAGCCTGCAGAGTGATGGGTTATCTGTAGCTAAATGAGTGTGGTGATCTAAGCACTCGCTCGAGCGACAAAACACACGGCAGATACAATGAGGTGGTTGTTGCGCGTCAGTACTCTCCACACAGCTCTCTCTTTGACAGACTTTGCAATAATATTGACACGAATGATTACATTTGAGATGACACAAAGAATTGCATCTTTCACAGACGTAATCCGCCCCGATAAAACCCTTCATATTTTTTATACCGTAGTAGTGATTATCATGATGCAATATGAAAATGGTTCTAGCACTAGTTGCATTACCTGTTTGAAGTCCCCTGACTGTAGTACAGTACTTTAATGTTGACATCCAGATGTTTCTCAAAAGCGCAATATCACTAAAGCTTATCAGTTGTCCCTCAGGGATATCCAGGGCTGTATGTATGGTAATAGCACGTCTTAGTAAAACTGTATCACCGACATCAGTGTCGGATGTAGTGTGCCCACGCTAACAGCAAAGCACAGATTTGTGCTGTAATTATTATAGTCGTACAGCCAACACCTCTTTTGTTTAATAATTTGACTACTCGCAATAGATTACAGGCGTCTTGTTATACCTTCGCGTCTGTTTTTAATAATTGTTACGACTAATTTCAGGGTACTGTCTGCTATGCATTCAGCATTACTTTCCAGCGTGCAAGCAACAGAATTTAAAAATGCTTCAGAACTAAAATCCTCCCTTGTTTGTTTTGTAGTGAAAATGGGATCTAACGTGTCACTGCCTTCAAGCCTTAACTGAACAAAGTCACCAGGATCAATGTCTCTGATGATTCTGTCCAGTAAAGACTGAATGGCCCCATGTACAACATTTGGAGCCTCTACAAATGATTGGATGCAGTCTAAATTTACAAATCTGAAATGATCAATATACATGCGGGCATTGAAATTGCGGACATCTCTTTGATGGTAATAAAAATATTGTAAAAATACTGAATGATCTACATCCCGTACATTATCATCAACATTAACATCAGCTGCAACATCATGTACATTTTCAGCATGTGTTTCAAGATGCTCACTGCTTTCAGCATTTGGAGACACATTGGGGTTAACATCCCCAGGGGTATCTGGATGTGAAAGATGGACTCTACGCATGTATCAACAGCTGAGGGTTTTGTGTAGTTATCGGTCTGTGAGTTGCCTCTCTTCGCCTTCTGTCTGCTAGCGAACGTCTTGCACTTGCCAACAGCATTTGAGCAAGTTTAATTGCTCTCGATCTAGAAGACGTTTGTGCTATTATTTTAGACAACTTCTGCATACCATAGCCAACCATTCTTAGTCACATTGAATTATTTTTATTTGATTTCACAAAGACTAATGGTGCATCTCCACATGCTCTTTTGAACGCTTATAGCTCATCAAAATGTCAGGTGTTGTGGTACAAATTAGTAATCTTTCATAAGTGTCACAGAAATATTTTAGTTGAACATAAGAGTTTTTGTAATTTAGGTACTGAGGTCCCATGAAACACCTTACAGTGATCTTCAGGCCACCCATGGGTCAATGTTGTATTGTGTACTTTTTGCTTTTTACTTGCCCCCTGGTTTGACACGGATCGCCTCTTTAAAGGATTTACAAGAGCAAAATCATTAGATGATCCTGCAAAAGTATTATCTGCTGGATGCGCAGTATGACACACCCTCAGTGAGCTGATCAATTTCTCTGCAAACATAGGAAAAAGAGGGGCTACCGGGCACTAATGACCACACCTTTTGCCTAGGTTACACTGACTCCGGTGTTGCTCAGCCACATTTAAACCAACAATATCATCATCCAAAGAAAAAAGCTCTCACCGGTTTCTTTGTGCTCTTTTTTATTTACCTATTCCAGGTGGACAGTAGGTGCAGAGAGGGGGTGGAGAAGGAAGACGACGGCACCGTTTCGCAGAGTTCTGCTTCCACGGGTCTGTGCTTGGGATGTGACGTCAGATCCTTATTAATGTAGGGTGGATGTGCTCATCGTCACCGGGCATAGGAAGTGCAATTTAAAAACAAATGTTACATTTCAAGAGAGAGCAAGTGAAGAAGGCATATTCAGCAACAGATTTACTGCAATATTCACATGAAAAAGTACCGTATTTTTCGCTTTATAAGACGCACCTGTTTATAAGACGCACCCCCAATTTTGGTAAAAAAAAAGAGAGAAAAAATAATTTTTAATGTTAAATGGGGTCCGTCTTATAATGCCAGTGTCCGTCTAACAAATCATATAGGGTTTATGTCCCACATAGCCCCCTCATCCTATTACATGGTCCTTCATCCTATGATATAGCCCCCCATCCTAGAATTAGCCCCCTTAATCTGGATATGGCACCCTTATATTGGATATAGCCCCCTTGTGCTGGCACACGTCCCCCAGTGATGGCAGATGTCCCCCATTGATGGCACACGTCCCCCAGTGCTGGCACGCAACCCCCGAGCTGGCCACAACCCCCAGACCTGGCACACATCCCCTAATGCAAGCACACGTCCCCTTTTGCAGGCACACATCCCCTATTGCAGGCACACGTCCCCCATAGATGGCACACGTCCCCCATGAATGGCACATGTCCCCATTTGCGGGCACATGTCCCCTATTGCAGGCACACGTCCCCTAGTGCAGGCACACATCCCCTATTGAAGGTACACGTCCCCTATTAAAGGCACATGTCCCCTATTGAAGCCACACGTCCCCTATTGAAGCCACACGTCCCCCATGGATGGCACACGTCCCCCATGGATGGCACACGTCCCCCATGGATGGCACACGTCCCCGATTACAGGTACACGTCCCCTAGTGCAGGCACACGTCCCCTATTGAAGGCACATGTCCCCTATTAAAGGCACACGTCCCCTATTGAAGGCACAGCCATGAGGCACACGTCCCCCATGGATGGCACACGTCCCCCATGGATGGCACACGTCCCCCATTGATGGCACATGTCCCCTTGTGCTGGCACACGTCCCCCATTGATGGCACACGTCCCCCATTGATGGCACACGTCCCCCATTGCAGGCACACGTCCCCTTGTGCTGGCACACGTCCCCTTGTGCTGGCACACGTCCCCTATTGATGGCACATGTCCCCTTGTGCTGGCACACGTCCCCCATTGATGGCACACGTCCCCCATTGCAGGCACACGTCCCCTTGTGCTGGCACAAGTCCCCTTGTGCTGGCACACATCCCCTACTACAGGCACATGTCCCCTATTGATGGGACATGTACCCTATTACAGACATGTATTCCCATGTCCTGCATACCGCCGCCCCACATAATACACCCACCACCTCCACATGCTGAGCCCCAAACTCCCCCCCCCCGGTAATATGCTGCTTCCCCCTCCATTAAGATGGTCCCTGGCCCTGCACTCCCCCAGTCATTAATATGCCCCCCACGCTGGCCAGCAGCAAATAAAATAAAAAAAGCCTCCTTCCTCACCCTCTGGCGATGAGCGACAAGCTCACAGTGTCAGCGCTGACTCCCGGTCTCCATGGTGCTTGGCTTCTTCCGCTCATGTGATCGGGCGATGATGTCATCGCTGTATGCCCGATCACATGAGCGGAAGAAGCCAAGCACCATGGAGACCGGGAGTCAGCGCTGACGCTGTGAGCTTGTCGCTCATCGCCAGAGGGTGAGGAAGGAGGCTTTTTTTATTTTATTTGCTGCTGGCCAGCGTGGGGGGCATATTAATGACTGGGGGAGTGCAGGGCCAGGGACCATCTTCTTAATGGAGGGGGAAGCAGCATATTACGGGGGGGGGGGAGGGTTTGGGGCTCACCATATGGAGGGGGTGGGTGTATTATGTGGAGCGGCGGTATGCAGGACACGGGGGGCATATGGAGGGGCTGCAGAGAGAGCGGGAGATCTCTTGCTCCCGCTCATTTAATATGCACTGCTCCCCCCGTCAGTCTCTCAGTGCAACTTGAGCACTGAGAGGTGGACAGCGGCAGTGCATATTAAATGAGCGGGAGCAGGAGATCTCCCGCTCTCTCTGCAGCCCCGCAGCCAGCCCACTCCAGCCCCGGACACTCTCAATTGCTGCCCCCAGCCTCCCCTGCAGTGTATATAATCCGTATTTGGATTATAAGACGCACCCCCCACTTTCCCCAAAAATTTTGGGGAACAAAAGTGCGTCTTATAAACCGAAAAATACGGTAGATAAGCAGAGAGATAATAAAACATTTAACAAACAAAGTGAAACAAAATATTACACTTGTAAGTTTTATACAGTCATATCAAAAAGTTTGGGCACCCCTCTTAATCTTACTAATTTTCTTAGTTTAAAATTGGGTTTTTGAAACAGCTATTTCAGTGTGATATATGTAATAACTGATGGACACAGTAATATTTCAGGATTGAAATGAGGTTTATTGTACTAACCGAAAATGTGAAATATGCATTATTTTAAAATTTAGAATCCTGGACAAAGTGCCTCAGTGTCCGCGCTGCTGCTCCGAGACCAAAGACACACAGACACAGGGATGTCTGGATCAGCGATAGCCTTTATTTTCCGACGCGTTTCGGAGCCTCCTCCCGAGCTCCTTCCTCAGGGAACAGGTTCCCTGAGGAAGGAGCTCGGGAGGAGGCTCCGAAACGCGTCGGAAAATAAAGGCTATCGCTGATCCAGACATCCCTGTGTCTGTGTGTCTTTGGTCTCGGAGCAGCAGCGCGGACACTGAGGCACTTTGTCCAGGATTCTGTATTAAAACCACGGTCACCGTTGGGAGTGCGGTCCCTGCAGCAGCTGCCTGTACGCTTTTCTACCAGTTGTGGGTTTCACAACTGACAAAGGTGAGCAATTCCACATCGATAAGCGAAAGTGTATCATTGAGATAAGACCCTATTGCGCATTCTTTTGTTCACTTATTTTAAAATTTGACAGGTGCCAAAGCATGGGCACCTCAACAGAAAAGTGACATTAATATTTAGTAGATCCACCTTTTGCAAAAATAACAGCCTCTAGTCGCTTCCTGTAGCTGTTAATGAGTTCCTGGATCCTGGATGAAGGTATTTTTGACCATACCTCTTTACAAAACAATTCCAGTTCAGTTAAGTTTGATGGTCGCCAAGCATGGACAGCCCGCTTTAAAACATCCCACAGATGTTCAATGATATTCAGGTCTGGGGACTGGGATGGCCATTCCAGAACATTGTAATTGTTCCTCTGCATGAATGCCTGAGTAGATTTGGAGCGGTGTTTTGGATCATTGTCTTGCTGAAAGATCCATCCCCGGCGTAACTTCAACTTTGACACTGATTCTTGAACATTATTCTCAAGAATCTGCTGATACTGAGTGGAATCCATGCGACCCTCAACTTTAACAAGATTCCCGGTGCCGTCATTGGCCACACAACCCCAAAGCATGATGGACCCTCCCCCAAATTTGACAATGGGTAGCAAGTGTTTTTCTTGGAATGCTGTGTTTTTGTGGCGCCATGCATAACGCCTTGTTGTATGACCAAACAACTCAATCTTTGTTTCATTAGTCCACAGGACCTTCTTCCAAAATGAAACTGGCTTGTCCAAATGTGCTTTTGCATACCTCAGGCGACTCTGTTTGTGGCGTGCATGCAGAAACGGCTTCTTTCGCATCATTCTCCCATACAGCTTCTCCTTGTGCAGTGTGCGCTGTATTGTTCACCGATGCACAGTGACACCATCTGCAGCAAGATGATGCTGCAGGTCTTTGGAGGTGGTCTGTGGATTGTTCTTGACTGTTCTCAACATTCTTCTTCTCTACCTTTCTAATATTTTTGTTGGCCTGCCACTTCTGGCCTTTACAAGAACTGTCCCTGTTGTCTTCCATTTCCTTACTATGTTCCTCACAGTGGAAACTGATAGGTTAAAGCTCTGAGACAACTTTTTGTATCCTTCCCCTGAACAACTATGTTGAACAATCTTTTTTTTCAGATCATTTGAGAGCTGTTTTGAAGAGCCCATGATGCCACTCCTCACAGAAGATGCAACTAGGAGAACAACTTGCAAGTGGACACCAGAAATAGCTTTTCTCATGATTGGGTACACCGGGCTATGAAATACAAAGCTCAATGAGGTTACCAAACCAATTTAGTGCTTCAGTAAGTCACTAAAAAGTAGTTAGAAGTATTCAAATCATGAAAATCAGAAGGGTACCCATACTTTTGCACCTGTCAAATTTTGAAATAATGCATATGTCACATTTTCGGTTAGTACAATAAACCTCATTTCAATCCTTAAATGTTACTGTGTCCATCAGTTAATACATATATCACACTGAAATAGCTGTTGCAAAAACCCAATTTTAAACAAAAAGAAATGAGTAAAATTAAGAGGTGTGCCCAAACTTTTTCATATGACTGTATATACAGAGATATTTTTATATGCCAACTGTTTCTGAGAAATACACCATCGGGAATTATAGATTAATAAGTCTCATATTATAGCTCAATCTATCTGAACAATTATTTGAAACATTACTCAAGAGGCTGTCTTTCTTTTAAATAGATACATTCCAAATATCTTAAAAAACAGCTCAAAAATAGCTCAAAAAATCCCTCAGGAAATTTTCTGCCAGGGATCTAAAAGATATATTCTAAAAGATCCCTGGCAGGAAATTCCATTAAAACATTTTGTATTGGGCCACAATAGCAGCAAAGCTGGAGGCCTGAGCCCAGCATTTCAAGGTTGAGTGTTGAGGAAGTGGTCCACAAGTGTCATGAGCATGTATTGTGCTCAAAGAGCCCTGCTCAAGGAATGCACCACACAGCGGAGAGACCCTAAGAAAAGTCCCCACTTTTCCAAAAATTAGGCACAGCCACCACTAAAGTGGAAACAATTGCCTCAGAATAGAAATATTGTAATGTGGAGCTTAATGCAGCACACTGTAAAGTACACCAACGCTTAGTCTCCCCATTGTGACACTGGGGTGGAAAAGTCCTTGAAGATCCATGACTTGTTTATCTTGATAAAGGATAGGCAATCTACACTCTCGGTGGACAGCCGTATGCACTTATCCATCAGGACACCACCAGCAGCACTGAAGACACATTCTGAGAGAACGCTGGCTGCTGGGCACAACAAAATCTCCAAGGCATGACTGGCAAGCTCAGGCCACTTTTCCAGTTTTGAATCCCAAAATGAACAAGGATCCATTTCTACAAACATGGCATCGATATTGAGCTGTAGATACTCCTGCACCATCTCTTGAGGCATTGAGTATGTGTCTGACTTGTCCTTTCTTCTGGTGTGGTAAAGGCTGGTCTAAAAAAACGGTCAAACGACTCACAGAAATTGCTGGTAACAGATACACTTCTACTGGTAACTTTTCTGTGATGACGATGACTCAATGTTCCCTGTGTACATATTGCATATGCAATCATATTGCAGATAGTGCAGCAAGAAGGCACTCATGTGTCTTGCACATCCAGGAGGCCCAAGGCCTTGTTGTGTTGATGGCAGTGGGGTAACATTCCGGCTGGCTTCCTCCGCCCTCTCCTGCCAAACGTGCACAACAGAAACATAACCAAAATCTCCCTCATTTGCTGAGTCTTCTGTCAACATCATCTCTTCTTCCTCCATCCATTTCTTCCTCGGCTCCTGCACCTTCATAAACAGGCTGATACCATGAGTCCTCGTCGATGCCTCTCCTCCACCCTCCCATGGCATCTGCCTCTGTTCTGACGACAGTCTGAATCTTTCAGATCTTATCCTTTGCACATATGCCTACTCCTCCTCTTCCTCTTGGACTACCACCTGACTCAACATGCTGTTCAAAGTGTGCTCCACATGTAGATGACCGGAATAGTCATGCTGATAACGACATTGTCAGCGCTAAACATCTTAGTGGCCATTTCAAAACTGTGCAGGAGGGTGCAGAGGTCCTTGATCTGTGACCACTCCATCATGATTTGCTTCATGTCAGAATTGCATTGGCTCAGCTGATACATCATCGCATACTGCACCAGGGCTTGTTGCTGCTGCCACAGTTGCTGCAACATATGCAGAGTGGAATTCCAGTGTGTTGGCACATCGCATATTAGGCAGTTAACTGGCATGCCGAAAGTCTTCTGTAGTGATGCAAATCATTAAGCCGCGGGGTGAGAAAGGCGGAAATGAGAACACAGCAACCGTGCCCTCTGCAGCAGAACATCTAGGCCAGGATAGTGGCCTAGAAATTGCAGGACGACCAGGTTCAGGACGTGAGCCATGCAAGGCACATACGTCACCTTGCCCCAGCCTAGGGCCACACCCAGGTTCACAGCATTGTCACACAAGGCCTTCCCTAGTTGCAGGTTCAGTGGAGACAGCCATTGACGAAACTTAATCTCCAAAGCTGACCACAACTCCTCAGCTGTGTGACTCACATTTCTCAAACATTTTAACGTTAACATAGCCAGATGCCATTGAGCCCTGCTGGCAGTGTAGTAAGGAGGTGTGCTGGATTCCTTCAGCATAGTTTGAACACGTGTCACATTACCACAGAGTTTTTGGGTGGAAGTCCTAGAGGAGGTGGAGGAGGCACAAGCTGTGGAGGAAGTGCTACATACAGAGGTTTTACTCACAGACCATGTGGATGCCAAGACTTATAGAGCAGCCCCTCCCCTGCAGCACCACACCAAGTTTCACCAACATGAAACGCCCCTGGCCATGCTTACCCGTCCAGGTGTCTGTCGTGAAATGCACCCTGTCACTCACAGAGTTTCTCAAGGAAACAGTGATGTTGTCTGTGATATGCTGGTGCAGCGCAGGCACAGCTTTCCTTGATAAGTAGTGGCGACTGGGCATCTGGTACTGGAGGACTGCGATGGCCATGAGCTTCAGAAAACAATTTTTAATCACCAAGCGGAAAGTTGGCATTGGATGGTGCAATTTAAGCTTTTAGCTTTGGGGTAGGAAGAAATGGTCTTTTACTTGACCACATCTGCCAGACAGAGGGCTGGCTGCTGTGATGAGACATGGTTGAAGTAGGGTGTAACAGACAAACTGCTGGACTTTGGGGAAGGTGGAGGCGAAGAGGTTATGTTGCCTTCATGAAGAGGTAGTGCTCCTGATGTCTGACAGTGCTCAACACCAGCAGGCATATTCACTTCCAAAACAGCTGACGGACTGACAATCACCCTAGCTGTTGCGAGTAAACAGGTGACATTGTGGGGACAAAAGTCTGTTTGACAAAATACCCCACAGTAGTGTAGGATAAAGAAGCCACAGATGCCCTTGATGGGGTGTTCGGTGGTCGGCCAGTCCTGCAAAGCTGCATATTAGCCTGGTTAGTGTGATGATTAAGCAATATTTGTAAGGAATATTGCCATATTCCCCAGTTTCCATTTCATCCCAGAAAGCAATAGTTGTCTGTTCAGATAAGACACATCTCACTCGTAAAGAAATAAGCCCCCACCCTTGGTAACCAGAGGCAATTCATCTCTGGGAAATGGTCGATGCCAACAGGCCACACAAAAGGGCTCTTCCTCACCTGTGATATGCTAATCAGCTAGGGAAATGTCATTTAGCCAGGTGTATAGAGCTTCCTAGAGGCAGCCAGGTAAAGGAAGACTCCTGTTGGGATTTGCAAAGAAGTGACGAATCCAATTTCCCTGTAATGCCAGTGGGAAGGAAATCCTTTCTTCAACTCAGACTCAACGGAGTCGTGAATATAGCGTTAATATCTCATGATCCGTGCTGTCTATAAACATGGCAAGCATCGATATGTGATTGCGACATTCAGATGGTCACCGCACATCGTTTTACATGTGTGTGATGACCATAAGGCATCTAAACATGATATTGGCTAGGAGGATGCTCTCAGAATAGCCATGTTTCATATCCAGACGAAGATAATATCATAACAGAAAATATGAAAGCATTGTCTTCCGTCGGTGATGCTCACAGACAAGCCTATGGCAGATAATACGTTTTGGATATCTATATCTCCATTCAGAGGGGTGGGAATTGTGAGACAGCCCAGAGGTGCAAGATGGGTAGAGACAGGGGTCAGCCCCATAATGTATAAAAATCAGCTGCCCCATCTCCATATTGTATTTCTTCTGAAGAGGTATTATTATTCCACCAAAGTCAGGGAATACCCCAGGAACAGATTGGCATCACGACGCCCTTGTGGTGCCATCATCATTAAGGTAACTGATCACATGTGTGTGTAATTCTGTGTATCCCATTTATCATTCTATTTGCATAACTGAATATTTGTAACATCTTAATAACTGTATATATTAATATCTACTGTACCAATAGGGTGATTAAATACATAAATTTAATCTTGAGTTGCTCTTTTTATCTTGATCAAGCATTCCCATGTCCGTGTACTCATTTAACGCTACCTGGGTTGGTTTCTGACCCAATATAAGCCCGACCACGGACCGGACTTATATTAAACGAGGAGCTGGTGGAAGTATTTAGTGCTCGTGTTATTCAGGGCCTCTGTCAGTGACGGGGTGGAGGTTATTATATGTGCTTTTGGTCGCGGATCAGAAGGCATATACCACACTCACTGAGAGGTGCCATAATAAACCAGCACTGACAGGGCAGCTGCGGTCCTTCTTTATCCTCAGGCAGTTCTCGGGAGGCGCTGTGGAGCTGCCAGGTTCGGTGGCCGATTCACCACAGTTAGCTTCACACTGTATCTTATGCTGCATGCCCAAGTGATGGTTCATGCATGAAGAACTTTAATTATTGTTAGGCCCCCTGGCACTGCTTTCCAGCTCACCTCTCCCGGGTCGGCATCTCCTGCTCCTCTGCCGACCGGGCGTCCGGCATCCAGGCGTGCTGTGTCTCGGAGCTGTCGCCATGTTCCCTTCCTGTCAGCTGACCGCCGGGTTCGCACATGAGCACATTACTATGGTCATTTTCATGAGCCTACTCTGCGGCGCGCTAGGTGCACTCCTTCCCTGTGACTCTAGGGGCCGGCAAGGTCCAACCTGACACTCCCCCTGGCCAATAGCTGCTCTTCCTATGGTATATCAGGCCACCTCCTCTGATGGGAGGTGCCTGATTATTAAGTCTGTTTGCTTCTGCCTTGCTGACTGTTGGTCAGGCCTTCCTTGTGCTCTGTGTCCTGGAACCCTTGCTGTGCTCTTCCCTGGTAGCACCATTCCTGTCCACCAGCCTTGCACTCTGTTTCCTCGAACCTTTGCTGTGTTCTTCCCCGGTAGCACCATTCCTGGTCTCCTAGCCTTGTACCCTGTTATCTGGAATACTCCTCTATTCCTTAGTATAGGCTAACCTTATGACCCGCCCCCCTGGTACTAGCTGCTGTGGTATTTATACCCCCTTGGCTTACCCCTGACAATCCCTGTATGGGGGTTGGGTAAACTAGGATCAGCTCACCCAGGGGAGTTCGGTACCAAGGCCCAGTGGGTCCACTCTAGGGCACCTTCCCCCGGAAGCGCGACATTGATTTTTTTTTACTTTACTCAGATTTTGCTTACATATTTTGCAGACAACATGATTTGGGTCCTCCGTCGTAATCTAGAAAAAGGCCCAGGCTAGGCAAGGCTTATTGCCCATGTAAACTGCAGAACCAATACGATTTCTGCACAGGGGCAGAGTTGTGGCTGAGGACACAGTTGTTTATGTGCTTACAGCACTCAGTTTCTGTCCTGGAAGTCGCAACCTAATCTCGTCAGCTTCATCATCCTCCTCTTCCACCTCCTCTGCTGAGATAATCAACTGCCTGCCTGTGGGTTGACAGTAAGAGGTGTGAGGTAGAAGCGTTGGATGGCAAAATGGGAGGCAGTGACCCAGGCTCTGGTTCACACAACAACATGGTTTATTTTCAAAGTTTAATTGGTTACAGACCTCCGGGTTACAGGACGCAGCCGGTATAAACTTGTATGTTTGCAACACAGTCCTTTATGATCCCTGTACCTCTGCCAGGTTCTGTCTTGGCCAGGTCCACGGGCGAGGGCCAAGACCACATGGCTAGGCTGTGTTTTCTCAGCACACAACCTGCTCTCTCAGCTCCTGCTCATTAGCCTCTTTGGCTTCAACTGAGACCCCACCCTGTGTTGCAGGTCGTTTTAAACACAGGCCTAGAAATGGGGATTCTCAAAGACCCGAAGTGGAAGGCTCTTATAGGGATATGGAGCACAGTCTAGGAGACACACACCGGCCATCATAGATCACACCAGTCACTGTCTCACAGAGGGATCTAGAACCTCATCATCACTCTCTGTGTTGTCACACTCCTCGCGCTCAGAACCACCCACTTTCTGCACTGGCCACAAAGTCATGTTGGTGTCCGCCTCAGACTTCTGATTGTCATCATCATCAGCTTCATTGTCTCCACCAACAGGGGTTAAAGTTTGGTAATGATGGTGTACATTATGCTCGGACCCTTCATTGTCTGGCCCTGGATCCAACTCACAAAGATTTTGTGCATTGGTGCAGATCAATTCCTCCTCTTGACTCAGTGAAGCTTTGGAGCAGATCTCCAATTCCCAGGCTATAGTATGTGTGAACAGCTCTGCAGACTAAGCCATCTGTGTTGACCCACAGTCACTGGGGAGCCTGGAAGACTTATGACACATGTGATTGGGTTGACACCTGTGAGGACTGCTGTTGAAGTTGAGGTGGAGGAGAGGCCACTTGATGGAGTGCTTGATATTCATTGTAGCACCTGCTCTTTGTGGGTCTCATCTACAAGTTGTAGTGATGTGCTGCTGCCTAAGAAAGGGTTGATACCAGACTGTCCACTAAAAAAGTTGACATTTTTGTTTGCCTACGGTAGAAGCTGGTTGAGCAAAACGTTTGGTTACTTTACTGCCAACCCAGAGACATCAAAGCATTTTCCCCTTACCACGCCTAGTCCCCTTTCCACCACAACACCTTTTACCACTCATATTTGATGGTAATAGATTTGCAAATCAGTTGTAGGCAGAAAAAAATCTGGGGATGTGAATCCAGCAGACCAGATTTGTCAAAAACTGGTACTACCGTGTTTCCCCGATAGTAAGGCCCCCCGATTGAAAGGCCGCCTGGGGGTAAAGGGGGGGCCTGCCAATGTAAGGCCTCCCCCGATTATAAGGCCTTACAATCGGGGGGGCCAATATAAGGCCGCTAGCGGAGGGGGGGGGGGGGGAGCGGGAGCGGGTCGCACGTCACGTGCGCCCGCTCATTACATATGCACTGCATCCCCCTGTCAATCAGCGACAGGGGGAGCAGTGCATTATACAGTATATATGGGCCCCCTATTGCTGGCACACTCCCCCCTGTTATGAGGCCCCCACCGCTGCTGCTGCTGAAGAGATCTTACCCTCCAGGGTCTTCTTGCAGCAGCCAGCGGCGCGTCCATCCGTCCTCTGTACTCGCTCGGCGGTCTCCCGGATCATGTGACCCGTCGCAGCGCATGACGTCATCGCGACTGCGACGGGCCGGTCACATGATCCGGGAGACCGCCGAGCGAGTACAGAGGACGGATGGACGCGCCGCTGGCTGCTGCAAGAAGACCCTGGAGGGTAAGATCTCTTCAGCAGCAGCAGCGGTGGGGGCCTCATAACAGGGGGGAGTGTGCCAGCAATAGGGGGCCCATATATACTGTATAATGCACTGCTCCCCCTGTCGCTGATTGACAGGGGGATGCAGTGCATATGTAATGAGCGGGCGCACGTGACGTGCGACCCGCTCCCGCAGTGTCCCAGCAGGAGGGGGCCTGTAGGCCACACTGCTGGGGCACCCAATGTAAGGCCCCCCCGAAAGTAAGGCCGGGGGCCACTTTTGGCCCCCAAAAGAATGTAAGACAGGGCCTTACTTTCGGGGAAACACGGTAGGAAAAAAACTGTGGTTGCTGCCTGGATGTGGCACTACATGTTTTTTTTGCACAGATTTCACAAGCACCAATGTACCACAGGGGATTTGCCAAGAAGTGTACTAGGCAAAAACTGTGGTTGCTGTGTGAATGTGGCAATAATTTTTGCACAGATTTCATAAGCACCAACGTGCCATTGGGTATTTGTCAAATGGTACGAGGCAAAAACTGTGATTGTTGCCTGGATGTGGCAATAAAAGGTTTTCAGCACAGATTTCACATGCACCACTGTTACCACAGGGGATTTGCCAAGAAATGGTAGTAAGCAAAAACTGTGGTTGCTGCCTGGATGTAACAATATTGGCCACTTTACACGCGGCAACAGGAAGATAGAAAACGGCAGGTGTTGGAGACAATTGTACCTTTTACCTTCAAAACACCTTGAAGTGGCTGCGTGTAATTCAGGTATCTGCAAGGTGTTTTGAAGGTAAAAGGTACAATTGTCTCCGACACCTGCCGGTTTCTATCTTCCTGTTGCCGCGTGCAAAGTGGCCATAAAAGGTTTTCAGCACAGGATTGATGCAGCTGTTCACACCACAAGCACCACTGTGCCACAGGGGATTTTCCTAAAACATTGGTACCAAGCCCTAAAAAAGGCTGTTTTAGCAAGGAGTGACTAAACATAATATCTATCTCTCTAGATAAAAATCAAATTGCTACCTAGGTCTCTAAATAGCGCACATCGAATCAGCAGTATCAGCACTGAAGCAGCAAGACTGTCACTGAGCCCCAAAACTGAGAAAATGGCGATGAGGGTAAATGACGGTTCTTATATGGAAAGGAAATGTGACATGCTCAGCCAATGACATGCCCTTGCATGCAAAAAGTGCAATTTGCTTTATGGGTGCTGATTGGATGTCAGACCAGATCACCCCCCCCCCACCTCCCACCCACTATGATAGACAATGAGTATCTGTAAACGTAGAACACGGTTACTGTCAAGTGTACCAAAATTTCATTTTTTTATTTTTCGTATTATTGGGAGCCTTGTTGGGTTAAATCATAGTAGACCTTCTGTTCCACAGTCAAGTAAGGCACCAGTGTGTCTTCCCACTGTTCTGGCGGGTGTCTCTCACATGCGGCAAATCTCTGAAACACAGTTAGGCTGCATACTCACGATCAGTACATGCAGCGTTTTGGATGCAGCGTCTTGCCACTGTGTCCAAAACGCTGCATAGTACAGTATCAGCATAGTGGATAAAATTTGGAGAAATGCTATGCCCACTATGCTTAACCCCGACCGCGTTTTGACAGCTGCAGTGCGGGTTGCTGGCATTCCACTCCTCCTCCGCATGTTCATTTCATGCTGAGGAGTTGGAAGCGGCTCCCACCAGGTGCACGCAGGGAGAAACTGGCACATGGTGAGTACAGGGCAGCTGCAGTCTTTCTGCGGCCAAGTTCACTCAGGTCCGGAGGAGATGCGACCAACATGCAGCTTCCTCCGGACCATGAGCACATAGCCTTAGGAAGGCCTCTATGTCATCACCTGGTGTCATTTTCTGCATGGCTCTTGCGACCACTTTCAAGATATTCTCATTATCAACTCGTCTTGAAGTCTGTACTGCCTGGGCCATGTATTGCCTCTGTACAAAGATTCAATTGCTGTGAAAGTGCCTGCATTTGTTGTCGCTGCACTTCCTGTTGCTGTGCCTGTTGTGACTGGGACTATTGAAACAGCAGGTTTTTTTTTGTCTATTGCTGCAGCTACATGGCTTCTTGCTGCTGCTCCATGGCTTCTTGTTGCTGCTGCATTGCTTGTTATTGCTGCACATTGAATTGCACCAGTTGCTGGAGTTCCTCCTTCATTTTGACTGTCTGTGCTTCCAACCCTGCAGCTGCTTTCACCCAGGACATGCTGCACTGTCTGTAACAGCCAAAGGAGCTCTCTCTAGAACGCTGCCCACAGTCTAGCACCAAATGTAACAGTTAATATTATATTATGGAGTTACTCACTCAGTTTGTAGGTCGCAGTCACCACAGATACAGTCATATGAAAAAGTTTGGGCACCCCTCTTAATCTTACTCATTTTTTTTTTTTTTAAATTGGGTTTTTGCAACAGCTATTTCAGTGTGATATATGTAATAACTGATGGACACGGTAATATTTCAGGATTGAAATGACGTTTATTGTACTAACCGAAAATGTGAAATATGCATTATTTCAAAATTTGACAGGTGCCAAAGTATGGGCACCTCAACAGAAAAGTGACATTAATATTTAGTAGATCCACCTTTTGCAAAAATAACAGCCTCTAGTCGCTTCCTGTAGCTGTTAATGAGTTCCTGGACCCTGGATTAAGGTATTTTTGACCACTCCTATTTACAAAACAATTCCAGGTCAGTTAAATTTGATGGTCGCCAAGCATGGGCAGCCCACTTCAAAACATTCCACAGACGTTCAATGATATTCAGGTCTGGGGACTGGGATGGCCATTCCAGAACATTGAAATTGTTCCTCTGCATGAATGCCTGAGTAGATTTGGTACAGTGTTTTGGATCATTGTCTTGCTGAAAGATCCATCCCCGGCGTAACTTCAACTTTGACACTGATTCTTGAACATTATTCTCAAGAATCTGCTGATACTGAGTGGAATCCATGCGACCCTCAACTTTAACAAGATTCCTGGTGCCGTCATTGGCCACAAAGCCCCAAAGCATGATGGGCGCTCCCCCAAATTTGACAGTGGGTAGCAAGTGTTTTTCTTGGAATGCTGTGTTTTTGTGGCGCCATGCATAACGCCTTGTTGTATGACCAAACAACTCAATCTTTGTTTCATCAGTCCACAGGACCTTCTTCCAAAATGAAACTGGGTTGTCCAAATGTGCTTTTGCATACCTCAGGCGACTCTGTTTATGGCGTGCATACAGAAACGGCTTCTTTTGCATCACTCTCCCATACAGCTTCTCCTTGTAAAGTGTGCGCTGTATTGTTCACCGATGCACAGTGACACCATCTGCATCAAGATGATGCTGCAGGTCTTTGGAGGTGGTCTGTGGATTGTTCTTGACTGTTCTCAACATTCTTCTTCTCTGCCTTTCTGATATTTTTGTTGGCCTGCCACTTCTGGCCTTTACTAGAACTGTCCCTGTGGTCTTCCATTTCCTTACTATGTTCCTCACAGTGGAAACTAACAGGTTAAATCTCTGAAACAACTTTTTGTATCCTTCCCTGAACAACTATGTTGAACAATCTTTTTTTTCAGATCATTTGAGAGCTGTTTTGAGGAGCCCATGATGCCACTCCTCAAAGAAGATGCAACTAGGAGAACAACTTGCAAGTGGACACCTGAAATAGCTTTTCTCATGATTGGATACACCAGGCTATGAAGTACAAAGCTCAATGAGGTTACCAAACCAATTTAGTGCTTCGGTAAGTCAGTAAAAAGTAGTTAGGAGTAATCAAATCATGAAAATCAGAAGGATGCCCATACTTTGGCACCTGTCAAATTTTGAAATAATGCATATTTCACATTTTCGGTTAGTACAGTAAACCTCATTTCAATCCTGAAATATTACTGTGTCCATCAGTTATTACATATATCACACTGAAATAGCTGTTGCAAAAAAACAATTTTAAACAAAAAAAATGAGTAAGATTAAGAGGGGTGCCCAAACCTTTTCATATGACTGTACAAGTCTCTTGGTTTCACCAGTCCTTTGGTTTATGAATATCCGAATAAACCTAATAGGGAAAAATAAAGCTTGCCTTTCTTTGGCATAACAATGGTATAAAGGAAACATAAACAGTCAAATATTAGCAGGGTCGGCAGTACACCACAACACACTGCACTCTCTCATGGAAGTCCACCAGGATTTGCCTCCAGACCATCAAACATTCACAGACCGCCTGTGTGACTCTCAGCCTTCATTTTAAAACACCTGTTTCCCTTTCCAAGAGTGGGGGCATAAGAGCATCCATATCTGCTCCCAACACCAACGTTAAAGGGAACCAACCACCTAAAAATCCCTATCTAACCTATAAATATCTGTCCCTGGAGTCTAAAGTTACTATTCTAACCATCCCTGACTGACTAAATCTACCTAACTACATGCACAATAAATCATTTTTTGAAACTTACCAAATCCTTGACTGATGGGCGTTCCTCCAGTGTCTTTGTCAGATAGGCGAGTCTCCTCGCTGCGCTCGCACCCGCCTCGCTACTGTCCATCTTCTTCCAGGATGATTCAAATTACCTGCCCATCGCGTCCTCACAATGAGCGGGTCACGTGCTGCAGGCCTCGTGTCACTTCCGCCCGCCGCGTCACTGGTACACCCAGGCCGGCGGCTGAGCATGCGCAGATGGCATGCTGAAGCCGACCTGGGCGCGTCATAGACCCAGCGACGCGGCGGGCGGAAGTGACGCGAGGCCTGCAGCACGTGACCTGCTCATTGCGAGGACGAGATGGGCAGGTAATTTGAATCATCCTGTAAGATGGACAGCAGCGAGGCGGGTGCGAGCACAGCAAGGAGACCCACCTCTCTGACAAAGACACTGGAGGAACGCCCATCAGTCAAGGATTTGGTAAGTATAAAAAGTTATTTATTGTGCATGTAGTTAGGTAGATTTAGTCAGTCAGGGATGATTAGAATAGTAATTTTAGGCTCCAGGGACAGATATTTATAGGTTAGATAGTAAATTTTAGGTGGTTGGTTCCCTTTAACTCTCAATGTACCAGACCATAGTTAGGTTTACATAACAGAAGATAGCCACCTCTGTGCTACATAACTCCCATCGATCACACATCCAGCTGCCCTCTTACACAGGATATTTTCAGAACTGTAAATCTTTGAAATTATATTGTTAGCGCTGAGGAAAATCTATGAGTATGCAAAAAGAGAGAGCAACTTGGGGTTATTCTCACCCGGCCGGGACTTTGGCTCCCTTACTGCAGTTGTACTTTGGCTCCTGCAGTTGCTTAAATTAGGTTGCCAGCCCTGTCTCTTCCTGCGGGGTACCAGTAGAACAGGCAACTTGAGTTCTTCACTTTCTCTACCTGCTCCTGGGTGTCAGTGTTACTGGAGTCTATGCGTTGCTGTGTCTCTGGTACAGTGTAGCTGGGGAGTTTGGAATCCCCACTTTCCGGTGTTGACTGCCGGGATGTGTGACCCTGCACAGTCTCAGACTCCGGTGTCCATTCTATGCGCTTTTATTAGGCAATTTGAGGGCCCTTGCAATGCAACATGGTGCCCGCAATCTATTTCAGTCAAATTTGCTTTCTAAAATTCAAATATTACTCCGTCTGGATAAATGGTAGGGCTCAGAACAAACAGAACTTTTTGACTACAGGCGGGGTAGCGCTGCAATCATAAGAAAGTGAATAACAAACTGTGGGTTCCTCTTTTTTGGTGTTACCTCTTGTAAAAGTGAAAAATTTGGTTGTAAAGCAACACTTTTGTGAAAAAAAGGAAAATTTTCAATATGACGACCTATTGTTATTAAATTCTGTTAAGTACCTGTGTGTTAAAAATGCTCACTATAACCATAGATAAAATCTTTGAGGGGTCTAGTTTCCAAAATGGGGTCGCTTGTGGAGGGGTTTGCTGTTTAGATACTTTAGGGGCCCTTGAAATTCAACATGGTGCCCGCAAACTATTTCAGCCAAATTTGTGTTCCAATTGTCAAATAGCGCTCCTTCCCTTCTGAGTACTCCCATTGGTTCAAACAGATTTCTGACCAGATGACCACATCCAGATGTGTAACAAATTTTAGTGTCCAACTTCACATGCTTTCCCTTGTAAAATACATTTAGATAAACTTTTAATTATTTTCTCATTCCACTTTGTATTCATTCCAGTGAAGCGCCTGAGGGGCTAATAAACTTCTTGAATGTGGTTTGGAGCAGTCTGAGGGGGTGTAGTTTTTAGAATGCGGTCACTTTTGGGAATTTTCTGTCACATCAGACCCTCAAAGTCACTTCAAATGTGATGTGGTCCCTAAAAAAATGTTTTTTGTACATTTTGATGTAACAATGAGAAATTGCTGGGAAACTTTAAACCTTTCTAAATAAACGCAAAAAATATCATCCTAAATTTACCACTTATGTGAATAACAATAGGTCACAAAAAAACAAACAATCTTGGAATCACTGGGATCTGCTGAAGTGTTCAAGAGTTCTAACCTCATAAAGTGACACTGGTCAGAATTATAAAATTAGGTCTGGTCATTAAATTTCGCAGTCAGCAAATTGTTATTTCATAAGAGATGCTCAACTCCATTCCCCAGCCTGTGTGTGAAAATCCATTCTAAAGTGATTGCAGGAAAAGCATTTGATCAAAATAAAGATCAATATGTAGCCATATGTCCGACTGTAAATGTTCACATTTTATTAACTAAATGAATTCTAGACACAAAAATTTCAACATACAAAAACTATCTAGTTGTGAAAAGAACATTGCATACACACAATAGCATCACACAGAAAAGCATTCTGTAACCACATAGATTAAATATTTAATAGTCTCTGCCTGACACACAGCTATATTGGCATCTTCCACTTTGTAGGCATCCAATTTGTTGGCAGATCAATGAATAAAATTGATTGGCACGAGCATTTATAAACAGATGAGCTACTAAGCTTGTTTTATGCTTTCAAGTGGTTCTGGTATTTCAAAGCATCGGGGCTGAACTGTCCAATATAGAAATTAAATGCATTTTGATCTGTCATTAAATCACTTTTAATGAGTTGCTTGGTAAATTTCAGTCTAGACTTCAGCAAACAATGACCTGAACAAGACACAACCTATGTTAGTATGTCATTTTTTGAAAACATTAAATCAAAAGCCAAGGATGATCAAGCATAATAATTGAGCTTACCTATAATAGTCTAGTCAATAAATAAAGACAGTGCTTAGAATAGAATTCAATATTTTTTTAACTTCACTAGATATAGTAGACATGATTATGACATTTCATTAAAGAAAAATATCATGGGACAGGATAAAATTTTAATATTAATTTGTCTTTATTTTGCATATTCTATTTTTCTCTATTTTGCTTTTAAAAATAAACATAATAATGGCAATATACAGTGCCTTGAAAAATGCCCCATTACCTTTCCTCTTTTTTTGTTATTTTATACCCACAAACTTAAAGGGAACCTGTCACCTGGATCTAAGCCCCTACACTATCACTACCTGTCCCTAGACCTTTCTAGCTGCTCCCTATCTATCCCTCTCTGAGCTAAATCCGCCCTATAAAACTGCAGAAAAATAACTTATAACTTACAGAAGTCCCTGAGGCTGGGGACTGAGAAGGCGGCGCCAGGCTCCATTCAGCCCCTCCTCCATGCAGCAGCACACGCCCCACTGGGTGGCATTATTCTTTCTTCATCGCCGCCTCCTCCATTTGGAATCTCCCACCTGCTTTACACCTATCATGTTGTGGTGATGCGATCTCAATGTGTCCCCTGACTGAGACACAGCATATGGGAGATTGTATCTTCTGCTCAGTAGCAGCACACACAGGGTGAGCTGCTACTGGAGCTGAGTGCTGATTGAAATCACTGAACCCCAGGTGTGCGGGTGAATAGGAGATGATATGTGCTGCCCTGGGCTGTGGGGAGGGGGTGGAGTGTGTCAGGACAGCAGCAGGAGCTGCTG
This sequence comes from Allobates femoralis, assembly GCA_033576535.1. Lineage (NCBI taxonomy): Eukaryota > Metazoa > Chordata > Amphibia > Anura > Aromobatidae > Allobates > Allobates femoralis. Next base: position 231,568,763 of record JARQOC010000001.1, on the reverse strand, counting down.
GGATTGTATGAGGTTCTACTCGGCTGTGCCCCGGTGTAACAGGCCAGACTAACCCCCTCGACCAGAATATACTCGGGGTTAAAGTGGCCTAGGCCAGATTATACCCCTCCGTATACCACAGCAGCTGTAGATCAGGGCTCCAAGCAACACATGGGGGCCCGAGGCAGCACAAAGTGGCCCCAGGCAGCAGAAAGTGGCCCTACGCAACATACAGGGGCCCCAGGCAGTGCTAGGGGCCCCAGGCAGTGCACAGGGCCCCAGGCAGCACAAAGTGGCCCCAAGCAGCACACAGGGGCCCCAGGAAGTACTAGGGGCCACAAGCTACACACAGGATCCCAGGCTACACACAGGGGCCCCATGCAGCATACAAGGACCCCAGGCAGCGCACGGGGCCCCAGGGAGTGCACGGGGCCCCAGGCAGTGCACGGGGCCCCAGGCAGTGCACAGGCCCCAGGCAGCACAAAGTGGCCCCAGGCAACATACAGGGGCCCCAGGCAGTACCAGGGGCCCTAGGCAGCACAAAGTGACCACAGGCAATATACAGGGGCCCCAGGCAGTGGGCCACCCGGGGCCACTTTGTGCTGCCTGGGGCCCCTGTGTGCTGCCTGGGACCCCTTTATACTGCCTGGGGCCCTTGTATGCTGCATGGGGCCCCTGTATGTAGCCTGGGACCCTGTGTGTAGCCTGAGGCCCCTGTATGTTGCCTGGGGCCCCTGTATGTTGCCTGGGGCCACTTTGTGCTGCCTGGGGCCACTTTGTGCTGCCTGGGGCCCCGTGCAGTGCCTGGGGCCCCGTGCACTCCCTGGGGCCCCGTGCACTCCCTGGGGCCCGTGCACTGCCTGGGGTCCTTGTATGCTGCATGGGGCCCCTGTGTGTAGCTTGTGGCCCCTAGTACTGCCTGGGGCCCCTGTGTGCTGCTTGGGGCCACTTTGTGCTGCCTGGGGCCCTGTGCACTGCCTGGGGCCCCTAGCACTGCCTGGGGCCCTAGCACTGCCTGGGGCCCCTGTATGTTGCGTAGGGCCACTTTCTGCTGCCTGGGGCCACTTTGTGCTGCCTCGGGCCCCCATGTGTTGCTTGGAGCCCTGATCTACAGCTGCTGTGGTATACGGAGGGGTATAATCTGGCCTAGGCCACTTTAACCCCGAGTATATTCTGGTCGGGGGGGTTAGTCTGGCCTGTTACACCGGGGCACAGCCGAGTAGAACCTCATACAATCCCAGCAGCTCCTGCTGCTGTCCTGACACACTCCACCCCCTCCCCACAGCCCAGGGCAGCACATATCATCTCCTATTCACCCGCACACCTGGGGGTCAGTGATTTCAATCAGCACTTAGCTCCAGTAGCAGCTCACCCTGTGTGTGCTGCTACCGAGCAGAAGATACAATCTCCCATATGCTGTGTCTCAGTCAGGGGACACATCGAGGTGGCATCACCACAACATGATAGGTGTAAAGCAGGTGGGAGATTCCAAATGGAGGAGGCGGTGATGAAGAAAGAATAATGCCGCCCAGTGGGGCGTGTGCTGCTGCATGGAGGAGGGGCTGAATGGAGCCTGGCGCCGCCTTCTCAGTCCCCAGCCTCAGGGACTTCTGTAAGTTATAAGTTATTTTTCTGCAGTTTTATAGGGCGGATTTAGCTCAGAGAGGGATAGATAGGGAGCAGCTAGGAAGGTGCAGGGGCAGGTAGTGATAGTGTAGGGGCTTAGATCCAGGTGACAGGTTCCCTTTAAAGGGCAATATACAGTGCCTTGAAAAATACCCCATTACCTCTGTAACTCCTGCTGCTCGTCTTCTCCTCTATTCCCCTGTTCCTGTCCTTCTGCCCCCTGTCCTCTTCTCCTCTGCCCCCCTGTTCCTGTCCTTCTGTCCTCTTCTCCTTTGTCCTCCTGTTCCTGTCCTTCTGCCACCTGTCCTCTTCTCCTCTGCCCCCCTGTTCCTGTCTTTCTGCCCCTCTGTCCTCTTCTCCTCTGTCCCCCTGTTCCTGTCCTTCTACCCCCCTGTCTTCTTCTCCTCTGCCCCCCTGTTCCTGTCCTTCTGCCCCTCTGTCCTCCTGTTCCTGTCCTTCTGCCCCCGTTCCTGTCCCTCTGCCCCCCTGTATGTCATTCTGCACCTCTGTGCTCTTCTCCTTGGTCCCCCTGCTCCTCTGTCCCCTGCACAGTTTCCCTCACCTGGTGCTGGCTCAGGCTGGGCTCCCTCTGAGCACAGTGAGCTCCACCGCCAGCCGCATCAGGTCCATCCTCCAGTCTCTTCAGTGCCGGATCGCTCGGGCCGGCTGATCCTCAGTTCTCCAGGTCCATGGGGGGCCGGCTGGGTGAAGGAGCCGCCAGCACCGCAGCCGCCTCCACCACAGCAGCACTTGGAGCCATCGCGGGACAGGAAGAAACAGATCTGCATGGAACCCGCACTTTCGGGTTCCGCAGAGCTCCCAGGGCTTCCTGTCAGCGTGATCGCTCTCAGCGCTGGAAGCCGGGGCACAGTACATGTGGGTGCCGGGCGGCAATGCAATGCCAGCGGCACCGCGCTCTGCACCGGCGACACCCTCCCTCCCCCACAAAGACTCCGGTTTTCATATGAAGTCTGGGGGAGGGAGGTAAAGAAAAAAAAAAAAAACCGCTCCCCTGCTGTGAAAATACAGCCCTGCTGCCGCCCTCATGCACGTGCCGCCTGGGGCGGACCGCCACCCCCCACGCTACGCCACTGCTGTGCCCTATTGAAGAACCAGTGATTCATAGTAACATAGTATTTAAGGTTGAAGGAAGACCTTAAGTCCATCTAGTTCAACCCATAGCCTAACATGTTGATCCAGAGGAAGGCAAATAAAAAAAAACCCATGTGGCAACACTAAGCTCCAAATTGGGGGAAAAAATTCCTTCCTGACTCCACAAATGGCAATCAGACTAGTTCCCTGGATCAATGCCCTATCAAAGAATATAGTATAAATATCCGGCAATATTATATTTTTCAAGAAAGGCATCAGGCCACTCTTAAATGTTAGTTATGAGTCACTCATTACAACATCATGTGGCAGAGAGTTCCACAGTCTCACTGCTCTTACAGTAAAGGATCCACGTCCGTGATTATGATTAAATCTTCTTTCCTCCAGACGTAGAGGATGCCCCCTTGTCCCCGTATGAGTCCTAAGAGTAAAAAGATCATTAAAAAGGTCTCTGGACTGTCTCCTCATATTTTTATACATTATAAGATCACCCCTAAGCCTTCGTTTTTCCAAACTTAATAATCCCAAGTTTAATAACCTGTCTTGGTATTGCATACCCCTCAGTCCTCTAATAACCTTGGTCGCTCTTTTCTGCACCTGCTCTAGTTCAGCTATGTCTTTCTTATACACCGGAGACCAGAATTGTACACAGTATTCTAAGTGTGGTCGCACTAGTGACCTGAATAGAGATAAAATGATGTTCTCCTCATGAGCATCTATGCCTCTTTTAATGCATCCCATTATTTTATTTGCCTTTGCAGTAGCTGCCTGACACTGGGCACTAAATATGAGTTTATCAACTACCCATACACCCAGGTCTTTTTCAGTGGTAGTTTTGCCCAGTGTTTTACAATTAAGAACATAATTATACATATTATTTCTTCTGCCCAAGTGCATGTTGTTGCATTTATCCCCATTAAAGCTCATTTGCCATTTATCAGCCCAAGCTTCTAGTTTACATAAATACTCTTGTAATATAAAATTGTCCTCCTCTGTATTGATTACCCTGCAGAGTTTAGTGTCATCTGCAAATATTGAGATTCTACTCTTTATGCCCCCTACAAGGTCATTAATAAATGTTAAAAAGAAGCGGGCCCAATACGGACACCTGTGGTACCCCACTGTTAACTGTGACCTATTCTGAGTGTGTTCCATTAATAAGCACCTTTTGTTTCCAATCACTGAGCCAGTTCTTAACCCACGTACAAATATTTTCCCCTATCCCCATTGCTCTCATTTTATGTATCAACCTTTTGTGTGGTACCGTATCAAAAGCTTTTGAAAAGTCCATATACACCATGTCCACTACATTTCTTTAGTTCAGTCCAGAACTTACCTCTTCATAGAAGCTTATTAGCTAAGTTTGACAGGAACAGTCCCTCGTAAACCCATGTTGATATTGGGTCACGAGGTTATTTTTCTTCAGATACTCCAGTACAGCATTTCTTAGAAAATCCTCTAGGATTTTACCCACAGTAGAGGTTAAGTTTACTGGCGTATAATTTCCAAGCTCAGTTTTTGTCCCCTTTTTGAATATTAGCATCACATTTGCTATACGCCAGTCCTGTGGTACAGATCCTATGGAATCTTTAAAGATTAAAAATAATGGCCTATCTATGACGGTACTTAATTCCTGCAGTACTCTGGGGTGTATCCCATCCGGGCCTGGGGATTTGTCAACTTTAGTGATTTTTAGATGGTGCCGTACTTCCTGTTGGGTTAAGCAGGTTACATTTAATGGAGAGTTTTGGTTATCACTGATCATGTTGTCTGTCATGGAATATTCTTGTGTAAATACTGTTGCAAAAAAGTCATTTAGCATATTGGCTTTTTCCTCATCCTCATCCACCATTTCACCCAGACTATTTTTAAGAGGGCCAAAACAATATTTTTTTTTAGTTTTGTACTTTTGATGCAGTTAAAGAATATTTTGGGATTTTTTTTTTTTTACTTTCTCTGGCAATGAGTCTCTCTGTCTCAATCTTTGCTGCCTTGATTTGCTTTTTACAGATGTTATTTAATTTTCTGTATTTATTTAATGCCTCATCACTACCTACTTGCTTTAATTCCCTAAATGGTTTTTTTTGTCACTTATGGCGCCCCTTACAGCCTTATTTAGCCATAGTGGCTTCCTCCTATTTCTAGTATGTTTATTCCCATAGGGCATATATTGTGCACAGGTCGTATTCAGGATGCTAATAAACGTCTCCCATTTGCTTTGTGTATTTCTATGTCTCAGGACATCGTCCCAGTTTATTTCACTAAGATCATCTCTCAACCATTGGAAATTTGCCTTCCTGAAGTTTAAAGTCCTTGTAGCCCCTTACTACACATCTTATTAAAGGATACTTGAAAACGTATTATTTTATAATCACTATTACCCAAGTGACTTCCAACCCGTATATTTGATATGCTGTCTGGCCTGTTGGTTAATATTAGGTCTAGCAGTGCCCCCCTTCTTGTTGGGTCCTGAACCAGTTGTAAAAGGTAATTGTCTCTCATAATTGTCAAAACCCTATTACCTTACCTTTGCTGGAACTGCAGGTTTCTGTTCCCCAATGTATTTCAGGGTAGTTGGAAGTCCCCCATAATAATTACTTCTCCCTGAGTCGCTGCTTCAACTATTTGCTTTATGATGATATTCTCCTCCACCATTATTGTTGGAGACTTATAACAAACCCCTATCAGTAATTTAATATTTTTCCCCCTCCCCTTATCTCCACCCACAGGGACTCTACATTTTCATTAGATTCACATAAATTATCACGAAGGAAGGATTTTAAGGATGATTTTACATAAACACACACCTCCCCCTCGCTTATTTGTACAGTCATTTCTGAACAGACTATAGCCCTGTAAATTAACAGCCCAGTCATGGCTCTCGTCCGGCCATGTATCCGATATCCCAACCATGTCACCATGATGGTGTGTAGTACTTTTCTCTGTGCCTTGTTTAGACCCAGGTCCCCTAGGTTGTGGAATATCCACAACAAGCAGTTTAGTGGTACACGATGCTGTAGTATGTGTTGTGTCCTCGCTGCCTTCCTATATTGGAGGATAACCCTGCATTCCCATATCCCATGGAACATGTCTACCCCTTTGTCCCCACATTTTAGGCATGACTGTTTTCTGTCTGTTTGAGTGGTATATTGAACCCCAGAGTTGCCCCATGCATCACTCTGAAATAGGTGTCCCTCCACCTTTCGCTCATCATGTTCTTACGAACTTTGTGCCAGTCCTCCAGGATCTTCCCCTTAATCTCCTCGTCCTGTAATCTTACCTATCATCTTTTGAGAATCCTGCGCGGCCCTGAGGGGATTAGGTCTCGCCTTAGGGTGGCGTATATAGTGGATACACTAGTTTCCGCGACATCCCTAGCTAGTAGGGTGTCCAGTCCGTGGTTTGAGCATTCCTTTCTTAAGTCATGTAAGCGTTGTGTGGTATGGCAGCCACCCATGGTCTAAATGGCTGGTATACATTGCACAGGCAGAGGTCTGATGCAATGTGAATGTTTCACTGTGTCTTGCAGCAGTAGAGTTAACGCAAGTATGTGTGTGTATGAGTTCACACACCTCCTCTAGGGGCGGTGATCAGGTGACCACTCCCTGGTCACAGGGCTTTGATGTCAGACAAGCCCCAGCTGTGCAAGCTGCCTAAGTGTAACACATGAGCAGAGACCAGGCCTGGAGCTGTGGCTTGTGAGTGGAGTCTGAGACTGCTCCACTGGAACAGTGCTGGGGAAGCATACCCAAACCTGTGCACCTGTGTGTGTTGTAATAACAGACTTTATACCTGGGCGGTATGTTCCTGTAAGCCAAAGAAAGGCTCCTGTTTATATGCTGGGGGGCAGTTTATGCTGAATTAATAAACCGACATGAATTTATTTATATGGAGAGACTGTTGCTGTGTTTGAATATTGCCGTCAAATGATTGAACCCTGACCCGCTTAGTGATCGCTATATCACAGATGGAATAAATGTAGCCTCAGTTGTTCAAACTGTAGAGCATGAGAATGGTTAAGCCGCCACTTCCTGAATGTCTCTGTTGCCGTCAACCACCTCCTCTCCTCCATCTGCATTAGGTCCTGTAATGTTTTAATGCCCTTGGCTCTCCAGACTTTAAAGAGTGTGTTGTCCTTACTCTGGCTAAAGTTCGGGTGTCGCCATAGACAAAGTATTTAGATATCTTCCAGGATAACCCAAGCTTAATTCGCAGCGGCTTCCATGCCCCCCTCGTGTCTTTGAGAATGATCCAGTTTTTCACCCGGGGATCCACAGTTACTCCCGTTGAATGTAGAATGGCTACTGGGTCCCATGGGGTGCACCACTCTGACACGAGTGTGTAGTTTGAGTGTTTGCAAGTGTGTTTCAGCCAGTCTCGTCAGGCATGCTGTTATAACCTCGTATATTAGGCAACCCTAGTCCACCCTCGTCTCGTGTGAGCATGTGTGCATCTCCTGATTCTTGTTTCCTGCACCTCCAGAGGAAGGTCATAAAAGCTCTATTTAACCTATTTACGTTGACGTGGCGGAGTAGGAGAGGGATGGTCTGGAGTGGGTATAAGAGCCTAGAGAAGCTACAGATCTTGATGAGGTTGCACCTCCCCAGCAAGGATGATGGCAAATCTCTCCACCTCTCCAGTTCCGTCACAATTTTGTTGATTAACGGGGCGTAATTTAGTCTGTATATGTCTCTCGTGTCTCTCCCTAGGTATACTCCCAGGTATTTTGCAAAAGCTCACTTGAGTATCCCCTGCTACTCTCCACCCTCCTTCTAAGTCTTTTAGGGGGAGTATCTCGCATTTAGATTTGTTCAGGAGGAATCCAGATAGTTCTCCAAAGGCCTCCAGCTGTGATAGGAGGCCTGGGAGATCCTTGCGTGCATCCGCCATGTAAAGTATGTAAAAGAAAAAACAACAACAGCTTGTAGTGCGCCTATACACATGGGGCTGTTAACGGGTGGTTCTTTTGCATTTAAACTCACCTGGTCTGGTTATAAACCACAGCCCGTAGATAAGCTTATTACTTATAACTGCAATTATTTTAATAAAGTCCGGAAAAGAAGCCAGCATCAGAGATCTTCCTTACCTCAGCGCCCAAACATACATCACGCTTCCATCCTTTTGTGCCATGTAAAGTATGACATCTGCAAAAAAGCTGGATTTGATTCCCTTGCTGCCTATGTGGATCCCTTGGAAACTTTGTCTCTCATTTAAGAGCCGTGATAGTGGTTTAATCGCCAAGTCGAATAGCAAAGGCGACAGGGGGCACCCTTGGCGTGTACCCCTTCCCGGCCATATAACGTCTGACAGGAAGCCAGGTGTATTTACACTCTGGTCCTCAGGTTTTTGTAGAGGGAGCGCAAGAACGTCCTAAACACCCCTTTTAGTCCCATTTTATCTAGCACGGTTTGCTGTTGAAAGCTGTCTCTGCATCTAGTATGAACATGGCTGGGGCCCAGTTTTGGTTTGCCCTCCCTTAACCTAGCTGCTTCCAGAACCATCATGGCCCTGCGAATGTTTCCGACCGCTGACCTTCCCTTGACAAAGCCCGCTTGCTCCAGGTTTACCAGGTCCGGGAGAAGGAGAGCTAGCTGATCTGCCATGATTTTAGCCGTGATCTTAAGATCCTGGTTTATCAGCAAGATAGGTCTGAAGCTGGCAGGGTCGTCTGATGTTTTTTCTCCCTTGGGGAGGAGCTTTGTGTGAAGTATTCATGTGGTCTGGGATTTCTCACCCTGATAGGAACCCATTATACATTCCCTGTAAGAAGGGGTAGTATCTGGTCTTTCAGGATCTTATAAAAATTGGCCCCATAGCCATCTGGGCCTGGAGATGTATGATTGCTCAGGTTGGCTATTACCTTAGCTATTTCCTCTTTCGTTATTTCTCCATTCAGACTGCCCAGGCCTTCTTCCGTGACCGTCGGGAGTGTCACTGTCTGTAGACATTTCTCATTCGCCTGTTTGTCTGGTGTTCTAGTCCTGTATAAAGCAGCGAAGTATTTACTCAGAATGTCGTTGATATCTCTGGGGTTGTCCGTCACCGAGTTGTCCGGTCTTTTGAGTGCGGTAAAGTGTGTTGTGCCTCGTTTGCCCCTCGCTAAGTTAGCTAATAGGCTACCCGCCTTATTCCCATATTTGTACAGTTCGGGATCTCGTAGGGATTTCCTGAAGAGCTCTCTCTTTTTGGACCAGGTGTCGAATTCCGTCTCGGCCTCCAGCCACAGTTGTTTCGTTTGTGGGGAAGGCTCTATGTTATTCTATCCAATGTTATGTTCTAAAAATCCCCCCCAAAAAATAAATTAGAGCAACTCTAACATATAAAAAAGACTTATTGCAATCATATGTTAGCTAAATCACTGTTGGACACTAGATCGAGTCTATAGTGTTTGGTGAATGTATAAATAGACGATCACGTAGCTGCCTTGCAGATCTGATCAGTTGAAGCACCTGCTTTTTCAGCCCAGGAGACCGAAGTGGATCTGGATGAATGAGCTGTGAACCTAGAAGAGGGTGTCCGGTTCTGACAGAGGTAAGCTTCAGTATTAGCTTTTTTGATCCAATTAGCCAACGTGTTTTTCGCTACTTTTCGACCCTTGTTACGTCCGAATGGTTGGACGAACAGATTGTGATCAATCCTCCAAGGCGCAGTCTGATCTAGGTAGTGTAACACCATTCTGCGGACATCTAGAGAATGAAATTCTTCTTCAATTTAATTTTTTGGATTTTGACAGAAGGAAGAACGATAATCGGAAACTACTTTTGGAAGAAATGAAGGATCCAGATGATGCTATCATCATGTATTGTCAGATAAGAATCCCTTATTGATAGGGCTTGTAGCTCTCAGAGTCTACTTGCGGTCGTGATAGTGACAAAGAAGTCTGTCTTGTGAGAGACCAAAGGCTGCAAGATGATAGAGGCTCGTAGGGAGGATGGGATAATCCAGTAAGGACCACATTCAGGTCCCAGGAAGGTGTAACAACCCCGTTTGGGACAAAGTCTATTAGCCGATACCATGAATCTTTCGATCCAACGGTGGTTGGTCAGGTCTTGCTCAAAAACCAAACTAAAAGGTAGATTACCAGGACCTTTAGGGTACTAGATCTGAGTCCTAAATCCAGCCCCTTCTGTAGGAAGTCCAGAAATTGAGAGACATGAGGTTGAAATGGATCTGGTAAATTGGGGCTGCACCAGGAGAATTTCTTCCAGATTTTGTTGTAGATTGTGTTATTCACAAGTTTCCTACGTTTTTGCAAGGTGGAGATTACTTTCTTTGAAAGGGCCTGTGCCCTTCTGACCCAAGCTTGATTTCAGGTTGTGGAATATTGTGCTCCCCTGATGGGCGAGTGATGTTGTCCGAGTAGATGAGAATGTGTTACCCACAAAAACAAGCTCTTGCAGCACGCAGCCTATCGCTTTCAACTCCCTTTAGTTGATCGATTGGGAGATGACTGCCTGACTCCAGTGACCCTGGAACATGGTGTGAGACACCATAGCTCCCCAGCCTCTCTTGCTGGCATCTGTTGTTAGGGTGACATGAGGAGTCTGGGACCAAGCAACTCCCCTGTGGAGATTTTTGGGGTTTAACCACCACAAGAGGGAAGTTGTCACTCTATCTGATAGTCGAAATCTTTTGTTCAGGGAGATAATGTTCCTGTTCCAGTTTGTCAGAACTTGATCAGGCAAACTGCGGGAGTGAGCTTGGGCCCACAACACTGATGCTATGCAGGATGTCATGGATCCCAAGGAGGACACACCTGCTCGAAGGGTAGGAGCCCTCTGTGTATTCAGTGCTGATATTTTGGAGATCGAGTCAGCTGGTGATCTTCTGCGAGAAAGGACATCTGTCTGTCTGAATCCAGCATTACACCCAGGAACCTCCTTGTAGTGGAGTTAGAGTTGCGACTTCTTCATATTTGGGATCCAACCTAATGACTGAAGCATGTCTAGAAATGTTTCTACATGGGTCCGAGAGTTTGGGCTGAAGGAGCGATGAGAAGGAAATCGTCCACGTATGGTACGAGACAGATGCCTTGGGTTCTTAGGAAGGCAACTACCTCCTACATAATTTTGTAAAACACCCTTGGTGCCGACGTTGGACTGATAGACCCGCTTCTTGTGAAAAACTGTGAATATCAGGAATTTTTGTCTGCCGAGGATGGATAGGCACATAAAAATAGGCATCTTGAGGACTTCCGGTTCCGGCCCCTCCATGTGCGGTCGCGCCTGAGCCTGCTCCGCTCCCCGCCTTGGCAATCCGCCGCCATCCATCCTCTACAACGCTCCAGGGCTGCCCCCTGAACATCCGACAGCACAGAGGAAGCCATCGCGATACCGGTAAGGTCCGCCAAGGCCATAATGGACTACATAACAAGAGGCAGGGAGGGAGAGAGAGGCGGGACGCCATGTGCAGACTGCAGTGATGGCGCGGTCTGTGCACGAAACACACAGGGGAAGACGCAGGAAAGAGGGCCGGAGCATATGGCTGAGAATAGTCAGAAGGAGTCAGGGGGTGAAGGAGCAGGAGAGAGGCCGGAGGGACCCCAGGAGAAGGTCCCAGAGAGGAGATATGAATCCCCCCCAGAACAGAGACCACAGGCAGTGGAAGCCCCGTGTGACCAACATCAGCCTCAGATACCTTCACAGTCACAGTCACAGGCTGCAGCTACAAGTAAAGTGCAATGCCAACACAATTCTGATACCTGGGGAGAGGAGCCAGGAGATAGCTGGGGATTTCAGCACTTGGATTATAAAAAATTGGCCAAAGAAATGGCTGTGCATCTAGCTGAACAATTTAAAGCCACAGTAGCAGAGATGGTGACGGCTTCAACTAAGGACCTGTCTGTGAAAGTAGAGACACATGAACAACAGCTTCTAGAGGCTGAATCTAGAATTGGAACAGCAGAGGACAGGATTCAGGAGCTTGAAGACCAGTTAATGGCCCTGCAAAAACATGCAGAATACACGCATAACAAGTTGGAGGACATAGAAAATAGAACGAGACGGAGTAACTTAAAAATTGTGGGTCTCCCAGAGTCTGTCCCAGTGAGTCAACTAGAGGAAATTTTTGAGGTGGAACTTCCTAAAGCCCTGGGCCTTACCCATAGATGCAAGACAGAGCGTGCCCATAGAATAGGACCACCTAGAGACGCCCAGGAGACGACTGAAACCACGAGACACCTAACCCCGAACGCAGCTTCCAGGGAGCCCAACAAATCTAGACACGCTATAGCAAAATTTTTGAACCACCGAGACAAAGAAGAGATACTTCGGGCATATAAAGCAAAAAAGCACCCCCTAATAATACAGGGACATAGAGCGTTGGTCTTTGCAGATTATTCCGTCGAGGTCACACGTCGCAGAAGGGCATTCAGCGAGACATGTTCACTGCTACATAAGAAAAACATCCGCTTTCAGCTGAACTTCCCTGCAACCTTGAAATTTAGATCTAGAGAGGGTGTCATGTTGACCTTCTCTGATCCAGAGGAAGCAATGGCTGCTGCCAGAGACAATGTAGCCTCCCCAAGAAGAACCAAGTCACCGTCCCGTACTCGTAAGGGTTCACCTGCGAAACCTACATCTACTCTAGATTCAGACAACGAAACAGACAGAACCTCTGTGAGATCTTATAGACTCAGGTCATACTCCATAGTGGATGATGAGACACACAAAGGAACAACGCCGGGCAACCCAAAACAGCAGAGACAAGCCGGAAATAGATGGCAAAGAAAGAAGTGATAAAAGCTATCAAAAGACAAAAAACGACGAATTCCACCAATAGCTGAAAAAGTCGGATTTGCAGCAGAGGCCTTGAAAGAAGAGGAGAGGAGACAGTGTGTTACTAGGAGACAGAGAAGGGAATATATCGACGCCCCTACTCTTTTTTCCCTTCCCCTTTCCCCTCTTAACCCCCCCCCCCTTTTTTTTTTTCCTCCTTCTCTCCCTCTCTTTCTCAGTTTGGCTTCTCTCTTCTTCCCTTCTCTTTCTTTCTTTGTGCTCTTATCTCTCTTTAATTAGGCTTACTCTACAGAACTTTGGCTGCACGGACGCTAACGTGTTCAGAAGGCCCATATTTGGCACTGAATTATGATGTGGACATCGACCATGGTTATTTTAAGGTGGACTTCACTCATATCCTTATACAAATTCTTTGATTACCCAGGACTGCAGAGGACGTGAGAAGGGCTGTGGGTAGTGGGATGCTTATTCAATGTACCCCAAAAGAATGACCCTGGGACAGTTTGTTTAACTATTTCAAGTTAGATGATAGCCAATTGTTGATTTATGTTATTTGGGCAGAATGTTGGAGTTATGATGTTGCCTTATCAAATGTTATCAGAGGTGGCGGAGGCTGAGGTGTGGTGGAGCTAACTATGTAGACCGCACTTGAGGACAAAAACGAAGTCAGTTACTTTTTGAAGATGAAAGGTGTTGGAGTGATTTGGGGGTGGGAGGGTGGGAAGAAAGGGGGGGGAAAAAAATGGAAATTATCCTTGGAAATGAGTTTCTAAAAAGTTACAGCATCAATGTATGTCAAATACCACTCAAAGTCATATCAGGCGGTATCAACCACATGTGGATATTCAATAGGAGGAAATTCTGGGCCCCGTGCGGGGAGGTTTCCGATGGTTAGGTGGGCCTCCTGGAATGTTAAGGGTCTGCGTTCCCCGGCAAAGCGCATGATGATCTTACGCCATCTTAAGAGATTGCATGTGGATATAGCTTTGCTCTAGGAGACCCACCTGGCCGCGGAGGACTTCTTCCGCCTCAAAAAACTATGGGTAGGCGAAGTCTTTGGTTCGGGGGCAGTAGACAAAAAGGCGGGAGTTCTAATTCTGATAAATAGGTCACTACCTCACTCAGTATTGTCTACTTCAAAAGATAAAGAAGGTAGAATAATACAATTAACGATACAAATTCAAAATGACACCTTTAATGTTTACAATATATATGCCCCTAACGGGAAACAGAAACCCTTCTTCCAACAACTACAAAGCAAATTACTCCTAGACAACGGGAATAATAGAATAATTGGTGGAGATTTTAACACGGTCATGAAAGAGGAGGAAGATAGACGCACTGCATCCCAAACTCAGTTGAGAAGGCAGGCTGGGGGTAGATCAGGAGAATATAGTGTATTGGAAAGCTTAGTGGAAGAGGCTGGGTTATTGGATGCTTGGAGACTAGTGAACCCACTTGGTAGAGAATTTACCCACTTCTCGCACCCCCATGGGTCGTAGTCCAGATTGGATATGTTCTTTGTCTCACCTAAAATTATCCAACAAATGACAGACATTAAAATTGAAGATATGCTGATCTCGGACCATAGCCCATTGGTGTTAGATATCAGGGTCAAATTTGAGAAAGGTACCGATTATTTATGGAGATTCCCTGACACGTTTGTTAGAGAAGAAAACTTTACTAAACTACTGGGAGAATGGTGGTTTCACTTCTCTGCTGACAATCAGGAACATAGACCGGACCCACCTTTATATTGGGAAAAAGCAAAAACAGTGATGCGAGGGCATATCATGGCGTATAGCATGAGGATTAAACGACAAATCAAAGACAAATTTGTTCAAACCAGTCTGGCGGCAAGAGAGGCGTTTACACGTTATCAATCCACAATGGCGGCTCCTGACAGAGAGAAGTGGTTACAAGCAAAGAGAGAATTCGATGTTTGGGCGGGTAAACGGGAAGACATTTATAAAAACCGATTGGAAATAGAACTCCAGATATTTGGGGATAAGGCAGGGCGCCTATTAGCAAGGTTAGCCAAGGGTAGGCATAAGCCCTCCCCTATACAAGCGATAATGGACACACATGGTACCACTTGGCATGATCCAAACAACATCTCCCGAGTTCTGGGCAGGTATTATGCTTCTCTTTACACGGAGGTTAACACTGACGAATCAGATGGTCTTGCCTGGTTGGGGGGAATTACGCTGCCAACTGTTTCCCAAGAGGACGCTCAATTTCTAAACAGCCCAGTCACGACCGACGAAGTTGAGTTGGCTATAAAACACTTAAATCCGGGTAAAGCGCCCGGCCCAGATGGTTATAATGGCGCTTTCTTCAAGACCTTGAGGGAGCAGATCTCTCCGGTACTGTGTGCCTATATAATTCAATACTACGCGGGACTCCTATCCCAGAGAGAATGCATCTAGCTTATATCAAATTGATACCTAAACCAGGTAAAGAGCCCACAGACCCAGCAAATTATAGACCGATATCTTTAATAAATCAAGATTTGAAGCTCCTCTCTAAAATTCTGGCGGACAGATTGGCAGTGGTCCTTCCCAAAATAGTTCCCTCACATCAAGCGGGTTTTGTTAAGGGGAGGTCAACCACGACAAAGATAAGGAAAGCAATGCTTATGCTGGATGTTATGGGACGGAAAATAAAGATGAAAGGTGGCAACCCAGCCATGATCACTCTTGACGCTGAAAAAGCATTCGACAATGTCAGATGGTCATGGCTGGGTAAAGTGCTTGACTCCATAGGTATATTAGGCCCCTTTAGGCAATATATTAATACACTATACAATAATCCCAAAGCTTGTATTAGTACGCCTGGTTTTCTGTCAGATTCCTTCACTCTCCAAAAGGGTACGAGACAAGGATGCCCACTATCGCCCCTTCTTTTTAATCTGGCTATAGAACCTCTGGCACTATATCTGGAACGTCATAACGCCTATGAGGGTTTAAGGATAGGGGATGCTGAAGTTAAGCTATCACTTTTTGCTGATGACATTATCTTATATGTTCAAGACCCGGAGAGAGACCTTCCAGATATACTGTCAGACATAGAGAAATGGGGTAGATATTCAGGTTTCTCATTAAACAAAGGCAAATGTGAAATCCTCTTTATAAATCAAGAAGAGGGTGCACAGAAAGGGAAAAAAATTTTGCGGACTACCTATAGCGAAAAACAGTCTCAAGTATCTAAGAATCAATTAGCCAGAACCAGTGGGTTGACTATAAACTTAACTTTTCACCGATCATTATAAAGATAGAACAGGAGTTGGCAAGATGGGAAGGGTTGCCGTTATCTCTGTTGGGACGCTGCCATCTACTTAAAATGATGAGCTTTTCAAAACTACTCTACCCTCTCCAGACCATTCCTATGCTAATGAAACATACCGACATTACAAGAATTAACAAAGCTTTCACCAAATTTCTATGGAAAGGTAAAAGAGCTAGATTAGCCTATAGAACCTTAATACAGCCCAAGCGAGACAGGGGGTTGCAGCTCCCAGATGTTAGGGGATATAACCTAGCATGCATCTTACGGAATGTGCTGGACTGGACTAAAGGAACAAGCAAGTTTTCAGATTTAGAATTAGAGGGAGAATGGGCTAAGCCATGGGACTTGTCCGCTTTACTGCATTCTCCGTTGTCCTCCCTTCCGACCACCCTGAAAAACACAGTAATATATAGAGATACCATCATAACGTGGAGAGAGATTAGGAAGAAACTTAAACTAGCATGGAAAGTCTCCAGACGTCTTAATCCGTGGAGATGCCCGGCTTTTAAATTGGGTCGTGAAAACTCCCTATTTAAAACTTGGAAAGAAAAAGGCGTCAATACACTGGAAGACCTTATAAATTTTGATGAGCGGAGGTGGATGACGGAGAAAGAGGTGCTCACTACTTTTAATTTACCCCAATTTCAGGCGATACAATACCGCCAGTTAGATCATCATCTCCTCTCACACCTGCGGGACCTCTCTGGGGAGATTGATAACAATTTATGGACCGAAATATTAAATATAAATGAAGCTGATATGTCCATTACAACATTGTATGCCAAATTACAACAAATCCTGCGCCCGCATAGGAGGGGAAGGTTTTTCAACAAATAGCGAAAACACATTAAAGACCCTGAACTTACTCAGAAAATCCTAGAGGGATGGGGACTTATGAGACGATATATTGGTAATGAAAGGTGGAGAGATTCCCAATTCAGGATTATGCATGGGACTATCCAGGGTTTTAATATCCCCCCTTCCCAGACCAACCAAGGGAGATGGACTCACTGCCCAAAATGTAAAATTGACATGACTGACCTGGAACATGGTCTTTGGTCATGCCTTGTTTCACAAGAGTACTGGAGGAGGGTGGTAAGATGGGCTAAGGAGATATGTGGAGGTTTGGAAGGTCTAGATCCGTTACGTTGGATTTTCCATTATCAGACGGATTCTGGGGCTCACGGACACCCACATGTCTTATGGCACTATATTGCGATAATAGCCAAAAGACTCCTTCTCCAACACTGGCTTAACGACAGACCCCCAGACCTGAACCAGATCAAAATGCTGATGCGCCATACTTTGACTCTTGAATCGATGGATGCGATACGCAACCCAAATAAATTGACCAAGAAATTTTTCTTCAGATGGAAAATATTCATTGAAAAAGAATTCACTGAAAGTGAAATAATCAATTTCATGGTACCCTTTCGTTCGTCGGTGTGGTATGCAGAGGGGGAATTAGGAGGAACGCTTGGTAGACTGAGATGTAATATCTAGCAGTTTAAAACAAGTTTGGATTTGACACCTCTATATGACAATTATATTCTTTTCAGAAAACGCGACAAAACAGGAGTATTGGATAATTTCCAGGGTGGGGTGGGAAGAGGGATATTGAGATGAACGGTACGAAACTGCTTTTGGATATGTACTGTAAATACCAGAAATCGCTGTTCATATCGGGTAAATCAATGTTGGATATGCTTATCCTAATATTTTGAAATTGTTATACTGTATAAAACCCAATAAAAATATGGTTCAAAAAAAAAAAAAATAGGCATCTTTTAGGTCTATTTTGGCCATCAGATAATGATGCCCTTTCAACAGAACAGCAGTTTTTATTGATTCCATTTTGAACCATCAATACTTCACGTATTGGTTCAGACACTTCAGATTGATAATATTGCAGGCATCTCCGGAAGGCTTTTTTACCAAGCAGAGGCAAGAGTAATTGCCTTCTCCCTATTCTTCTATCGGTACCAGGGAGATTACTCTTGAATGTAAAAGATCCTGCAGGTTGGTGTACAGGTGATCTTGGGCTCCCTGTAATGGCAGGGCAGTGACCCAAAGACCTGGGGGGGAGGGAGAGGACTCAAACTCTGAAATGACCTTGAGGACCCACTGGCAACTGGTGATGTTCTACCACTGGGGTAAAATGTTCGAGAGCCCCCCCCCCAGCAGATCGTAGTTATTGTCGTCCTGTTGCTGCAGTTGTAGGGCAGTCACAAGTATGTTTTTGCCCCTGCCCTTTGGATAGCTCCGTCTACCTGTCTTTCCTTTGATTTTTGGCTTGGGAGGTCTGAAGCAGAGAGGAATGAGAAAAACATTTTCTCGTTGACTTCTGCTCAGAATGAGCCTTCTTTTTGTCGCGTTCTCTAGTATATCATTGAGAGCCGGCCCAAAAACTATCTTCCTTGAAGGCTATAGGACAGTTTTGTTTTAGATATGGCGTCCCCACTCCATATTTTGAGCCACAAGGCACATCTGGCAGAGTTGGAAAGGACAGACGATTTTGCAGCCATATGGACAGACTCTGCCGATGCGTAGTCCAGGAAACCAGTAGCTATTTTGAGCAACGGTAGGGTGTCTAACAATTCTTATCTTGGATTTCCCTGAGATATGGTTCTTATGGCCACTTTACACTCACCAACTTATCTGTCCAACTTCTGAACAACTTACTGGTTGCAGTGAAATCATGGACACATTGTTCCATTTGTACACAGTCACAAAATGGAGCAATGTGTCCATGATTTCACTGCAACCAGTAAGTTGTTCAGAAGTTGGACAGATAAGTTGGTGTGTGTAAAGTGGCCTTTAAGTTGATCTAACCATCTGAGCAAAGGTCTGAAGACACAGGTGGAAGCAATATTAGCCTGGATGGAAGAGACAGATGCCTCCCAGGATTTTTTCATCAGACTTTCAATCTTTCTATCCATCTGATCTTTAAGTGGGGATGAATCCTCAAAGGGGAGTGCAGTTTTTTTTAATTACCCTCACCACTTGCACATCTACCTTCACGGTGTCCCACTTAGGCGGCCGTCACACGGTGAGATATCTTGCACGATATCGTTTAAGCGATCTCCTTTTTGATCGCTTAAGCGATATCGGGCAAGATATCGTTGCATGTAATCAAGCGATTTACGATGGTAAATCGCTTGATCGTGACATCGCTGATCTGAGGTTCGGTTCTCAGATCTAGCGATGAACGATGCAACGATCTGCATCATCGTGGTGTATGACACCACGATGATCCATCTCCCAGCGACCGCGCCTATGCTGGGAGATGGTAACTATGGTACACGTCGGGTAACTAAGCGACGCGCGGCGCCTAGTTACCCGATGTGTACCATAGTAACGAGCGAGATCGCTGCTCCACATCGCTGGTGAGTCTGTCTGTGTGACATCTCACCAGCGATGTGAGCGATATTGTAAGCGATTGCGCGTGCACGTGATCGCTTACAATATCGCTAAGGATATCTCACCGTGTGACGGCCGCCTTAAACACATTACCCTCAAGAGGAAATCTGTGTTTGAGATCTGTTTTAAGCCTTTTTTCTGGGAATTCCCATTCCTGTGTAAGGAAGCTCTGTATGTTTGCATGAACTTGGAAACCTACTTGTATTTCTGACTTTAGTCCAGCAAACATTTCATCCGGGACAGTATGGAGAACCAATCAAAAGGGAAGAATCTGGGCACCAGAGGGCTGGATTTAATTTTAGGCTGGTCTCAGCGCCCTGCGCTTAGGTGTTGCACAAGTCTGAGCAGAGCTTTAGTCAAATATTTAGAAGAAAAGATGGCACTCACCATTGATAGGTTTCTTTCAATCCATTTCTTTCTTAGAAAGTGAAGGTTACATACATTTAAGTGGTGGGGAGGGAGGTGCGTGGAGGACGACGGGCGCCCGTTTCGCCTGGTTAGGCTTCCATTGGACCCGTGGAAGCCTAACCAGGCGAAACGTGCACCTGTCGTCCTCCCCGCACCTCCCTCCCCACCACTTAAACGTATGTAACCTACACTTTCTAAGAAAGAAATGGATTAAAAAAAAACTATCAATGGTGAGTGCCATCTTTTCTTCCAAGTATGGAGAACTTGTTGCTCTTCCAGGTGCTATGAACAGCACTAATGCGCTCACTCATATCCTCAGAGGAAAACAGGGGCGGAACTACCGTGGTGCAGCTGGTGCAGCTGCACCAGGGCCCCGACCAGCTAGGGGGCCCCTGGGGCTCCAGCGGCAGGTCCGTTCCCCTGTCAGACAGACAGTAGTGTGGGGGTGGTGCTGTCGGGTGTCAGTGGCGCTGCACACCCGCGGCACTGTTCTGGCATTAAGTTCCGGGGGGGAAGTGGCAGGGCCGTAATTGCCATTAGGCACTTTTCGGGGAGGGCGGCGACGTGTTCTTTTTTGTGTGTCTTTTTTTTTCCTGCTCTGAGCCCCGGCTGGGTTACCCCGCCCCCTGGACACCTTACACCCCGCCCCCTGGACACCTCACACCCACCTGGATGCCTCACACCCCCCCTGGACACCTCACACCCCGCCTCCCCCTCCGGTCATCGCGCCCCCACTCCTCACCTCACCAGTGGTGGTGCATGACGCTGGCTGAGGTCGGCAGGATCATAACACCACCGGCGGGGACAGATGCCGGGTGTTACAGGACCTGCGATGACGTCACGCACATGTGACTCAGGTGGGCGGAGCTACATTTTGCCCGGCAAGAGTAAGGAACTGGGACTGACTTTACAAGGTGCACATGGCCCATGTAACATGGGGGTGTCTGCAGAGGACGAGGGTGTGTGTGCAGAGGACGAGGGGGGGTTGTGCAGAGGACGAGGGGGGGGTGCAGAGGACGAGGGTGTGTGTGCAGAGGACGAGGGGGGGGTGTGCAGAGGACGAGGGGGGGTGTGCAGAGGACGAGGGGGGGTGTGCAGAGGACGAGGGGGGGTGTGCAGAGGACGAGGGTGTGTGCAGAGGACGAGGGGGGGTGTGCAGAGGATGAGGGTGTGTGTGCAGAGGACGAGGGGGGGTGTGCAGAGGACGAGGGTGTGTGCAGAGGACGAGGGGGGGTGTGCAGAGGATGAGGGGGTGTGTGCAGAGGACGAGGGGGGTGTGTGCAGAGGACGAGGGTGTGTGTGCAGAGGACGAGGGGGGGTGTGCAGAGGACGAGGGTGTGTTCAGAGGACGAGGGGGGGTGTGCAGAGGACGAGGGGGGGTTGTGCAGAGGACGAGGGGGGGGTGCAGAGGACGAGGGTGTGTGTGCAGAGGACGAGGGGGGGGTGTGCAGAGGACGAGGGGGGGTGTGCAGAGGACGAGGGTGTGTGTGCAGAGGACGAGGGTGTGTGTGCAGAGGACGAGGGGGGGTGTGCAGAGGACGAGGGTGTGTGTGCAGAGGACGAGGGGGGGTGTGCAGAGGACGAGGGTGTGTGTGTAGAGGACGAGGGGGGGTGTACAGAGGACGAGGGGGGTGTGTGCAGAGGACGTGGGGGGGTGCGCAGAGGACGCGGGGGGGTGCGCAGAGGACGCGGGGGGGTGCGCAGAGGACGAGGGGGGGGGTGCGCAGAGGACGAGGGGGGGGGGTGCGCAGAGGACGAGGGAGGGTGCGCAGAGGACGTGGGGGGTGCGCAGAGGACGTGGGGGGGTGCGCAGAGGACGTGGGGGGTGCGCAGAGGACGTGGGGGGGTGCGCAGAGGACGTGGAGTGGTGCGCAGAGGACGTGGAGTGGTGCGCAGAGGACGTGGAGGGGGTGCGCAGAGGACGTGGAGGGGGTGGGCAGAGGACGTGGGGGGGTGCGCAGAGGACGTGGGGGGTGCGCAGAGGACGTGGGGGGGTGCGCAGAGGACGTGGAGTGGTGCGCAGAGGACGTGGAGTGGTGCGCAGAGGACGTGGAGGGGGTGCGCAGAGGACGTGGAGGGGGTGGGCAGAGGACGTGGAGGGGGTGGGAAGAGGACGTGGAGGGGGTGGGAAGAGGACGTGGAGGGGGTGTGCAGAGGACGTGATGGAGTGTGTGCAGAGGACATGGATCGAGGGTGTGCAGAGGACATGGATCGAGGGTGTGCAGAGGACATGGATCGAGGGTGTGCAGAGGACATGGATCGAGGGTGTGCAGAGGACATGGATCGAGGGTGTGCAGAGGACATGGATCGAGGGTGTGCAGAGGACATGGATCGAGGGTCTGCAGAGGACATGGATCAAGGGTGTGCAGAGGACATGGATCGAGGGTGTGCAGAGGACATGGATCGAGGGTGTGCAGAGGACATGGATCGATGGTGTGCAGAGGACATGGATCGAGGGTGTGCAGAGGACATGGATCGAGGGTGTGCAGAGGACATGGATCGAGGGTGTGCAGAGGACATGGATCGAGGGTGTGCAGAGGACATGGATCGAGGGTGTGCAGAGGACATGGATCGAGGGTGTGCAGAGGACATGGATCGAGGGTGTGCAGAGGACATTGATCGAGGGTGTGCAGAGGACATTGATCGAGGGTGTGCAGAGGACATTGATCGAGGGTGTGCAGAGGACATTGATCGAGGGTGTGCAGAGGACATTGATCGAGGGTGTGCAGAGGACATTGATCGAGGGTGTGCAGAGGACATGGATCGAGGGTGTGCAGAGGACATGGATCGAGGGTGTGCAGAGGACATGGTGGTGCACAGCACGGAGCTGAGGACATGGTGGTACACTGTGCACAGCACAGAGCTAGGGAGATGGTGGTACACTGTCTGTGCACAGCACGGAGCTGAGGACATGGTGGTACACTGTCTGTGCACAGCACGGAGCTGAGGACATGGTGGTACACTGTCTCCCGCCGCCTTAAAATCGGTCTGTTTCCAGGAGAGTCGGACGAGTAACATCTGTTTTTTAGTCCGTTTGGCAACTGCTGTGCGAGTGTCCGACATTTCTCTCAGATCACATCCATGTGACATCCGTGTGCAGTCAGTGTTTTTTATCAGCAGCTATTACTGTAGAATCATTTACAGGAACATTTTACAGTGTTCTCAGCTACAGAATGAGAATGTATCCGTGAAAAAAAGTGTCAGGCTGCGTTCACACATTGCGTATTTTGTTGCGCTTTTTTGCGTTTGCGCCGGGAATGGCCCTCTGATGTCACCACAGGTCCTGGCAGAAGACACCTCGCTTGGCACTGGACACCGGGAAAAGGCGTCGGACAGGTAAAGTATTCTTTCTTTTTTATTTTTCAGACACTTGCTTTTGTTTAATTTAGATTTCGCA
Organism: Allobates femoralis; assembly: GCA_033576535.1. Taxonomy (NCBI): domain Eukaryota; kingdom Metazoa; phylum Chordata; class Amphibia; order Anura; family Aromobatidae; genus Allobates; species Allobates femoralis. The sequence goes on along the minus strand of JARQOC010000001.1, from coordinate 231,545,798 downwards.
GTGTATATTAATACACTGCGAAATCTAATGGGCGGTCACAGCTGTCACAGGGGGGAGGAGGAAGCAGGATTCTTCCTCCCCTCTGTGACATCACAGGGAGAAAATGCAGGAGCAGCTGCGTAAAGAATTCACATCTCAATTCTTTACGCAGCTGCGTTTTCTCCCATAAACGCACTGCGTATTTTTGCCCAATGTCTGCACTGCAAAGTGAATTTCACATTCACTTTGCTGGCAGACAAAAGGCACATTGCGTATTTTGAGAACGCGCGCGTAAAAAAGCGCAGCAAAATACGCAATGTGTGAACGCAGCCTCAGCCTCAGACTCGGATGGTTCGTGTGTGGTCTGTGATTTTGTCGGATCCGTAGACTTGCATTGGTGAGTCTCGGTGTGAATCGCAGACTGTCGCAGCATGTTGCAACTTTTTTCTCATCCTAAATCTGGATGAGAAAAAAGCGTCCGACACTCGCCAATCTGCTCTCAGAGATTGATTGCAATGCGAGAAAATCACACGTTGCACTCATCAGAGTTTCACCCCAGTGTGTTCGTACCCGAATACTAAAATCCATATAGTAATTCTACTGGTATGGGGAGGGTTTATGGCTCAGTACACACACCATACTTCTTGTTATTAACCAGTTAATGCTCTCTTGTCCACCGCACTCCAGTGTCAAAAGAGGACGACAGCGAGACAGACAGCAACATGGTATCAGAGAGCCCCTGACCTCCAAATAGAAGATCCTCAGATCCCGGTATTGTGACATAATATTAAGAATAAAGTTTTTTTGCATTTATATTGCATTATGAACTCCACAGCACGGCGGCGAAAATTGCTTCGGCCCCGGGCCCTCCTTGACTCCTGCTTGTTGCCATATACATGTTCTGCAGAGGTGGCAATTGCACCCCTTCTCTTTGTGTTTTAGTATAGTAGTTATATTCTTGTATATAGGGGCAGACAGTATATGCTATGTACACTTCCAGATTATCAATAACCAAAGGGGCGGAAACATTTTTCGACCGCCCCGGGCGCCACAAACAGTTGCTACGCCGCTGGCTGTGCTGCACACCTGCGGCACTATTCTGGCACTGAATTCCAGGGGGGGGGCCCCGAAAAATTTCTTGCACCAGGGCCCACTACAGTCTGGGTCCGCCCCTGGAGGAAAACATACAGGTTTCCTGATTAACTCATGAGCAGGGCATTGCAGCAGCTTAGTGGTAAAGACCACTCACATAGTGAGTTAGGTATACATGGTTATGACTACTAGCAACTAAGTTACTGTCTGAGTTATCTAAGTTACTGTAATGCCCTGCAGATGAGATAAGCGACAAAGCTGATCAGAACTTTATTACATTTCTAATTGAAGGTATTTGCTTTTACTATTATTATTCGTAAATTGTGAGCCCTAGCGGACAGCGTCCTCTCTCCTTCTGTACCTGTGTGCCACATGATGTCCATGTACCTTGTACCTGTCTTGTATACCCTTTCCACATGTAAAGCACCATGGAATGGCGCTATAGTAATAAATAATAATACCTACTAGATATTGGTATAGAATTTTGGAGATGAGAATACCCATTTAAGTCTAATAAAAGACAAGCTCCTGCTGTAACAACCAGGGCTGTTTAACCCTCTAAGTGCCATGATCAATAGTGATTGCGGCACTTAGAAATGCGGAAGTGGCTCTCTCAACCCATTGGCACCCATGGGGCACAATTGCAGTTTGTTCTGATGGTTGTCATGGCAAATAGAGGTCACATAAGAACCTTCCTGTCTGCAAAGCGCAGTGTCCTTTAGACCCTTCCATAAGAAGGGTCTAAAAGGTGTTCTGTCACTTTAAGAATGACCAGTCTAACACATATGTATTGCAGCGCATTAGACCAAGAATTACACATAGAAAAGTAACATTTTCAAAGTAAAAAAAAAAAATAAACAAACAATATTCTGCTAATATGCATTTTTTGTACAAAAAAAAAAAAAGTACCGTATATACTCGCGTATAAGCCGAGTTTTTCAGCCCAAAAATTGGGCTGAAAAGTCTCCCCTCGGCTTATACGCGAGTATATACGGGACCCCTCACTTTTTGGCGCCGCCACCTCAGGATGGCCCCCCCCCGCACGCAGCGCTGCGCTCATACATTACCAGCCTGTCAGCTGTCATCCTCCGGTGGCGGATCGCGGCTCCCGGCTCCGGCTTCCATTTTCATCTGTGTCTTCCTGCATGTCACATGACCGGCCGGCGTCGCGATGACGTCATCGCGATGAGCCCCGGTCACAATGCAGGAAGACACAGATGAAGATGGAAGCCGGAGCCGGGAGCCGCGATCCGCCACCGGAGGATGACAGCTGACAGGCTGGTAATGTATGAGCGCAGCGCTGCGTGCGGGGGGTAGGGGGGGCATCCTGAGGTGGGGGCGCCAAACTGTGAGGGGGGCCTGCTGTGTACTACCCCTGGGGCTGCTGTATACACCCCTGGGGCTGCTGTATATACCCCTGGGGCTGCTGTGTACTACCCCTGGGGCTGCTGTGTACTACCCCTGGGGCTGCTGTGTACTACCCCTGGGGCTGCTGTGTACTACCCCTGGGGCTGCTGTGTACTACCCCTGGGGCTGCTGTGTACTACCCCTGGGGCTGCTGTGTACTACCCCTGGGGCTGCTGTATATACCCCTGGGGCTGCTGTATACACCCCTGGGGCTGCTGTGTACACACCCCTGGGGCTGCTGTGTACACACCCCTGGGGCTGCTGTGTATTACCCCTGGGGCTGCTGTGTACACCCCTGGGGCTGCTGTGTACACCCCTGGGGCTGCTGTGTACACCCCTGGGGCTGCTGTGTACACCCCTGGGGCTGCTGTGTACACCCCTGGGGCTGCTGTGTATACCCCTGGGACTGCTGTATATACCTCTGGGGCTGCTGTGTACTACCTAAGGGCTGCTGTATACCACTGGGGCTGCTGTATATACTGCTGGGGCCTGCATACCACTGGGGAGGCTGCTGTATACTACCACTGGGGGGGCCTGTATACCACACTCCTGGGGGCTGTATACCTGTGCTGGGTCCACCCTCGGCTTATACACGAGTCAATAGATTTTCCCAGGTTTTGGGGGCAAAAGTAGGGGGGGTCGGCTTATACACGGGTCGGCTTATACACGCGTATATACGGTACACATTTTATATTGTGGTATCTGGAATAACCCAATCTACAAAACAGTCATTCTATTTTTTCCCCATACACTGAACACATGGTAATATAATACAAATAAAAAAGACGCTGTTGAACAGAACTGGAATAAAACAAGATCAAAAAGTAGAAAGATATTCAGCTCACCATTAAGCCCAGCGCCGGACTGGGGTATCTGGGGCCCACCAGGAAAATTGACTCCAGGGGCTCACCCACCAGGGCCACGCGGACCCACCCGGGCCCACGGGGACCCACCCACGCGGGCCCCTGCAGGCCCACCCATTCTTCAGCTAAATACAATTACCTGTTATCCGTTATACCTATTATAGTGTAGCGTGGACTGTAAAACCCAGGCGGCTCCTGCACATCAATGTGCGCTCACCATTACTGTGATGTACAATTACTGTAGTTTGCATTAAAGGGATATTTTGGTGAAAACAAGTTTCCAGCGATGCACGGGTTATGAAGGTGATCACCTATTTATTGGTGGAATCCGCACCATCAGAAGAATGTGGCACTTTGAGCATTTGATGAGTTTTTTCCTCAATATTTGTAAGTCAAAACCAGGAGTGGAGCAATCAGAGGTCATTGTTTTCTGCATTTCTCACCCTCTCCTGGTTTTGTCTTATAAATACTGAGGTGAAAATCTCACCAGATGCTCAACTTGCTTTCTCTGGCGAACCCCTGTAACTGCATCTCTGCTGCTGTGTCACAGGACAGGGAGGGGTTAAACATCCAAGTATTTAATATCTATTGGAAATAAAGAAGTTTCCGCTTAGTGATATCAGATAAAAGAAATGTCTGACCACAATCCACTCTACCAAGACCAATATTACCAGATAGAAGGCAGAAATACCACCACACCATGACCAGATCACATATTACCATGACATAGTGCCCAAATAATGCCACATACAATACACAAATACCACTACACCATGACCAAAGCATGTAATACTACTACATAGTGATCAAATGCTACCACATGTAAGGTATAAATACTGCCACAACATGAGACCACATATTGCCACCACATAGTGACTGAATAATACTACATACAAGGGACAAATACCGTCATGTCATGATTAAAGCACATAATGCCACCACATAGTGACAAATAATACTAAAATAATAAAAATGTAAAAAAGCTCTGTATATAGTGTCAGTGTACAGGTAATGCAATGATCACCAATGATATTATACACAGTAGCTCTCTATATAGTGTCAGTGTGTGTGTATAAGTAATACACATACTCACCAGTGATGTCTCTAGGTGAGGACTGATATCACATCTTCTATGCAGGACTTATCTCTGCAGAAAATAACATAGTTAGCTATAACTGATCACTTCCAGAGCACAATCCACACTTTTCCCAAGATTTCTACACTAATTGAAATGACAAAAAAAGAAACATAGTGCTGCACTGCACAGTAACAGTGCTAAAGTGTCATTCTGTGCCTGCTCATCCTTGTTGACAGACATATTTGTCTGATGGCAAAGATGTAGCAGAGCTGAAGACAGAAGACCCGTGGATTTCGTCGGAACGAGGATTTTTTTTAATTAAAGATGGAGTCCCTAAATGTGTTTTGTGTTTTATTTTTAACAATTAAAAAATGTCAGTTTTTTTTTTCTGTTTACTTGAAATTCATGGTGGACATGTCTAATTTGGCATGACACCATGAAGTTTGGGCTAAGTACCAGCTGATAATACAAAGCTGGCCTGGTACTAACCTTTTTATTACCCAAGGTGCCACTCACCACCAGAGCCACTGGAAGAGCCGGCTAAAGTGCCTGGAAATGGTGCTATGAAGAATGCGCCATTTTCAGGGGTGGCTGCGGGCTGCGATTATCAGTGTGGGGGGCCAAGAACGCTACCATGCTGAGAATCCCAGCCCCCAGCTGCCTTGTTTTTGCTGGCTGGCCATCAACATATGGAGGGAGCCCACATATTTATAATTTTTTTTTGTAATATTTTACATAAGTTTAAAACAAATATTAGGCTTCTCTGTCTTTTGATCACCAGCCAAGGTAAAGCCAGGCAGCTGGGGTGGCAGGCCGTAGCTGTCTGCTTTACCTGCGGTGAGAATCAAAAAGTTTGTGGAGCGCTACATCATGTTTTTAAAAATGATTTTTCACACTTCTATGTGTGACAGACCCAACAGCCAATCACAGATGCTGTCAAAGAGGATGGGCGTCTATGATTGGCTGTTTGAGCAATCTGCAATCAGCCCATACATTCTAGTATGGTACTATGTTTGGGCTGCTTTCAGGTTACTCAAGCAGCCAATCACAGACGTCCATTCTCTGTGTCAGTGTCTGTGATTAGCTGTTGGGTCTGTCACACACACATAAGTGTGGAAAAAAAATAAACAATAAAAAAAAAATGACATAGCGCTCCGCGGAATTTTTGATTATTAGCGCAGATAAAGCAGACAGCTACAGCCTGCCACCTCCAGCTGCCTGACTTTACCTTGGCTGGGGATCAAAAGGCAGGAAAGCTCAATGTTTTTTAAAAATTATTTAAAAAAAAAATGCATGGGCTCCCGCCATATTTTGATTGCTAGCCAGTTAAAACTAGGCAGCTGGGGGCTTGGATTCTCAGAATGGTAAGGCCCAAGCATTCTGGGCCGCACACTCTGAAAACAGCAGCCCGCAGCCACCCCTGGAATTGGCTCATTCATCATAGCGCCATTTCCAGGTGTTTTATCTGGCTCTTCCAGCGGCCCTGGTGGGGGGTGGCACGCTGGGTAATAATGGGATTAGTACCAGCTTTATATTATAAGCTTGTACTAAGCCTGAAATTCATGGCGTCACGCCAAACTAGACATGGCCACCGAATTTCTAGTAAAGAGAAAAAAAACAACACAGAGAAAAACATTTTTTAAGAAAAATCAAACACAAAACACATTTAGAGACTCAATCTTCAATAAAAAAAAAAAATCCTCGCTCTGATGTAATCCACAGATCTTCTGTCTTCAGCTCTGCTACATCATTGCCATCAGACAAATATGGCTGCTGACAGAGATGAGCAGGCACAGAATAAAGGTCCCATTACACACTGCGATGTTCCAGCGATCCAACCTGGCCGGGATCGGTGGAACATGGCTGTGTGGTCGCTGATGAGCTGTCAAACAGGCAGACTCACCAGCGAGCAGCGATAATACTGGTAAACAAGGTACACATCGGGTACCTAAGCACAGCGCTGTGCCTAGTTACCCGATGTGTACCTTGGTTGCCAGCCTGCTCCCACTTACCCAGCCTGTCAGAATGAACATCACTGGTCGTTGGACCCTGTCACACATGCCGATGCATGCATGACAGCAGCAGACCAACGCCTGAAAAATGGTCCCGTCCATTCCGCAACGATCAGCTAGCTGATTGCCAGTCGTTGCAGCATGTCACACACAGCGATATCACTGCGAGGTCGCTGCAGCGTCACAAAACCAGTGACGTTGCAAGGATATCGTTAGCGATATCGTTGTGTGTAACGGTGCCTTTACACTAGAACATAGAGATCATGGGGCAGAGTCAGAGGCATACATAGAGATCATGGGGCAGAGTCAGCGGCGTACATAGAGATCATGGGGCAGAGTGAGCGGTGTACATTGAGATCATGGGGCCCAGTCAGGGATGTGATCGTACATAGAGATCACGAGGCCCACTCAGGGGCGTGCATAGAGATCATCATGGGGACAACTCAGAGGCATACATAGAGATTACGGGCCCACTCAGGGGCATACATAGTGATTATGGGGCGCACACAGAGGCGCACATAAAGATCATTGGGCCCACTCAGATGCGTACATAGAGATCATCATGGGGCCCACTCAGAGGTGTACATACAGATTACGGGGCCCACTCAGGGGCGTGCATAGAGGACATCATGGGGCCCACACATAAGCGCACATAGAGATCATCATGGGGCCCACTCAGAGTCACACATAGAGATCATGGGGCCCACTCAGATGCATACAAAGAGATCATCATGGGGCCCACACAGAGGCGTACATACAGATTACGGGGCCCACTCAGAGGCGTACATAGAGATTATGGGGCCCACTCAGAGGCGCATATACAGATTACGGGGCCCACTCAGGGGCATGCATAGAGATCATCATTAGGCCCACTCAGAGGCGTACATAGAGATTATGGGGCCAACACAGAGATGCACATAGAGATCATGGGGCCCACTCAGATGCGTACATAGAGATCATCATGGGGCCCACACATAGGCGCACATAGAGATCATGGGGCCCACTCAGAGGCGTACATAGAGATCATGGGGCCCACTCAGAGGCGTACATAGAGATCATCATGGGGCCCACACATATGCGTACATAGAGATCATGGGGCCCACACATAAGCGCACATAGAGATCATGGGGCCCACACATAGTCGTGCGTAAAGATCATGGGGCCCACTCAGATGCGTACATAGAGATCATCATGGGGCCCACACATAGGCGCACAAAGAGATCATCATGGGGCACACTCAGAGGCGTATATACAGATTACGGGGCCCACTCAGGGGTGTACATAGAGATCATGGGGTCCAGTCAGGGATTGTAAATAGAGATCATGGGGCTCTGTGAGGTTAGGCTCTCACTGCACCCCAGTATGGTGCCATCAGGGAGCTCCCACAGTGTTTGCTTCATACTAAGGCAGCCTGTGATGCCTTGTGGGACCTCCCTGAGGGCATCATGCTGGGGGCAGTAGTAGAAGCAGCAGCAGCATCTCCTCACACTAAATGCTGCACAGCACTACAGGCCCCCAGCAGGTGAGACTGGATGGTGGAGGCTGGAGCACGGTCTGGGACCCCCAGGCCCCAGGCTGATTGCTGAGGAGCCCATCTCTTATGGCAGAGTGGGCTCCTCAGTCACTCAGTTACTAGGACGACCCCCCCCTCCCTCACCCAAGCCTCCTACCCCCGGCCCCCCCCGGACTTTTATAGTCACCCTGGCATCATGGCATGGGCCTGACTGTCTGCAGGTCTGCTGGGGCGACGGCGGGTCCCTCTCCTCTGTAGCGACGCTGCCGGCACCTGCACGCACAGCCTGGCTGGAGGCAGTCATCGCAGGCTGAGACTGTCTCCATCTGCGCATGCGCCGGCAGTGTCGCGCTGCGCAGAGGAGGCTGGGCGGCACTGCAACAGCAGGCAAAGCACGGAGAGCTCTCTCCGTGCTTTGCTGCTGCAAGACAAGAACATAATCACTAATCATATCGGCAGTGCGCCGACATGATTAGTGATAGTACAGGGGGCCTCACACATCTGCCTGCAGGGCTCAGGGGGGGGTATGGGGGCGTGGCTAAGTGGGCGTGGCGAAAAAGTGTCGGGGCCCCCCGGGGGATCTCCCGATCTCCCGCCGGGCCAGTCCGCCCCTGATTAAGCCCTATATGTGCATCTTCTTTCTCAGCACAGATAAAATGTTAGTCATAACCACTTTGGGGGTGGCGGAGGGGGCATGGCCTAATGGTAATGGTGTAGGGTTTTACCTGTGCTCTCCCCACAACAATAAGTGACTGGGCTAAATGCCCTCAAAAAGACTTTGACAACTGAAAAAAGATCTACTATCAAGCTGGTAATCACCTTGGGAACGTTTTGTTTGGGTCAGTGGTCACTTTTAAGAAGAATTCTCCTCAGAGTCCAGTCATCAAATTTGCCTGAGGTAAAGGACTGTGCTGTCACCTCATGAATAATGGCTGCCTTGTCACCTCATAATATCTTCATTGCCTAATACTCCCCAAATTTTATATAATTAGGCTTCAAATCTCTCAGTATACTGAAAGAAACTTTGAGAGACAGCCTGTGTGACTTTTCCATTGATTTCCATGATTTGGGGACATCGGACAGTCTTCCATTGGCAGCAATATTGTACCTCTTAATTTCTAGGGTGTTCCTCTACAGGAGGTTACCCTGGGATAGTCTGAACCCTCCTAACCTATTTTTGGATTGGCACCTATGATTTTTGACTTTTCCTGTCAAAAAATCCAAGATTCAGCATTTCTTTCAGAGCTTTGTGCTTTGCTTTGCCACCTTAATTTCTTCTCAAAACCCTTTGGAGAGTTGTCCTGGGTCTCTCCAGACCCCTCAGAACTATTTTTGGACTAGTATTGTTTGTTTTGTGGTTTTTATTAACAGAAACCTACAGCCTCAGTGCTCCTGTGGATAAAACTGATACTTAAGAACTTTACTTACGCATATTGCGTAGCATCTATTATATCTATCTGGTACTTGCGCCGGAGTTGATATGATGCTGTGCAGCTCACATAGTAATTGCTGCTTACCACTCTGACTTTGCTTCTCTCACTATTTAAGTAGTGCTGGCTCCTCACAGCACTATACATGTGGATTGCAATTCTTGGTCCATTTTAAATAAAGTACCATATTTTCCGCACTATAAGGCGCACCGGATTATAAGGCGCACCCTCAAAAAAGGGCTTTTAAGCTGTCTTGGTTCATGTATAAGGCGCACCGGATTATAAGGCGCTCCATATTACCATAAAAAAAAAAAAACAAAGCTCAGACTATAAGTCAAACTTTATTCAACTTTTTAGCCCCCCATCACCGTCCAGTATTGCTCTGTAGCCTCCCATCACCCTCCAGTATCACTCTGAAGCCTCCTATCACCCTCCAGTATCCCTCTGTAGCCTGCCAGCACCCTCCAGTATCCCTCAGTAGCCTCCCATTACCCTCCAGTATCCCTCAGTAGCCTCCCATCACCCTCCAGTATCACTCTGTAGCCCCCCATCACCCTCCAGTATCACCCCATCACCCTCCAGTATCACTCTGCAGCCCCCCATCACCCTCCAGTATCCCCCATCACCCTCCAGTATCTCTGTAGCCTCCCATCAGCCTCCAGTATCACTCTGTAGCCCCCATCACCCTCCAGTATCCCTCTGTAGCCTCCCATCACCCTCCAGTAACCCTCTATAGCCTCCCATCACCCTCCAGTATCCCACACAGTCAGACACACACACACACACACACACAGTCAGACGCACACATAAACTGATCTTTACTTTTTGTAAATTTTGCTTACTATTGTACTCCTGTGTGGTAAGGCACTCACAGCGCTGGAGCCTTCAGCAAATCACAGCGCTGCTGGAGCCCTCAGCCAATCACAGTGCTGGAGCCCACAGCCAATCAGAGGCTATGGACTGATGTCAGCTGGCCTCAGATTGGCTCAAGGCTCCTGGGCGGAGCTGTGATTGGCTGATGGGCTCCTGGGCTGTGAGCACGCCCCTCATGCGGCACAGCAATGAAGCGGCGGGCACCGGACAGCGGGGACGGTGGAACTTGTGATCGGTGGCTGGTGAGCGCGCCCCCGCACAGCGATGCGGAATACAGTGGGGGGCACCGGACAGCGGGGACAGCAGGGAAGGCGGGGACGGAGGATCTTGTGGCGGATCAGGTATGCCTTATTTTCTGGGGAGTGCCAAATATTTGCAGGCAAATGGCACCCCCTCAGCATACATCAATTTTGTCAGAAAAAAACGTATATAAGGCGCACTTATGATTTCTGGGAAAATCTTAGTCTGAAGTGTAGCAGCTATTGTACTATTGTTATACTCATACAATTTTATTTTAATTTTTTTAATTAATTTATTTATTTTTGAGGATTTTCTGCGGAAATTACAAATAAACACTTCTATTACTCTTCAGTCTACTTTTTGAAGATTATAATGGCTCTCTCTTTTCACCTGGATCCTATTTTCATCTACTAGTGACGATTATACTATATTGGACAAATTTGGATTTGTTACTAGTTCATTCACGATATTAAGCCATTGTATTGGTCCAGTATATCTGATATATACATATTACTGGTGACTTTTCTGCAATATTCAAGACTCATAACATCTGAGGATTCTGCGTGGGCAAGTGAGGTCGGAGGGCCTCCGGCGATCGCAAGCTACGCAGACCCTGGGATTTCCGGAGTGTGAAGCAGATCTCAAGAATATATATACCGTATATACTCGTGTATAAGCCGACCCGTGTATAAGCCGACCCCCTACTTTTGCCCCCAAAACCTGGGAAAACCTATTGACTCATGTATAAGCCGAGGGTGGACCCCGGCACAGGTATACAACCCCCAGCAGTGTGGTATACAGGTCTCCTTAGTGGTATATACAGGCCCCAGCAGTATTACAGCAGCCTCCCCAATGGTATATACAGGCTCCAGCAGTATATACAGCAGCCCCAGTGGTATACAGCAGTGGTATACAGGCCCAGCAGTATATACAGCAGCCCCAGTGGTATACAGGCCCAGTGGTATACAGGCCCCAGCAGTATATACAGCAGCCCCAGTGGTATACAGCAGTGGTATACAGGCCCCAGCAGTATATACAGCAGCCCCAGTGGTATACAGGCCCCAGTGGTATACAGGCCCCAGCAGTATATACAGCAGCCCCAGTGGTATGCAGCAGTGGTATACAGGCCCCAGTGGTATACAGGCCCCAGCAGTATATACAGCAGCCCCAGTGGTATACAGCAGTGATATACAGGCCCCAGCAGTATATACAGCAGCCCCAGTGGTATACAGCAGTGGTATACAGGCCCCCAGTGGTATACAGGCCCCAGCAGTATATACAGCAGCCCCAGTGGTATACAGCAGTGGTATACAGGCCCAGCAGTATATACAGCAGCCCCAGTGGTATACAGGCCCCAGTGGTATACAGGCACCAGCAGTATATACAGCAGCCCCAGTGGTATACAGCAGTGGTATACAGGCCCCAGCAGTATATACAGCAGCCCCAGTGGTATACAGGCCCAGTGGTATACAGGCCCCAGCTGTATTTACAGCAGCCCCAGTGGTATACAGCAGTGGTATACAGGCCCCAGCAGTATATACAGCAGCCCCAGTGGTATACAGGCCCCAGCAGTATATACAGCAGCCCCAGTGGTATACAGCAGTGGTATACAGGCCCCAGTGGTATACAGGCCCCAGCAGTTATATACAGGCCCCGGGCAGTGTGTCATATGGCCCCCAAATGCTGGCACTCGCCCCCTTCTGTTGTAAGGCCCCCCCCCTGCTGCTTAACTTGCCATCCCTGGTCTTCTGGACCGCGCCGGTCCTCCGTGCTCCCGTCCTCGGCTGCATCCGGGGTCCCCGGCTGTCACAGTAACGATGACGTCATGCAACCGGCCGGTCACATGACCCCGGATGCTGCCGAGGACAGGAGCACGGAGGACCGGCGCGGTCCAGAAGACCAGGGATGGCAAGTTAAGCAGCGGGGATGGGGGGGGGGGCCTTACAACGGAGGGGGGCGAGTGCCAGCATTTGGGGGCCATAAATGCAGATATGCACTGCTTCCCCCTGCCTTTGATTGACAGGGGGAAGCAGTGCATATATAATGAGCGGCCCCACGTGACGGGGCACTCATACAGCAGCCTCCCCAGCCCCTACCGTATTAACCGTGTATAAGCCGAGGGCGGGACTTTTCAGCCAAAAATTGGGCTGAGAAACTCGGCTTATACACGAGTATATACGGTATGACTATTTAAGTTAACGGTTTTCTTATCTGTGCGGGTGGCGTTACAGTGTACTGGTGCTGCTGGGATTTAGGCATTGTTTCAATTAGCTTTGACGGTGACCAGATTCTAACATTGAGGTTGAATATATAGCCACACTAATATTTTTTATATTAAGCTTTATAATCCTGATACTGTTTAGACACCTTCCTTTTATTTACTATGTTTCATAGGCAGACAGATCTTCATAAGGTCACTATGAATCCTACGGGTAAGTCCACTAAACGCCATCTTAAATGCACTCCATCTACAGCTAGGCTGATTTTGGATAGCGAACACAAAGAGAAGGTGGATAAAATAGATTCTCACATACGGGGCTCAGATATGGACACCCTAGATAATAGGGGTGGTGACAGCTTGAAGCAGACCTCAAAACGTAAGGACATAAACCCCCATGGGAGTTCTGCTTTGGTTGGATCTACTTTAAAGGAATTGGACTCGGGAGGGGGTGACAGTTCTGGTTCCCCCCCTATTAAACAAAGACCTAGGGTCACTTCCTCTCCCTTATCTATTAAAATGAGGGGTCAGGCTGGGCCAGTAGATAGGGACTTTTTGCTTGACCTCTCCACAGCTTCGCTGATGAGATGAAAATGGAGCTCTATGATATTAAAGCAGCGCTCTCCACCCTAACTATCAGAGCTGACGATATGGAGGCTGAGATAATAAGACTGTCTAAAATTAATAGCTCTCTTAGAAAAGAATTGGACAAAACTAAACAGGATTATAAAACATTGTCCAGTAAATTGGATTATTTTGACAATACTAATAGACAGTCCAATTTAAAATTGAGGGGAATTCCTGAGACAGTCACGAGGTCTGAATTACAGCCTTACTTTAAAAAAATGATTAAAAAAGTGTTGCCCTCACTGTCGGATGTAGAGTGTTTGCTGGATAAAGCGTTTCGCCTTCCTAAACCCATATCTGTCCCGGAGACACTCTGGTTACTTTTAACTTTAAAAACACAAAAAATCTCCTCACCACCTACATGCAGAAGCATGACACGTTACCTAGACCATTTCACGATGTTAAAATCTTTTCAGACCTCCCTAAGGAAACATTGTCCAAACGTAGAATTCTGACACCGGTCACCAAGATATTGAGGGCTAATGGTATTATGTATAGATGGCTCTCCCAGACCAGACTTAACTTTAAGTGGGGTCCTACTTCTCATGTGATAGACGGATTGGAGGAGGGTCTTCAACTTTTAAGAGCTTGGCATTGCTGACCCGCCAGTAACCTGAATACTTATATTGGGTTAAACAGAACTTCATTTTGAAACACTGAGGTGATTACCCTTAGATGTATATAACACATTATTAATTGTTGTGGGTGAGAGGCCTTTTTTCTCCCCAAGGAGCTTTTTCCATCAGTTAGTTGTAACTGCTCCATATAGTCCGTTATTGTATATATTTCTTGATATTATTCTGTTCTTGTTTTATTCTTTTTTTTTTCTTTTAGTACTTATTGACACGATGAATGTTTTATATTTCATTCCACAAATCTCTTGGCTTCATGGTTTAGTAAGTCTTTTCTCTACTGACGTTACTTTGTTTATTTGCTTTTATGGCCATTAATTTCACGTCCCTGAATGTACATGGCCTAAATTCTCCTCATACGAGGTATCTACTGTGGAGAGACATATTTAGATTTAAAATAGATATTGCGGGGTTGCAGGAGACTAAGTTTTCTAATGATAATCCTCCGAAATTTGAAAATAAGTTATTTTCATCTATTATCTTAGCCTCTCAGAAAAAAAGAAGGCGGGTGTAGCCTTTTTGATTAGAAATAACATCCAATTTGAACAGGAGACTGTTATTGCAGGTACAGAGGGAAGATATATCATTTTAATCTGTAGGCTTAGTGGTGTCTATTATACCTTGGTTACTCTGTATGCCCCTAATAAGGGTCAGATTAGATTTTTGAAAGTGTTAATGATTTAAATTTCAGAAAGTCGTAAGGGTTCTTTGATTCTCTTTGGGGATTTTAATTTAATACCTGATGCATTTTTGGATTCCTCTGGAACTCGTGGAGTTTCTAATTTAACCTTGAATCCTTGGATTGATAGAGAGAGCTTATATGACGTATTTTGATGTATTCATTCCACTTCTAGAGAATACACATACTACTTGGATTCCCAGCTTTCCTTATCTAGAATAGATCTAGTTCTAGCTGATAGTGTCTCTATATATGAAGTTAAAAAGATCAATATCCTGCCAAAGACTTGGTTTGATCATTCCCCGATAGTTTTCGAGTTGGTCCCTAGAGGGGGTTCTTCATCCACTAGGATTTGGAGGGCTAATACCTTTCTTTATTCTTATCCCAACTCAAGAAAGGAATTGATTGACACTCTAAATTATTACTTTAAAGAGAACGATGGTGATGCAGTTAGTATTGAGACATTGTGGTTAGCCCATAAAACAATAGTTAGGGGCAAGTTGATTGAACTAAATTCACATCTCAAAAACAATCTAATGCTAAACTTGCATCTCTGGTAGCTGACATTCGTAACCTAGAAGAATCACAAATAGCGTCTCCTTCTCCGTCTACCCAGCTTAAAATCTTAAAGCTTAGAATAGAATTAAGGTCCCTTTTAAATTCTGACTAACAAAATGATTCAGTCTTCTAAACTAAATTACTATATTTGTCACAATAAACCTAATACATTTTGCGCCCATCGAATAAAACTGATGAGACAAAAGAGGAGGATTCTACTAATCAAAAGCAAGCAGGGGTTGACTTACAGACACCCAGAGGATATTTCAAGTGAATTCCTGCACTTTTATAAAAATCTTTATAATTTAAATTTAAGTCCAGGGGCTGTACAACCCTCTCTGTTGGATATTAACTCTTTTCTGGGTTCCTTGAGCCTTCCCTCTGACTACTGAAGATGTGGATCTTCTTAATTGTCCCTTTCAGAATTCTGAGATTACAGAAGCAGTGAAATCCCTCAAAACTGGGAAATCGCCTGGGCCCGATGGATTATCTAATGAATATTTCAAAAATTTTGCTGACATCCTGACACCTTATTTAACTAGACTTCTTAATTCGGCCTCCATGTCATCCCTTCTTCCTGCAGAAATGCAGGAAGCATTAATTACAGTCATTCCCAAGGATAAAGGGGATGCCCTAAATGTCAGATTATAGGCCCATTTCGCTCTTAAACACTGATGCTAAAATTATAGCCAAAGTTGTTGTTAATAGACTAAGTATACAACTCGCTTAATTCACACTGACCAAACTGGTTTTGTCAGTGGCAGAAGTACTATGGACGCCATGAGAAGATTATTCCATATTATAACCATATGTAGAAAGGTCAAATCTTCCCACTTTGCTGATTTCTCTAGACACCGAAAAGGCTTTTGACCGAGTAAATTGGCTGTTTTTATTGGAGTCCCTTAAAAAATTTGTTTTTTCTGGTCCCATATTTAATATTATTAGAGCTTTGTATTCCCATCCATCCGCCAAAATTCTAACAAATAATGTTGTGTCTGACTCCTTTAGAATTACCAATGGAACTCAACAGGGATGCCCTCTGTCCCCTACTTTATTTAATTTCTTTTTAGAATCATTGGTGGAGGCAATACGGTCACATGAGGGGATCCGGGGATGTCCATTACATGGGTGTCAACACGTCGCATCTCTATTTGTAGACGATTTACTGATTATTCTATCAGATCCTCTGGTGTCTCTTAGGCGGCCGTCACACGGTTCAATATTGCGAACGATATCGTTTAAGCGATCTGCTTTACAATGTAAAATCGCTTGATCGTGACATCGCAGATATGAGAGCCGGAGCTCATATCAAGCGATCGCTTGTTCAATCTGCTTCATCGTGGTGTGTGACACCACGATGAACGATCTCCCAGCGGCAGAGCCTATGCTGGGAGATGGTATCTATGGTAAACGTCGGGTTACTAAGCGCCGCGCGGCGCCTAGTAACCCGATGTGTACCACAGTTACCAGCAATCTCACTGGCCCACATCGCTGGTGAGTCTGTCTGTGTGACCGCTCACCAATGATGTGAGCGATATTGTTAGCGATCGCGTGTGCACGTGATCGCTTACAATATCGCTCACGATATTGTAGCGTGTGACGGCCGCCTTAGGAATCTGATGGACATTGTTGAGAGATTTTCTGGAGTCTCTCATTATAAATTGAATACTAATAAGACACAGGTTTTGCCCTATCATATTGAACCTCACCTATTAGATATTCTAAAAACCGAATTTAATTTCTCCTGGTCACTGTCAGAAATTCCCTATTTGGGAATCACCATTACTAAACCTCTATCTAACATGGTTGATAAGAATTTATCAGATATTGTTAAAACCCTTTCGAAAGATGTGTCTTATCTGTCTAATTTAGAGGTTTCCTGGACGGGACGCATTGCGGCCTATAAAATGTTGCTACTTCCCAAAATTCTATACCTCTTCCGTTCCCTCCCTGTGGTCATCCCTCAGAAATATTTTAAATGTCTCCAGACACAACTTAGACGGTTTATTTGGCGAGGGAAATTTCCTAGAATTGCAGCTACCCACCTTGAAAAACATAAATTACATGGAGGTTTAGGTATCCCATATCTTAGGGCCTATTATGTAGCCATCATTACTCAAATTAGTTCACGAAGTTGGAGTACTGAATACTCACCATCCTGGGTAAATATAGAACGATCCATCATGAAGCAACAGAATCCTGCATTGTTAATTGTTTTATACCTCCTTAGTCCAAAAAAAGAGACTTCCCCTAGAAACCCCACTTAAGGCCACTATCAAGGCTTGGAGGACATTTAATCAGATCTCTAAAACCATCTTCTCTCCAGTTTCTCCTGTCTGGCTCCCAATAGTTATTTTTTCCTGGTTGTGCCCATCTCTTAATTTGGCTATCTGGAAGAGTAGGAATATTAGGTATGTGTCTGACTGTGAGAGGTTAGCCTCTTTTGAGGTTGTCTCTTCTCGTTTCAGCCTACCTGAATCTGACAGACCTACTTGGACTTTACTGCATGAGACTTTAAACAAGCCGCGTCTAGATTTTACAC
Organism: Allobates femoralis; assembly: GCA_033576535.1. Classification (NCBI taxonomy): domain Eukaryota; kingdom Metazoa; phylum Chordata; class Amphibia; order Anura; family Aromobatidae; genus Allobates; species Allobates femoralis. The sequence continues at coordinate 231,528,055 of JARQOC010000001.1, read as the reverse complement.
TACCTAACAATATTGACCTCCTACTTCGTCACACTGGAAGCCAACTTGTGTGGAAAACTAATAATATCTATAAAACTTTTAATAAGGATGTGACTTAATAATTCTAGATTCTATACAGTATGGGATCACCAACTTGACATCGATAATACTTTACATAACCAGTTGCCCATCATTTTAAAAAATATTTACTCCTCTGTCCCCTGCTCAACACTTCTGGAAACTCGGGGGGCGTGGCCTAGCGCATGGCTGAGATGGCTGCCTGAATCAGGAGCTCCGGGTCCCGCAGGCAATAAAGCGACGCTACCAGCTCTACATCCCGGTCACACTGCCCCAGATATCTCCGGACAGACTCCACTAGAGGCCAGGCAACTGATGGGCCGTGTCCGCCAGCCCTATCAAAAACAATCCCGCAGTCTCACCTCCTTCTTCCCACGGCTACAGGAACTGCAAGGTAACGGAGCCAAAATGGCGCCACAGCCTCCCCCCTCCTCACCACGCTCCACCCGCACCTCCAGACGCGGATCTACAGTGTCCCTCTCTGCTGCCTCCTCGGGCTCTGCACCCTCTGGGCCCCCTCCAGAAGCCCCGGTATCGCATGCAGCCATGAGAGAGCTCCTGGCAGGCCTCTGGTCCTCTCTGCAGAGCGACATGCAGGCCATGACGGCGGGGCTGAGAGGGGAAGTCACGGACCTCACAAGCCGCACCACGCACCTGGAGGAGAGAATGGGGGAACTGGTGCGTTCGCACAATAGTCTCCTGGATGCACATGAAGCTCTTCAAGCCAAAATGGAGCGGACTGTCCTCAAAACCCTAGACCTGGAAGACAGGTCTAGGCGTAACAATATAAAGCTAAGGGGCATTCCAGAGGCAGTCCCGTCCAGTGAGCTCCGTCCCCTACTTCAAGCTTTTGTGGCTGCAATCTTACCCTCTCTGACACCCAGGGAAGTTGTGGTTGACCTTATTCACAGTCTCCCCAGACCCTCTTCTTTGGACCCATCTGTTCCCAGAGATGTGCTGGCTAGGGTGCTTTTTTTGAGATGAAGGAAGACTTTATGCGAGCACTCCGCAATGGGACTGTGATTCCAGAGCTATACCAGCACATTTCAGTTTATCCTGACCTTTCGGCCGGCACCCTATCCAGACGAAGAGCCTTTCAAACTGTCACAAAGAACTTAAGAGACCAAGGAATCGACTACAAATGGGGTTATCCGATGAAGCTCATCATATAGAAGGACAACTTGTCACATGTCTGTCTGCTGCCAAGGGAGGCGGAGGCCCTACTGCGCTCCTGGGGCCTGCAGACCCCGCTGGACCCGGCCTCATCTATTCCATTCCAGCCACCAGGAGAGCAGGGAGAGGATCTCTCCCAGAGCCTGCCGTCAGTGAGAGTCTTGAACCCGGAGTGAGATGCTCCTATGTGACCTAACCGGTGATGTATATGGCCTTTGCCCTCAGCATTCCCCGTCTCTTTGCCTGTGGGAACCAGTTTCCTGTGCTTTTTCTTCATATTTCCTCTTTATTACTGGCTCTGTAGTGTTTTTCTTTCCTCCCTTCCTACTCACATACTTCCCCTTTTCTCCTCTCATCTAGACCAGCTTCAAATTCCCCCTCTAGTCAGCCTTTCTTGCTCTACTTCCTCCCTGACCTTCTCTATCAGTAATTTCCTTTTCTTTCCCTTTTCCTTCCCTTTTCTCTCCACTCCACACCACTGGCCCCCATCTTCCCTCTCCTCTGTACACACACACTTGCTTGTTCAATTGCTCACTCTTTCCCCTCCCCTTAATATTTCCCCACCCAGACTCCTCACTCCTTCTTTACTAATTTCCACTGGCTGGCCCCAGCACTGGTGCTTCTCACTCTATCTTAAGCACCTCAAATCTCGTCTTTACTCTCTGCCTCTTCATCCCTACTCTATCTTTCTTCCTTTACTTCTAGCTTCTTTCCTTCTATCCCTCTTTTGCTCAGGTATTGCTCAAGAAATTTGTGACGGAACAAATTTTGTGACTCTTATTGTGAAGAGTCTCACCTAAACTGAGTAATTTGTAAATAAGTGTATAAAAGTACTTTAATCCCTTGTTTCCCCCCCTTCCTCCTCCCACCCCTCCTCACCTCCCCTCCCTTACCCTCACCGTGTGCTTGTGCAGTGCGTGGCAGCACGCCATACAACCCAACCGCCGGCCCTTGGGGACAACATAGCGCATCTTGTTGCAAAACTTTTGTATTATTCTGCCTATTCATACAGAGTGGGACCTCGGAGAGATCCATCATGAGCATTAAATTTATTTCAACCAATGTTAACTGGCTGAACTCACCAGCCAAACTCTCTTTGGTATGGTCCCAGTTGAGGAAAACGAGAGGTGACGTGATCTTAATTCAGGAATCACATCTCCTGAAAGAAGACAATCACCGTATGGCCTCACGGCAATACCCGCACCAATATTTTGCCAATGCAGATGTTAAAAAAGCCGGTGTAGCAATTTTCTTACATAAATCCCTCTCATTCCAACTGGTTGACACTGTTTCTGACCCGCAGGGTAGATATCTGGTGGTGAGGGGCTTAATCAATAATGTCCTATACTCACTGGTGTCAGTGTACGGCCCAAACACAGGACAACGCAAGTTTTTTCGCTCCCTCTTCCCGAAGTTGGCCACCATCACAACTGGCTTGACGGTGATTGCGGGCGATTTCAACCTTCCAGTTCATAAACGACTTGACTGTTCCTCCTCCTCATACTGCCGTGGTGAGATGGGTGGTCTAATATCTGATTACCATCTGCACGACATATGGCGGTACTCCCACGGGGAGGAGAGGGACTATACCTACATGTCTCCACGGTTCCAAACATATGCGAGACTAGACTATTTCTTGGTCAATGATCCACTCCAGTCTCGGTGTCTATCATCCTCCATCGACAATATCACCTGGTCGGACCATGCCTCGGTATCCCTTTGTGTCTCGGACTCCTCACATGTCTCACCGACTTCATTATGGAGATTAAATGGCTTCTAGACTTAAAAAGAAAAATGAGGCTCACACCAAACTTCTCACAGCCAACATAGCTAGGTTGGAGAACCGCCACAAACAGACGTCCAATGCCTTCATTCTTAAAGAACTGACCGCTACGCGGGACTCCTTGCGATCATTTTTACTAACTAAGGTAGAATTTGGATTACAGAAGTTGAAAGCTAAGTAGTATGGCCTGGGAGACAGGGCGGGTTCAGTACTGGCCAAAGGATCAAGAAAAAACAAGATCTAGCCAAAATTACCCATTTAATTACCCCTGCCGGCACGACTATTAGGAACCCCTACCAGATTGCGGAGGAATTTCGAACCTATTATTTATCTCTATACAATCTGCAAGACGACCCTTACACACCCCAACCGTCCCCGGAAACTATTAAGAACTTCTTAGACCAGGCCCAGCTTCCCAGACTGACTGACCAACAGCTTCTCTCTCTTAACGACCCCTTCACAACTAGGGAAATTCAGGACACAATAAAATCTATGACAAAGCATTCCGCCCCTGGCCCGGACGGCTTTTCTTACGCCTATTACACTACCTTTGCCTCTCAATTATCTCCTCACTTGCTAAGTCTGTTTGATTTCTGGCGATCTAGCGGCAGGGTCCGTTCGGAGGGCCTAGAGGCAGTGATAACTACACTCCCGAAGCCTGGTAAGCCCCAAACAACTCTGGCGAATTTTCGACCAATCGCCTTGCTCAATTGCGATCTAAAACTCTACGCAAAACTTCTAGCGGCCCGGCTAATGCTGGTCCTACCCTCCTTGGTGGGCCCAGAACAGGTGGGGTTTGTCCCGGCTAGGCAGGCGTCAGACAGTACCAGGAGGATAATAGACCTTCTGGAGCTTCTTGAGCGAGACAAAATCCCCGGTGCACTCCTCTCACTTGACGCCGAAAAGGCGTTTGACAGAGTGCACTGGGGATACTTGGAGGAGGTCCTGCACAGGTTTGGATTTGAGGGTGCCTTTAAGACCACTATTATGGCCTTATACACTTCTCTGAATGCGAGGGTCAGGGCATCGGGATTTCTCTCCGCACCCTTTCCCATTTCTAATGGCACCCGTCAGGGATGTCCCTCTCGCCACTGGTTTTTGCACTCATCATGGAACCTTTGGCGGCCAGGGTGAGGGAGGATCCCCTGGTGCATGGCCCTCGTGTGAAAAAGGTAGAGCACAAAATTGGCCTATATGCTGATGATGTCATCTTCATTTGCACAATAGTGCCAGAGACCATTCAGCGTATTGTGGAGATTCTGGGGGAGTTCTCTGCTGCATCCTACTATAAGTTGAACTCTTCGAAATCTCTACTATATCCAGTCAATATCTCCCGCCATCTGCAGGATCTTCTCCAATCCCAATTTCCATTCGTCTGGTCGCCACGGGGCATACCCTATCTGGGGATCCAGATAACTCATACAAGCAAGATCGTGAGCAACATGGATGTGCTCTACCGCTCTATTAAAGGAGGCTTTGAATCGCACTTGGGTCTGGCCCTGTCGTGGATCGCCAGAATCCAGATAAAGAATTTTAGGCAGGTATGTCATTTTAATTATGTATTGAGATGTCTCCCCCCTCTTGATTCCTAAAAAAACTTTAGCCTCTTTTCAATCCCTTATAGGCCGCTTCATCTGGCAAGGGAAATCTCACCGTATAGTAATCACTGTCCTGACGGTACCTACCCGTCAGGGGAGGCATGGGAGTCCCAGACATCGCAGCTTACTATCAGGCCACTCAGCTGGCAATAGCCAAGGCATGGTGGACCAATGATTCCACACACCACCTTTGGTTACAAATTGAAAGCGAATTTGCACCTCAACATTCTACCTGGATTCTTCTAGAAATTAACCTACTTAGACGACAGTGTGACTCTTTGATCCTGAAATCGATGGTCGCCCTGCTGCGAGTGTGGGACCGTTACAAACGAAACCTTATGTCCTTTCTAGTCCATGCAATCTCGCTGCATTCATTGGAACCTATGGTAGACTCCCTCTCCTTCACTTCATGGAGAGAGCGGGGCCTGACTTTTCTTCGCCAGGTCCTAGATGAGGGTGGAGTTCGGCCTTTTTCTGAACTGGTTGACAGATTTGATATTCCCCTAACCACCTTCGTCAAATTTTTACAGCTGAGACACCTCATTTCCTCTTTGCACATACCTACTTTTCAGCCTGGATCAGGTGATGGATCTCTCCGAGCCCACTTCAAATCGCAACACTCTAACGATCATGGAGTGGCCGTCTGTTATGATGCTCTGTCTTCTCTCAAACATAATACAAAGCTACCGTACATGCTCACCTGGGAACGTGACCTTCAGTGCAAGCCACAGCATTCACTCACTGCATCAATCATCTGGAGCAGTTAAAAAAAAACTACAAATGAACTGGTACACCACCCCACTGAAGATGTCCAAATTCAAGGGTCGGCTGCCACCTAGTTCCCCCTCCTGTTGGAAACTTTGTGCCCAAACTGGTTCCACCATACATGTTTGGTGGCTCTGCCCGAAAATCCGAGCCTTCTGGACAAGAGTGGAAAGCTTGTTGATCTCCTTGACGGGCATCTCTTTTACCTTAACACCGCAGCTTGCTCTTCTGGGATTGGGCTTGGAGGAGTGGCCCACTCCTATTCGCCCTATTACGGCTAATGTCCTCCTTGCCGCAAGGTTATGTATCTCCAGACATTGGAGAACGCCCCAGGTCCCGAATATTGAGGAACTTTGCTCTTCACTGAACTCCCATTTCCAGCATGAACTTTTTCTTGCCCATACCGCTAGGAGACAAGCGAGGGTTCTGACTTGGTGGGACCCGTGGTCCTCCTCAAAATATAACACGATCGCATTCCGCTCTTAAAATGCAATAAGATGTCTGTCTTCCACTAACTTAACTAGTCACTGACTTCCTGAAGATGCTTATGGTCTCTCTCTTTGAGATCAACATATGAGGCCCGGCGGGCTGCCGGCTGCCTGCCTACACGTAGTACAAGCTTCCCTCCGCCCCCTCCCGTCCGTCATATTTTTTAGTCATGCTCAAAGTTACGTTCCTTTTGGTTAGATGTCCAGTCCCTGATCAGTTTAGTTTTAGACATGGTCTTAAATTTTGACTCTGCTGTATTGTTGATTGGGATATGTGATCTCCCAAAATGTAAAAGATTCTTGGCCTTACATATCCTATTAGTAGCTAAAAATCATATCGCCTCTAGGTGGAGGAGTGATTGTGTTCCATCCATAGAGGACTTTATGGATTGCATAGCATTGCACAACTCACTGAATTCACGTTTGAGGGTATGCATGCTAGATTGAAGCACATGACGAAATGGGCGAGTTGGGTTCAAATGTATATACCGACTCTTACATTTCATCTACCCTAATTTAGCCTGAATTTCCCCATTTATCATTTTGATTGTACTTCGTTTGCTAAAGAGCTATTTAGTTGTTGCTTTTTTTGGATACTCAATCATCGTGTCAGTTGTAAACATTTGGTTATTTTATTTCTTTTACTTATGTCTTTATTGTTTTTCTCTTATATTATTTATTTGTTCTCTGAATGTATATACTATGCATTCATTATATTTATAATTTAGGTATATGTTAAAATTCTTCATCTCAACTTACTTTTGTTGTTTCCTTGTTGACTAATAAATATATCTTTAAACATAACCACTTTGGGAAATCCACAAGAAAAGCAAAAAATCCAGCAAGAAAAGCATCTGATGAGTCAGACATAAAAGCTTGAATTTATTTAAATCGTATAGATGCTACAAAAAGACAGAACACCCGACAAGGATCAACCACCCCCCTCCTAAAACCCAGCGTAGCCTTATAATATAAACATGAGTAAGTCCAGATTTAGCTGTTATATATAGCATGTTTCTATGAGAGAACTCCATGCACTGATATTGGCACCACCCAGTTTCCATGTCCATCCAATTAGAATCCAATTTTCAGCAGGTGTCATCCAAATCCTTTGTGTCAGACCTACTCCTGCATACAGCAAAAAAAAAAAAAAAAAAAGGGCATGCCAACAACCATTCTTCTGCCACTTTGTACCTATGAGCGCAGTCAAATACTACTGATGATCACGATGCAGTTATGATAGAAAACTCAATATATAATAAAGTTATCAATCCTATACAGAATAAGTGACAGTTATACACAAACAAAAAAGTCTTGAGTTACAAAGAAAATTATAATATCATAGGACATCCATTAGTTTTCCACAATTATATCTGAGTATATTAATCTTCAATATATAGGACCTATATAGATGTCCACCTCACCAGTAACAACTCCTCTTTTAAATGCAAGGATTAAATACCTATTATCACATTATATTCTAAAAGTGAAAGCAAATTATTTGATTACACTAAACATTTTGCAAAAAAAGACATAGTTCTATTTATACTAAACAATGTTAGTGCTGGGGTGAAGTTCATACTCACAAAGATTCAGGAGTGAAACTGCCCACAGAACTGCAATACAAATACTGGGTGAATATACAGGATATTTTCATTATAAATAGAGGAAGCAAAAGGCAAGAACGCCAGAAAATCATTGCTGGACAACATACAAAGGAAAAACCCATTATTTATTTTATGTATACTGCAAAAAAGTGTCCAATCAGATATTAAACCCTTAAAGTATTCTGGTATTCATTTTCAGGATACAGAATATTTCCCTATTAGACAGTTTTCGCTTCATCACCCATGATACATTTGTGTACTTTCCTATGGCATGAAATAGAGCTGTGAAGTATCCCCATGATGTATTTATGCAAAATATCGGGAGGTGGCAGAAATTCCAACTTTTAGTACCCCAGAAGGGTCAGAAATATGGCGTCTTATTATCACTTATGATTGATTAGACATAAAGCCAATATACTAGAGATTGCAATCAGTACATCCGATAAGATAAATTTCATACGATAATCCTGTAGAGGTTGTGATAGATTTATTACATCTCTTGACCTGATTGCAGGCTAAACATACATTGTGCCCAAATCTATAGACGCCTTTAACAGCTAACCGGGTTTCAGATCTCCCAGTTTGTCTGTTAGAACAGACTTGGGGATAGACTTCCACTCAAAGTATAAGCTTTTTTGCCTGTAAAACCGACCTGATTTCCAGCAATGATTTCATTAAGTCTTGAATCAATATGGGTAAATATTTTTGATGATATGTATTATAGCTTGATATTGTGTGCTATATTGTGTTGTAAATGTTATGTACCGTACTTGTTTTTATTAGTATCAGTGGATGTTGGCTTACGTTTAAGCAGCTCTTTTCTATCAATCTTTTTTTTAACCACATTTTTGGCACGTATTATGCTCCAATTGGGGTATCTTCTCTTGTCAAGCCTATTACAATCTGAATCTAGTTCAATCTGAAGTTATGAATCTTCTGAACAGTTTTGTTTAAAGGGAACCAACCAGCAGGTGTTTAGGGCTGTAAAGAGAAGCCAGTGCCTTACAGGCATTGGGATACTGAGTCTGATTGCAGAGAAAAAAGTTATCAAACACCGGAAAAATAGTGCAGCAAATTAACATATGTGCAGCACAGCGTCACTTTGAGGGGTTGAGTTATTTTTATTACTTCTTTGTGGGTTCTAAGCCAAACCCTCCCCCCTGTCACTGTATACCAGGCATTTTATGTCTGACATCGTGCATGGCATCGGTTTCTTCTTCTGTGATCGGGCAGTCGCAGGACTGCAGGAGAAGAGTCCGCACCCTCCAGTCTCTGCATATCCCCGGTCTCCTCTCACAGACCACGGGGAGATGAAGGATAGGAGACTGGGACCGATCCCCACTATTGTCACCTGTGATGACAAATGACAATAGCGGGGATCTATCCAGGTCCCCTCTCCTGCTTGTTTGGTTTGTGATTGCAAGAAGACCGGGGTCACGCAGAGACTTAAATTCAAGCTTTTACATCTGGCCGCATTATTTTTGGTCATGTGTATTTGGTGTACTTGCTGGCTACAGATCATGCGCAGTGCAAATTCTGAAGCCGGCAAGTACACCCACTTACTCACCAACAATGCACAGGACCTGAAATAGACACGCCCGATGCGTCATATTTAGAAGCAGCCCATTGCTTGTAGTATTTACACAGAAGGACGCAGCGCTTTGGAATTAGGTTATCACATCCACCGGGGTGTGGTAACCACTGAACGAGGGTGGACATGAACCTTGAAAGAAAGCCTCATGAGACTATACGGTGCCTCATTACCATCACAAAATGTAAGTTAGAAAACACGTTTTCACAACTAACAAACCACACTTTTAGCTCAGACAGGGATGCTTAGGAATGCTGCAAGGACAGATTGCGATAGCTTGGGGGTGTAAAGTAGCTGACAGGATCCCTTTAAGGATAAATTGTCAGTATTTGCTGAACACCAAACTATGTAGGATATTAAAATCTGACTGACAGTTCAACATTACAAAACTATCTGGAAAAGATGTCTGAATGAGAAAAGCTTGGCTAATTACATTTAACATTGTTAAATGTAGAGTAATGCCCCTAGGATGGAGTAATCCTACTATTGCATATACATTAAATGAAAGAAAGCTTGGGACGACAAAACAGGAGAACTTGGGTATTCTGGTTACAAGTAAGATGAGCAATGTACTGTGCATTCTGCAGAGATGTGAAAGTCCGGGACCCCGCACCACAGCTGAATACACGCTGCTGTTGGGAGAAGCATACTGAGAATGGGATTTCTTGAAATCCCATCCACTATGTTGCTAATGTGCAATGTAGCGTTTTGGACACAGTGTAAACACATTCCGTCCAAAACACAGCAATTCCCGATCGTGAGCACACACCCTTAAGGTGTATAAAAAGAGAGAGAAAATCCTCGGATGCCAGTGTATTATCATCCCTCTATAAATCACTTCTAAGGCCACATCTAGAATATGGGATCCAGTTTTGGGCTTCACATTTTAAAAAGGATGAGCGCGTTAAAAGGCTGGCAAATAGACTGTTACAAGGCTGTAGTTTTTGAAAGTCGTAGTGTCTGCTATTACCACCTCTTGTGGTAGGGCATTCCACAGTCTGACTGCTCTAAAGGTACTGTCACACGCGGCAATATTACTAGCAATTTCACTGGTAATTTGCTGGTTGCGGTGAAATCATGGACACATTATTCTATTTTGTTGTTGTGTACAAATAGAACGATGTGTCCATGATTTCACTGCAACCAGCAAATTACCAGTGAAATTGCTAGCAATATTGCCGCGTGTGACGGTACCTTTACTGTAAAAAAAACCCTTCCTACTTAGCTGCTGGAATCACCTTTCTTCCACCTGGAGTGGTCCTGGTCCTTAGTACTGTCTTTGGAAGGAATAAGTCATGTGCCAGTGGAGTCGGTACAAAATGGACTGACTCCGACTGCTAAAATATATAATGAATTGGGAACAGTAGTTCAATGCAGAATGTGCTGAATATTATTATTCTATCAAAATATCTTGCTACTGTATTTTAATAATGGTTAAAGCCTTATATTACCATTGTACTACAATAAACTTCTCACTTAAACATGAGCCATGTATGAGGCAGTCGGAGATGTGGAGTCGGATTCAGGGAAATTGAGGAGTCAGAGGTTTGGTCTACCGACTCCACAGCCCTGGTGCCAGTGCTTTGTATTGACGACATATGTATTTATACATATAAAGGAGATCTCAGGGCTGACAACTGCAGATTCTTCTCTGTGGATTTCATCCCTTGAGTCTAAGGCTGAGTTCACACACAGCATAATTTTCGCGTCTTTTTACGAGCGCTTTTCCAGCAAAAGCGCATCTGCATCTGCCGGCAAAGTGAATGGAAATTCAGTTTTGCCATTCAGACGCTGCGCTTTTTTCAGCCGCACTTTTGCGGGAGAAAGCGTGCGTGTAAAAAGAATTAACATGTTATTTGCGAAAATATGTGCTCGCTTTCTTCTATAGGCCCCATTATAAGGAGCTGGAATATGCATTGTTGTTCAGATGCCTATTCCAGTGCCAATAATCGCAGGCGCTAGGGGAATAGCAGGATATGATGTCACACAGAGGGAGGAAGAATCCTGTGTTCCTCCCCCCTTGTGACATGTCGGGCCTGGAATTTCGCAGTATATCTACATGCATTGTGAAAGTTAACAAAAGGTATTAAAAATAAAAAAATAAAATACTTACGTCTCCGCTGGCTGTCCTGGGACCCAAGGGGAAGACATCCGATTGCTGCAAGGACCTTAAAAATATGATTGTCCAGTAACAATCAGCTGATGTGTCACATGACATCAGCTGATCGGTTTTGGCGGGCGATTTAAAGAGCTCAGCTGAAGCTATCATGTCGCGATCAGCTGATGATGTCATGCGACACATCAGCTGATCGGTTTTGGCAGGGGGTTTAAACCGGTCAGCTGATGCTGTCAGGTGACTGAAGGGGCACACACCGGACAGAGGAGGCACACAGGACTGAAGGGGCACACACCGGACGGGAGGAGGCACACACGGACGGGAGGAGGCCACACAGGGCTGAAGGGTCACACACCGAACGGAGGGGACACAAAGGACGGAGGAGGCACACAGGACTGAAGGGTCACACCGGACGGAAGGGTCACACCGGATGAAGGTCACATCGACGGAGGAGGCACACAGGACTGAGGAGGCCACATCGGACGGAGGGGACCACAGGACTGAGGAGGCCACATCGGACGAAGGGGACACACAGGACTGAGGAGGCCACATCGGACGGAGGGGACACACAGGACTGAGGAGGCCACATCGGACGGAGGGGCACACAGGACTGAGGAGGCCACATCGGACGGAGGGGGCACACAGGACTGAGGAGGCCACATCGGACGGAGGGGACACACAGGACTGAGGAGGCCACATCGGATGGAGGGGGCACACAGGACTGAAGGGTCACACACCAGACGGAGGAGGCCACACAGGACTGAAGGAGCACACCAGACGGAGGGGACACACAGGACAGAGGAGGTCACATCGGACAGAGAGGGCACACAGGACTGAAGGGGAACACACTGTAAAGAGGAGGCACACACCAGACGGAGTGGACACACACCGTACGGAGGAGGCACCAGGACTGAAGGGGAACACACCATACGGAGAAGACACACAGGACTGAAGGGGCACACCGGGCGGAGGAGGCACACCAGGACTGAAGGAGTCACACACCGGACGGAGGGGGCACACAGGACAGAAGGGGCACACCGGACGGAGGAGGCCACACAGTACTGAAGGAGCACACCGGACGGAGGAGGCCACACAGTACTGAAGGAGCACACCGGACGGAGGAGGCCACACAGTACTGAAGGAGCACACCGGACGGAGGAGGCCACACAGTACTGAAGGAGCACACTGGACGGAGGAGGCCACACAGGACTGAAGGGGAACACACCGTAGAGAGGAGGCACACACCGGACAGAGTGGAACACACCGTACGGAGGGGCACACAGGACTGAAGGGGCACACCAGACGGAGGAGGCCACACAGGACTGAAGGGGCACACAGACGGAGGAGGCACACAGGACTGAAGGGGCACACACCGGACGGAGGAGGCACACAGGACTGAAGGGTCACACACCGGACGGAGGAGGCACACAGGACTGAAGGGTCACACACCGGACGGAGGAGGCACACAGGACTGAAGGGTCACACACCGGACGGAGGAGGCACACAGGACTGAAGGGTCACACCGGACGGAGGAGGCACACAGGACTGAAGGGTCACACACCGGACGGAGGAGGCACACAGGACTGAAGGGTCACACACCGGACGGAGGAGGCACACAGGACTGAAGGGTCACACACCGGACGGAGGAGGCACACAGGACTGAAGGGTCACACACCGGACGGAGGAGGCACACAGGACTGAAGGAGCACACCGGACGGAGTGATCACACAGGACTGAAGGGTCCACACCGGACGGAGGAGGCACACAGGACTGAAGGGTCACACACCGGACGGATGAGGCACACAGGACTGAAGGGTCACACACCGGACGGAGGAGGCACACAGGACTGAAGGGTCACACAGGACTGAAGGGTCACACAGGACTGAAGGGTCACACACCGGACGGAGGAGGCACACAGGACTGAAGGGTCACACACCGGACGGAGGAGGCACACAGGACTGAAGGGTCACACACCGGACGGAGGAGGCACACAGGACTGAAGGGTCACACACCGGACGGAGGAGGCACACAGGACTGAAGGGTCACACACCGGACGGAGGAGGCACACAGGACTGAAGGGTCACACACCGGACGGAGGAGGCACACAGGACTGAAGGGTCACACACCGGACGGAGGAGGCACACAGGACTGAAGGGTCACACACCGGACGGAGGAGGCACACAGGACTGAAGGAGCACACCGGACGGAGTGATCACACAGGACTGAAGGGGCACACACCGGACGGAGGAGGCACACAGGACTGAAGGGTCACACACCGGACGGAGGAGGCACACAGGACTGAAGGGTCACACAGGACTGAAGGGTCACACAGGACTGAAGGGTCACACAGGACTGAAGGGTCACACACCGGACGGATGAGGCACACAGGACTGAAGGGTCACACAGGACTTAAGGGTCACACACCGGACGGAGGAGGCACACAGGACTGAAGGGTCACACACCGGACGGAGTGAACACACAAGACTGAAGGGGCACACAGGACTGAAGGGTCACACACCGGACTGAAGGGTCACACACCGGACTGAAGGGTCACACACCGGACGGACCCGGTTGACATGCTCGCCATACAAGTTCCCAGCCATACCCGCACGCTCCGCCCTGTCACACCTCTCGGCCGCTATCTCCCTTCTCTCTCCCGGTGTCAGGAAGGTAATATCAGGAACTTCAGTAATGCCGGGAAGGCCTCGCCAACCGTCCCCGCCTCCTGCAGGACGAGCCCGGGGCGCTGACACCAGAGCCGGGAAGGGCGGGACACTGGGACGTCACAGCAGCCGGAGGAGGGCGGAGAGGGCTGAGGTGATACAGGGGGCGGCCGCACACACCGGTCCATGTGTACATGTCCACACGGGGCGGGAGCCGGGACGCGCTCTCCGCTCAGGTGACTTCCGGGTGACCCGCGGGCATTGTCTGCACCGGAGGACGGGACTCTGGACTTTCCAAACTTGTGCTGGTTCTACCTGGATGGTGCCGCTGCCCCCCGGGACTTACCTAGTGACTGGCAGTGACCGCTGCCAGGCGGAGCCCTCCGGGTACAGTACACACGCTGGGCCGCTGGTCTGGACTGTCCTCGGGGATGTTTCATTGCATCCCCCTGTGGCGGTGTAACCGTCATGTGGAGTCTGTGGACAAGAGGCACTGCTCCCTGCTGGCAGTGCCCGAGGAGATCTACAGGTACAGCCGGAGTCTGGAGGAGCTGCTCCTGGATGCCAACCAGCTGAGGGAGCTGCCCAGGGTGAGAGCTTCTGACTAGTTGGGGGAAGTTTGGGAAAGCAAACCATGAGAGGGTGGAGGTGGCACTGTCTGCTGCCATGTTGTAGGGAATACCTTTGACCAGGCTTATGTGGTGGTACTGGAATGTTCTTGGAGAAGTGGGTACAGCTGAGGTTCTGGAATGTCTGGAGGTCCTGGGGATGGTGGCCCCAATAAATGGGTGCCATGTCCCCACAATGCCGGACCACCAGGTGTGTTTTGTGACTAGAGATGAGTCATGTAGATGTTTGGAATTGGAGGCTATAAATGAAGCTTCACATTCAGAAAACTCTTCAGGAGACATGTCTGAGTTTTAGTTGCCCTCTAATCTTCAAAACAACAAAGGGGCAGCAACCCCCAACCAAGTTGTATCTTCTACTCACAAGGATGTCGTCCTGGACCATCATTAGTGGCCCCTATGTCACCCTTGGCTTCTGCTCCTTTGTTTCAGTAGTGTCACTAGCCAAAACCCCTGATAAGTCTCTGAGGTGAACATGTTTCTAAAAGTGCAGCTACATTTTAACACAGGACACGAGCCACTATAGGATGACCACAAAACCTACGGCCACTGAGGGCTCTGGACTTCCAGTGTTGAAGCCAAAGTGTGGAACCTATCATCCAGCTGAAAAGGACATCTGGGATGGGCTTGTGAGCTGCTCACGTTCAGACTTTACCCCCAGCCAATCAGCTTTGACTCGAGTGTCTTGCTGAACTGTGATTGGCTTAATGTAGCCACTTGTGATCCCTCAGAATTCTCTCAAAGTGAGTTTCCTAATGTGTTTATTTCTTTAAAGGGAACCAACCACCTAAAAATCCCTATCTAACCTATAAATATCTGTCCCTGGAGCCTAAAATGACTATTCTAACCATCCCTGACTGACTAAATCTACCTAACTATATGCACAATAAATCTCTTTTTATACTTGCCAAATCCTTGACTGATGGGCGATCCTCCAGTGTCTTTGTCAGATGGGCGGGTCTCCTCGCTGCGCTCGCACCCACCTCGCTGCTGTCCATCTTCTAGGATTCAAATTACCCGCCCATTGTGTCCTCGCAATGAGCGGGTCACGTACTGCAGGCCCCGCGTCACTTCCGCCCGCCGCTTCGCTGGGTCAATGACGCGCCCAGGCCGGATTCAGCATGCTATCTGCGCATGCTCTGAAGCCGGCCTGGGTGTACCAGTGACGCGGTGGGCAGAAGTGACGTGGGGACTGCAGCACGTGACCCGCTCATTGTGAGGACGCGATGGGCGGGTAATTTGAATCCTAGAAGAAGATGGACAGCAGCGAGCGCGGCGAGGAGACCCACCTATCTGGCAAAGAGCCTGGAGGAACACCCATCAGTCAAGGATTTGGTAAGTATAAAAAGTGATTTATTGTGAATGTAGTTAGGTAGATTTAGTCAGTCAGGGATGGTTAGAATAGTCATTTTAGGCTCTAGGGACAGATATTTATATTTTAGGGCCCTTTCACATCAGCGTTTTTTTAAATTTGCGGCAGATGCGGTGAAAAAACCGCATCTGCCGCAACTGCCGCATAACGGTTCCACTTGCGGCACGGTTGCGGTTTTTTCCATAGGAAGTATAGGGGGACTTGCGGCAGATGCGGCAAGTGCGGTATTGCACTTGCGGCAGGTGCGGCAGAGAAAAAAACCGCAGTAAGCCGCGGTTTTTTTCTCTGCCGCACCTGCCGCAAGTGCAATACCGCACTTGCCGCATCTGCCGCAAGTCCCCCTATACTTCCTATGGAAAAAACCGCAACCGTGCCGCAAGTGGAACCGTTATGCGGCAGTTGCGGCAGATGCGGTTTTTTCACCGCATCTGCCGCAAATTTAAAAAAACGCTGATGTGAAAGGGCCCTTAGATAGGGATTTTTAGGTAGTTGGTTCCCTTTAACTCTGATGGCAAAGGTGCCCGGTATAGATCATTGGGGTGTACTGGAGACGTGATGTCCAGACACTAATGTGAACATAGCCTTGAGCTAAATGTGACAAGATGTGTTTGATAAATAATGGCCCCAAGTGGCCGTCCATCAATGTGTATGGAAAGGCTAGATGTCAGGGGAAAGGAGAATTAAACATGTTGGATTTAAACACACTGCAGCCATGTATGTGGCAGGCAAGAGATTGTAAGCAAAAGCCGCTGGCTAATTTGGGTTTAGCATGCAGACATGGGTGGCCGTAATTGTGTAACCAGTTGAAGCCCCTGATGCTCCAGTGCCGCCTTTCCACCCATCTTTGTTTACAGGGGTGTTATTGATGAGCACCTATCTCCAACTTGTGCCCCTAGTGGTGAAGCCTATGTAGTTGGCATGAGGCCACCAAACTTTAAAGCGAACCTGTCACCCCCCGTGGACATCAAAAGCTATAATAGCCACCTTCTGCAGCACTAAGGCTGCATTCAGGGAAGGTGGCTATATGCTTTTGATGCCCTATATTCAGTCAAATATGAAGTTATATAAAGGCTTACACTTAAGAAGACCTAAGACCGGGAGGGCGGGTTTCGCACTCCTCCGATCCGCCTCCTCTTGTCAATCATTCAGGTCGCCTGCTGATGCCTCCCCTCACAGTCGTTCATGAACGCGCGCCTCCGTGCTCCTCTATGGCGCCATAGAGGAGCACGGAGGCGCGCGTTCATGAACGACTGTGAGGGGAGGCATCAGCAGGCGACCTGAATGATTGACAAGAGGAGGCGGATCGGAGGAGTGCGAAACCCCGCCTCCCAGTCTTAGGTCTTCTTAAGTGTAAGCCTTTATATAACTTCATATTTGACTGAATATAGGGCATCAAAAGCATATAGCCACCTTCCCTGAATGCAGCCTTAGTGCTGCAGAAGGTGGCTATTATAGCTTTTGATGTCCACGGGGGGTGACAGGTTCGCTTTAAGATTGGCTGCTGATGTCACACGTTGTAGACAGGACACTTCTGCTGCTGCCCCGGCAGAGGCTTTAGCAGGTAAATTATGCTAATTTTCTGCATTAAAAGCATTTTTAGCTTTGGCTCCAGTTGTCTTTAAAAATGAACTACCTCCTTACAGTTAGGTGGTCTGTTCAGATGGTGGAGACCTCTGTTGACAAACATGGGGTCAGCGTCATGAAGGTTGTAGGGTTCCTGTTGATGAGGAGATAGGTGGTTTGTGGGGAATCCCTCCTTTGTCAATGTTAGGTATGAGTGCGGGGGAGGGTAGTGTTCACAGGTGGCTCCCATATTGTCATTTCTGTGTGTGTAGTAATTCCAGTATTTGCTGAAGTGTCAGATATGTTCCAGCCTGACGTGACTTGCTTTTGTCTGCTCTTCGTCCTGTCATTTTTCCGCAGTCTGTGTGTTGTTTGCTCAGATTCAGCTGTGTATTTTGGTGCTTCAGTCAGACTGGTGACACGACACACATGCTTGATGCCAGTGTTGTCCTGTAATAGAAGGGGCTTTGGATAGGGCAAGTAAGCCTTGGTCTCCACAATGTCCATCTCATTGAGTGACGCAAGTTGTCTCTCTACTCTTCTAGTACTTGCCCTACTACCACTCCTTATCTGCTCAATTATAATATATCACCATTACTTTTAGTAGTCCAGTACACTTATCAGGTGTTTGTAAGATAATTCCACTCTTAAATATTGTTTGTTCTCAGTGAAAATTGAGAAATTTGGATGTAGGAGTGCAGTTCCTGCACAAAAGTGTGGTCTCACCCGCTGATGGCTTGAAGTAGCTAGATCTCCACACTCAAGGGTGTGCTAGTGAGTGTCTGAGGTTATCAGCTGCCACTCTTATCAGTATTATTTATATAGCAACTATATGTTGGTATCAGGATTGCACAAACATCAAAGTGTTAGCCTTCCATACGCTTTAGATAGTTGTCCGCTAATTGTCCTTTGGTTGGAAACTACCTAGGTTGTCTCTCCCATAAGCCTCGAGTGCTCGCCTTACAGATGGTTCTTGCGAGAGTCACTATGAGAATTCTATGGTGGCTTAATTTAGTGTTAATGAAATGCTCGCCAGTCTAAAATCAGAAATTAGACTTTTGGCTAACCTAGTTGACGTTGACAAGTTCAGCTTTTAAGGCAAGCAGCAAAGATGCATTATCCAGTCATATGATACTCTAAAATTCACATCACTTATTTCCCAAGGTAAAAACAGATCTTAAACTTACCATTATAAAGAGTTGTCCCTCATTGTGAACGTCTTTTATTATTTTCGATCATGAAGAAACAGTGGCCAAGACTAATTATATAAATTTCCCCAACAATGAAACACTTGTGCAGGGCCTTCTTATGGTGGGTTTACACACACCAATTTATCTGTTCAATATCTGAACAGATCTCTGGTTGCAGTGAAATCAAGGACACATTGTATCATTTGTACACAGCCACAAAATGGAACTATGTGTCCATGATTTCACTGCAACCAGAGATCTGTTCAGATATTGAACAGATAAATTGGTGTGTGTAAACCCACCATAAGGGTATGTGCCCACAGGATGTTTTTTTTGAGCAGTCCTGCACGCAGCAAAACCTGAACTGGTTTCAAGGATCCTAGAGTCTTTGCCAGGAGATTTGCTGATTTCAGGTCCTGCGTTTTTGGTGCGTTTTTGATGTGTTTTTTTCCATTAATTGCACCAAAAACGCAGGAAAAATTTGAGCATGTCAATTCTTTCCCATCCGCACCAAAAATGCAGGTATTTGACGGTTCTTGACACTTGCAAAACCAATGTGTGGGCACAGCGTTTCTGTGAAACACATTGGTTTTGCTGGGAATCAAAACCGCAGGAACAAATTAGCATACATTACCATAAAACCAATGGTAAACCGCAGGCAGAAACCACAGCAAAAACGCACTGTGTGCACATACCCTTAGGGTATGTGCCCACAGGCAGGTTTTGCTGTGTTTGGGATCAGGTTTTGCCTTGGTTTTATGTAAATCTATGCTAATCTAATTCTGAGTTTTTGGTTTCCGTTAAAACCTATGTGTGCAGGGAAAAGCTTTCACACACACACTTTTTCTTTCTCTACAGAAAATGGAAATACCACAGGTTTTTCCACTTTAGCAAAAGTTAAGCTAAAAATTGACCTGCTCATTCTTTCTAAAACACAGCAAAACCTGAGTGTTTCCACTTTCTTCACCAAACAAAAAACAATGGGTTGGGACAGCTAATCCTAGAAGCCATAGGTTTTGCTGGAAAACAAACATGCAGCAAATCCTGTGGTGTTTAGGGTATGTGCCCACAGGGCGTTTTTGCTGCGGTTTTGCTGCGGTTTCCGCATGCAGAAAACCATTGGTTTTATGGTAATGTATGCTAATTTGTTCCTGCGGTTGGGCTTCCCTGCAAAACCAATGTGTTTTACAGAAACGCTGTGCCCACACATTGGTTTTGCAAGTGTCAAGAACTGTCAAATACCTGCGTTTTTGGTGCGGATAGCAAAGAATTGACATGTCAATTATTCCTGCGTTTTTGGTGCAGTCAATGGTAAAAACGCAGCATCAAAAACGCGCAAAAAACGCAGACAAGATCATAGCATTTCTCCTGTCAAGGACTCTAGGATCCTCAGGTTTTCCTGCATTCATGACTGCTCAAAAAACTCCCTGTGGGCACATACCCTTAGGCTGGCTTCACATTTGCGTATGGGAAGGCAGCGTATTGCTGCGTTCCCATACGCAGTCAAACGCATGCGCACTGCGTTCCTATGTTTAACATAGGAACGCATGGTGCCTGCGTTTGCTGCGTTCGGGTGCGGATGCGGACGATATCTGCTGCTTCCGGTGTCCAGCATCCGCACCCGGGACGCAGCCAGTTGGGTTTTTTTGTGCGTTTGGGGACCTTGGACAATCAGCAAGCGTCCCCAAGCGTACAAAAAATGCATTGTCTTCAATGGGTCCGCAGTGTCCTCTGCATGACACCGCAGGAGAACGCTGCGGACCCATTGAAAAATCTCCCGGTGGCCGCCGGTGATGTCACAGGAGCTCACCGACGGCCACCGGGAGATCAGCTGAGGCTCTGCTGTCCTCCTTCTCCCCGCCGCCTGTAATCTCCTAGCGATGTCGGCGGGGAGAACAGCTGATCTGAGAGCTGTTTGAATCTTCCCGCGCCGACATCTCCTCTCAGTGTCGGCGCGGGAAGATTCAAACAGCTCTCACATCAGCTGTTCTCCCCGCCGACATGTCCCGGAGCTTACCGGCGGCCGGGGGGGGCGGAGATCTCCGGCGCTGATCTCCGCCCCCGGCCCGCCCCCGGACAGCGCCGATTGGCTGCCGGGCTCCCTAGTGATGTGTCCGCAGGCGGACATTATCCGCTGCGGACACATCAAAGTGTCCCTGCTTCTGACAGCGTTTGTGTCTGCATGCCATCAGCATGCAGACACAAACGCTAATGTGAAGCCAGCCTTACACTGTCTCCAGAGAACAAAAACCAATGTGTGTGCACAGTGTTTCTGAGAAAACATTGGTTTTGCTGGGTATCAAAACCGCAGGAACAAATTAGCATAGATTACCATAAAACCAATGGTAAACAGCAGGCAGAAACCACAGCAAAACCGCTGCAAAAACGCACTGTGTGAACTAGGGCTGGGCGATTAATCGAATTAATTCGATTAATTCGCCCCCTGCTGTGGCCATGATTGTGGTTTTATTAAAAATCGTCAAATTCGATTTAAAATGGCGTCCGGAGCGCTGTTTAGAAGATACGGGCGGCTAGTACCTGCCTAGCGGTATTCCCGAGTGTAACTCGGGGTTGGCTTTCACTTTCAGAAGCGGTAACCCCGAGTCACACTCGGGTTTTACCTGCTGCTGGTAACGCTGCTCATTTTGTGCAGCCGAGGGTGAGGACTTGGTTTGGGGTTGGCTGAGCCCCTGCTGCTGATGAGCCCCCGGGGGGGGGGTGCTGACACGTTGGAAACAGATGCTGGATTGAGGATGATTATTTAAAGAGGACCTGTCACCAAACCAGTGACACGTGTAATCTGCCCACCGCTGCCAATCATTCTCTCCCTCTTCAGCAGCATTTAAACAGAGGTTTTTTTTCTCTCTCCCAGAAAGTGTGTTAACCGCACCCCCTGGGGGTCAGGGCTAAATGGAGAGAAAAAAAAACTCTGTTTAAATGCTGCTGAAGAGGGAGAGAATGATTGGCAGCGGTGGGCAGATTACACAGGCAGGGGTGTGTGAATCTGCCCTCGGCTCCTGCCCCTAGCCACCTCCTTAGTGACTGTAGCATGTAAGTTTTCTAAGTGTATTATCTCAGGGTACAGGGCTGCTCAAGTGCTGGGGGACCCCTTGTCTGCATGCTGGAGACATGGTGTATCCAGTGCTGTAATTAGATCACCATGCCTGGTTTGGTGACAGGTCCTCTTTAAGGATTGGTGTAATCAAGGCATGTTTGAAGGATGATGGTAAGACCCCAGTAGTGAGTGATAGGTTAAGGAGGTGAGTTAGGGCAGGAATGAGGACAGTGGTGAGGTTCAGGATGAGGTGGGAGGGAGCGGTTGAGGGCACAGGTTGTTAGGCGAGATCGTCGTGCTAGTAGGGAGGAGAGATGATCCTCTGTCATGGTTGAAAAGCTTCCTTTGTAGGAGGAAGGCTGAACGGTGATGGAGGAGGACAGGGGGGACAGAGGGTCAAAGCTTTTTCTGATTTTGTCGATCTTCTGTTTGCAGAACGGGGAGAGGGAGGAGGTGCTGGGGGATGGAGAAGGGAGTTGAAAGTATTTAAATTGTTGTTTGGGGTTGTGGGACAGGGCAGATATAAGAGAAGAGAAGTAGGTTTGTTTTGCGTCTGCGAGTGCAGACTTGAAGGTGTAGAGGGACTGTTTGTACATGGTGAAGTGCGCCGTGGAATGGGATAGAATAAAGTAAGATGTTGTTTTCCCCTGGATTCTGCATGAAGGTGGATATATGTTCTTTAAAATTAGATTAATCTGCAATCTCTCAAGCAGAACTGATTCATCATTCTCAATTTTCAATTCAGTTCAGTGACCATAGCTTTTCCAATTATTGAGAGAGATGATAATTGGTGTTCATAAAGTTCTATGGAGAACAAACCATTTCAAGGAATCTTGCAGCAGAATTTGTTTATCCCTCCACCCCCCCTTCACCTTTTCATAGTTTTTAAAACACCAATTGCCATAATTTCTCAGTAATGGAAAATCTTTCCTTACGGAATACCGATTTTACAGGTATTTTGAACAATTTTTGAAATAAACATTAAAACAGTTGTTACTTTTTAAGATCAGCCCTGTTGAAAGGCAAATTGGCGTATAGATCTGCTCCACAGGGCAGCACACCCAAGGCTGGCATCAAAATGTCTGCTTTGCAATACTGCAGTGGAAATGCACATCAGAATTAATAGGGTTATCCACTACGCTAACAACCCCTTCACAATAAGAATATTTCGCTATGCAAAGTAAAAACAGCCTGCAGTTGTGTCGGGGACTTGTAGACGTTATTGGGTTACTTGAGCCCTTTAACCAATCAGCGGCCGCTAGTAACCTGCTTTACTTACAATCCGGCTAGCAGTAGTCCTGACTTCATCCAGATGTTCATTTCTTCTGAAGGAAGTGAGACTGAAGTGTCACGTTTGCAGTTGCTGATTGGCTGCAGTACTCACGTGACATAACGTTATGGGTGACCCTGCAGGACAGGCTGTTTTTGATTTTACATGGTGAAATATACTAATTGAGAAAGGTTTGTCAGTGTAGACACCCTCTTTAAGGCTGTAACAGAAGGTAGCCTCACAATTAAGGCTTCCTATCAGATTTATTTTCATAAGCTTATCAGGTAGTGTTCCCCAGTAGACTTCTAATGTTGCTGCCTTGATGATACCTTGTGTTGTGCATGTTTTTAACTATTCATGAAACTTAATTCTTAAGTCAAGAATGGACACGTCTATGGTATGTAAGGAAACTCTACCTACATTGTGTTCAATGATGAACTTCTGAAGTCAAGAATTTCCATCAACAGCGGTTCACTCATTTAAAGAGCCTTTCTAGACAGAACCCACTTGCTCTGTAGTTTTCAAAACTGATACAAATGAATGCAGGAAGCCAAGCATGCACTACCATTTTTTAACAGGAAATCCATCACCATGTTTGATGTATCTAAAGTATTAATATGGGCTTACAGGTAGTTGTTGAAAATAATCATACCTGTCTGCCTCATATCGGATGCTTTGTTGTGGAAAAATCCGCTTTTAACACTTTAAATAAAAAAATCTATGAGTACATGGGTACTTGTGTAGTGCAAGGTTCCTGCATGCCAGACAAGGCTGGCAATGGAAATACCAGTGACCTATCGACACCTGTGCAGAAGGGACATGAAGCCCTGACCTATGGAAGACGTAATACTAAAGGTACCGTCACACGTAGCAATATCGCCACCATATGGCTGGCAATTTGATGTGAGCGTGCACGTTTCGGGCACTTTTTTGCACATCGCCGTCTCTCTGTCACACATAGAGATCTTGTATGCGATGTTCGGCGATCGTGTGTTCCGGAAATCGCCTGGCGTAGACAGGAAGCAATTTGACATTCCCATGTCACCGCCAAATCGCCGTGTCACACGCTACCACCGCCTCAGCGATGTGGGCGTAGAGTGAGTGGGCGTAGAGTGTGAGTATTGCGAGGAGACAGGCGTGCCAGTGTTTTTCACCGCGCCCCTACCACTCCCGATTGGCCGACACAACTGCATAACCATTGGTCAGCCTTGTCAGGATGTCTGCGCACTACATGACGCATGTGTCCTTTCTACTATATAACTATTCAAATATGGCGCCTTAGCCATGGCCAGCCAATGGGAACGCAGGAGCGAACACCAATTGCGGCAGACGGGGCAAGCCAAACAGAACGCTCAGGCACGCCTCGGGAATTGCTTCCATATGGCCTGAGCTCGCTTTCTACATCACTATTGCCCTGTCACACACCAAGATGCGCAGAAATCGCCTGGTGGTTATTGCCTGATTTCACTGCAGTGCAGGGTGTAAAATCTCCCTGTCTACTACGAACAGGCGATGTGGTTTCCACATCGCCGAAATACACAAATTTACGGCGATATGGAAGCCATATTACCGCGTGTGACTGTACCTTAAGGAGGAACAACGGGAGATTTCCTGACAAGACCCGACATCACAGGGACAGAGCAATACTGATGGGAGATGAGAGAGATGATAATGAAGTGAGAAGGCAGAGTTTTCATCCAGGCAGCATCCTCCCCAAAGCCTGGAGGAGCTCATTTACATAAAATGATAAAGATAACACTGGTCAACAGCATTTTTGGTGCCAAAGATATTTCATTGAATTTAGGATAACTTTGGGGTGCTGATTCTGAATATGTCATCAGTTTTGCCAGATTGGCTCAAGTTTTTGAGATTTTTCGTAAAATGTGTAAAAAAAAAAGACGTAATTTGCTACACGCGCATTAACTTTATTGATATTGTCATGAATACAATAAATTTAACAAAGTAAATGTTGATTTTAGTTTATTTTAACTAGTTTTAGAAAGTAATCTTCAAAAATGAACAAGACATGAAAGATAGACATTTAATCGCTGGAAAAGCGCTTTTTATATGATTTTCTTCTATGTGAGCTATTGGGGCAGTCACGCTGTAGATTCCAGCAGTAATCAGCCATCATATGTCTGTCCCATCTGCCTTGGTACCTTTCCTCCATCACCATAATATCCTGATGAAATCTCTCCCCTTGTTCTTCGCTAAAATCTCCAAGGTTTTCTGGAAATCTGTCCAAGTGACTGTGAAGATAATGCAATTTAATGCTCATGTGTACACCCAGATTTCTAAATCTCAATAGCATGTTTTGTACCAGTTCTTCATAATTGTCTGCCTTTTGATTTCCCAAGAAGTTCTTCACTACCAACACAAAACTACACCATGTAGCAGCTTCAATGTCATTCATTTCCTTAGGAAAATTTGAATCTTTAATGAGTTTCCGAATTTGAGGACCATCAAAGATTCCTGCCTTCAGTTTTTCGCTACTAAGACCAGGGAAAGATCTGCAGATGTACATGAAGCAATTACCATCTTTGTCTAATGCCTTGACGAACTGCTTCATTAATCCTAACTTTATGTGAAGTGGTGGTAGAATGATTTTTTTCCCTGTCCACCAAAGGTTCGTTCACTATGTTTGATGCTCCTACTGTCAAGGTGTCCCTTGGAGGCCAATTCAGTTTCTCCCAGTGCTGATGTTTTGCTCTACTATCCCACATGCAGATGAAGCAAGGATACTTTGTGTATCCACTTTGCTGTCCAAGTAAAAAGTTGACCATTTTTAAATCAACACATATCAGCCACGAATGTTCATGGTAGCACAGTTTTCTCCAAGACCATTTTGACATTTTGGTATTTTTCTGCAAGTTTAGTTGAGTGAGCTACTGGAAGAGATGCACACTGATTGCCATTGTTCAACAAAACACATTTCAAACTCCTTTTAGAACTATCTATGAAAAGCCTCCAGTCTACAGGACGATATACTTGTAAACCCATTTGCAGCATCAGGCCAGGAATATCCTTACAATATACAAGTAGGTCATCTTCACAGAAAAATGGAAGAAGTGCTTCTTCTCTGGTCCTGTAAAATGTAATTTTAGTTCCAGGCGTCAGACAATTTTTTTCACTTAGCCTTGAAGCTAAAAGTTCGGATGCACTTTTTGAGAGGTTGAGGTCTCTTATTAGATCGTTGAGCTCTCCTTGGGTAAATTGCGTAGGTGTTCTGAAACTTCCTTCATATTCTAGTCAACTTCCAGAACTAATGCTTAGCTCCATACCCTGCATTTCATCATCATCATCAGGTGGGGAAAGTCAGGTAACATGGTAAACACAGGTACAGGCACATCTTCACAATGAGGGACAGGCCTTCTTGCAGATTCCATGTTAGGATACTCCCATTTTCGTTTCTTATGCTTATTGAATCCTTGTACTTGCACTGCACAGAAATAACAGTCATCATGATGATTTTTTTGCTCTCTCCACACCATTGGAACACCAAATTTGAAGCTTGTTCTTTGTCCTTTGCTCCATTTTCGTAATAATTCGATACATGCTTTGCACACTATGTGTGGTGCCCAAAACTTGTCTTGGTCCCCAAGCATAACCCCAAAATAGGCAAAATACACTTTTTTAACGAAGTCTGTTATGTTTCTTCTATGTTTTGTCAGTGTATATTCACCACAAATGTAACAGAATGAGTCTGGATCGTTAAGACAACTTCTTCTTGATGAGTTCATGCTTTTCACTGGAAAACAGACAACAACATAAAGTTAGTGCAAAAATCAAGCTATGAACAAACTTTTAGAACACTAATTAACACAAAACTATATTGAGAACTGCTCAGTTCAAGTACTAATCCAAAGAAATTAATGAGATGATGCGTCGCATTTACCAACAAGTGCTATAAATAAGATACCAAAAATCTCAAAAACTTGAGACAATCTGGCAAAACTGATAGCATATTCAGAATCAGCACCCCAAAAATACCCCAAATTCATTAAAATATTTTGGACACCAGAAAAAAATTTTTTTTTTTGTTGACCTGTGTAATTAATCAACAACTAGGCATCTGAAAGGAGACATTAAAGTATGACTTTACGGCATTCTATAAACTTTCTATTTATATAATCCGCAGTTTCAAATTCGGGCACTGTAGCCGAATCCCACAATGCATTGCGCCACTGCGAGCGATGACGCGTAGCGTCATCGCGAGCAGTTTCCCGCTATCGAGCGGCGCCCTCCGCCACAAGTCGCGCCTGCACACCCTTCGCTGCCCACACAGCCTCCGGTGCCCGCACAGCCTCCGGTGCCCGCGCACCCTCCGGTGCCCGCACAGCCTCCGGCACCAGCATAAACCTGCACCACCCCTCCGCCGCCCACACACCCTCTGGTGCCCGCACAGCCTCCGGTGCCCGCACAGCCTCCGGCACCATCATAAACCTGCACCACCCCTCCGCCGCCCACACACCCTCCGGTGCCCGCACAGCCTCCGGTGCCCGCACAGCCTCCGGCACCATCATAAACCTGCACCACCCCTCCGCCGCCCACACACCCTCCGGTGCCCGCACAGCCTCCGGTGCCCGCACAGCCCCTCCAATCCGCCCACAGACCTCCCGGGGCCCGCACACCCTCCGCCGCCCACACAACCTCCGGTGCCCGCACAGCCCCTCCAATCCGCCCACACACCTCCCGGGGCCCGCACACCCTCCGCCGCAAACATAACCTCCGGTGCCCGCACAGCCTCCGGCGCTAAGCCCGCACCACCCCTCCAATCCGCCCACACACCTTCTGGTGCCCGCACACCCTCCGCAGCCCACACAGCCTCCGGTGCGCTCCACCTACAACCGCAGCATCGAGTCCCTGGCTCCTCAACTTCTATCAGCTCACGAAGCTGCAGAAGGTAAGGAGACGACAGAGCAGCCCAGGAGGAGAGGAGCCAAGGGAGGGCAGGAGGCCACAAACAAGAGGAGAGGAGCCAAGGGAGGACAGGAGGCCACAGACAAGAGGAGAGGAGCCAAGGAGGACAGGAGGCCACAGACAAGAGGAGAGGAGCCAAGGGAGGGCAGGAGGCCACAAACAAGAGGAGAGGAGCCAAGGGAGGACAGGAGGCCACAGACAAGAGGAGAGGAGCCAAGGGAGGGCAGGAGGCCACAGACAAGAGGAGAGGAGCCAAGGGAGGGCAGGAGGCCACAGACAAGAGGAGAGGAGCCAAGGGAGGGCAGGAGGCCACAGACAAGAGGAGAGGAGCCAAGGGAGGACAGGAGGCCACAGATAAGAGGAGAGGAGCCAAGGGAGGACAGGAGGCCACAGATAAGAGGAGAGGAGCCAAGGGAGGACAGGAGGCCTCAGACATGAGGAGAGGAGCCAAGGGAGGCCACGAGGCCACAGACAATAGCAGAAGAGCCCAGGGACCAAAGCCTAGCCAAGAAAGAAGAAGAGCCCAGGGAGGACAACCACTGTCCAGTGCTAACCACTAACCCACTGTATACTTCTCACCACTGAGCCACTGCACAGTGCTAAACACTCAGCCACCGTATACAGTGCTAACCCCTAAGCCACCGCATACAATGCTAAACACTGAGCCACCATATACAGTGCTAACCTCTGAGCCACCATATACAATGCTAACCACTGAGCCACCATATACAGTGCTAACCACTGAGCCACCGTATACAGCCCTAAACCACTCAGCCACTGTATACAGTGCTAAACACTGAGCCACCGTATACAGTGCTAACCACTCAGCCACTGTATACAGTGCTAACCACTGAGCCACCGTATACAGTGCTAACCACTGAGCCACCATATACAGTGCTAACCACTGAGCCACCGTATACACTGTTAACCCCTGACCCGCCGTATACAGTGCTAACCTCTGAGCCACCGTATACAGCCCTAACCACTGAGCCACCGTATACACTGCTAACCCCTGAGCCACCATATACAGTGCTAACCACTCAGCCACCATATACAGTGCTAACCACTCAGCCACCCTGTACTCTGCTAACCACTCAGCCACCATATACAATGCTAAACCACTCAGCCACTGTACTATTAATACCACTAAGCCACTGTATACAGTGCTAACTACTAAGCCACTGTATACAGTTCCAACCACTGAGCCACTGTACACTGCTAACCACTGACCCACTGTATACACTGCTCAAAACTTAGCCACCATATACAATGCTATCCACTGCCCAATTGTACAGTGCTAACCACTGAGCCGCTGCACAGTACTCACCACTGAGCCACCATACTCTGCTAAACACTCAGCCACCGCACGCTGATCACCACTCGGCCAACATGAACATACAGTGCCAACCACTAAGCCACGGTATACAGTGCTAACCACTAAGCTACTGTATACAGTGCCAACCACTGTGGCAACGTATACAGTGCTATCCACTGACCCACTGTACAGTGCTAACTACTCAGCTGCTGCACAGTACTCACCATTGATCCACCATACAGTGCTAACCACTGAGCCACCACACAGTGCTCACCACTCAGCCATCATACAGTGCTAACCACTGACCCACCATACAGTAAAACCACTGACCCACCGTTCACAATGCTAACCACTGAACCACTGTACACTCCTAACCAGTAAGCCACTGTATACAGTGCTAACCACTGAGCCACCATATACAATGCTAAACACTGAGCCACTCTATACAGTCCTAACCACTAAGCCACTCTATACAGTGCTACCCACTGAGCCACCATACAGTGCTAACCACTGAGCTACCATATACAGTGCTAACCACTGACCCACCTTAGACAATTCTAACCAATCAGCAAATGTACAGTGCTATCCACTGAGCCACCATGCAGTGCTAACTACTCTTCCACTCTACAATGCTAACCACTAAGCCACCAAATACAATGCTAACCACTGAGCCACTGTACACTCCTAACCACTAAGCCACTGTATACAGTGCTACCCACTGAGCCACCATATACAATGCTAAACACTGAGCTACCATATACAGTCCTAATCACTGACCCACCTTATACAATGCTAACCATCAGCAAATGTACAGTGATAACCACTGAGCCACCATACAGTGCTAACGACTCTCCCACTCTACAATGCTAACCACTAAGCCACCGAAGACAATGCTAACCACTGACCCCACTGTACAGTGCTAACCACTAAGCCACCATACAGTGATAACCACTAAGCCACTGTCTAGAGTGCTAACCACTGAACCACCATACCGCATGCCCCATCGCGACCCCCCGCTTCCTGCCCGCAAATGCACAAACCCCCCCACTGCCCGCTCCATGCACCGCCCGCCACTCCCCCGCCCCATGCTCCCGCTCCCCCACCGCCAGGGCCGCACCGTCCATTGGACAGTGCGAGCCCTAAGTCCCAAGCGTCAGCAACCAGGGGGAGGGCATTACATAAGGGGGCGGCTCCAACATCACCACCCGGCTTCATGACAGGCGCCACCCGCCTGCGCTCTTTGTAGGCTACAGAGGCCGCAGCGGCCCTGCCGTCTGCTACCACACCCCCCCCCCCCCCGTCCTCTACTAAGGCTACAGGGCCGGCAGGGCTCTGATCTGCACCCACACTGCCCCTGTTTACCCCCACTCACCCACACTGCCCCTGCTCATTCCTCTTACCCCCCGCATGTCCGCACTCACTCCCCACACTGCCCCTGCTTACCCCCCCAATCACCCACACTGCCCCTGCTTACACCCCACTCACCCACACTGCCCCTGCTAACTCCTCCTACCCCCCCTATGCCCTCACTCCATACACTGGCCCTCCTTACCCCCTACTCACCCACACTGCCCCTGCTTACCCCTACTCACCCACACTACCCCCACTCACCCACGCTGCCCCTGCATAGCCCACCCCACTCACCCACACTGCCCCTACATATCCCATCCAACTCACCCACAATACCCCTGCTTAACCCCCTACTCACCCACACTGCCCCTGCTTACTCCCCCCACTCACCCGCACTGCCCCTGCTCAACCCTCTTAGCCCCCCATATGCCCCCACTCCCCACACTACCCCTGCTCATGCCCCCACTCTGTACCTGCTTACCCCTCTCACCTCCCCCACATGCCCCCACTCACCCACACTGCCCCTGCTTACCCCTCTCACCACCCCCAACTGCCCCCAATCACCCACACTGCCCCTGCTCAACCCCCCACTCACCCACACTGCCCCTGCTCATGCCCCCACTCACCCCACACTGTCCCTGCTCAGCCCCCACTCACCCCACACTGCCCCTGCTCCCCCCTCTTACCCCACCACATCCCCTCACTCCCCACACTGCCCCTGCTGATGCCCCCACTATGCACACACACCTGCTCAGCACACACTCACACGCACCTTCACTCAGGGCACCCTCACCCTGCTCAACACCCACTCACCCCTGCTCAGCACCAACTTGCCCACCTCACTCACCCCTCAGGTCGCCCATTCATCCCACAGCCCGATGACTGACGACCCTGCACTCACTCAACCCACATTCACTCTGCCCCCACCACTCACTCTGCCCCACCACTCACTCTGCCCCCCTCACCCTGCACTCACTGTGCCCCATGCTCACTATACCTGCACTCTGCCCCAGCACTCATTCACCTCCGCACTCATCCTGCCCCACGTTCACTCAGTCTACACCATGGTTAACCAGCACTCACCCAGCCCTCACTCACCCAGCCCCGCACTCATTCAGCTTACACCACGGTTACTCCACACTCACTCAACCTGCACGCACACACCCTCTACTCACTCACCCTACCTGCTCAGCCTGCACTCACTCCACCACTCAGCCCGCACTCACCCCACTCAGCCTGCAGCTGGCTCACCGCACTCACCTCACTCACCCTTCACCAGGCTCAACAACGAACTGCGCCAGTTCCTCTTGCCACCATCCTCTGCCGCCACATTACACAAAGCACA
The DNA here is from genome assembly GCA_033576535.1 of Allobates femoralis. Classification (NCBI taxonomy): domain Eukaryota; kingdom Metazoa; phylum Chordata; class Amphibia; order Anura; family Aromobatidae; genus Allobates; species Allobates femoralis. Next base: position 231,496,208 of record JARQOC010000001.1, on the reverse strand, counting down.
GAGTAGAGGAGCAGAGACCGACGGGCAAAAATCACCACGCAGGGGACAGACAGCACAGGGTGAAGTGACACCTGCTGCCCCCAGTGCCAAAGAGCCCGCCCCCATCTTAATGTCACCCCACTCCCGATGCGATAGCATCGGGCCTTTTTACTAGTAAACCTATATTATTAGCTTACGTAGCTCAAATGTGGAGACAGATTCCCTTAATTCCTTGTGGCTGGAGACTTGACCCCAATCTTGAGATAGATGTAATCCCCACCCCTAGGACCTGCATCTATTAGAGATTTGTCAAACCCCTGTAAACATGTGTGCTGAATTTACCATTCTCTAGTATTATATTCACATCAGTTGAAATGCCCTTTGTGTTGATAAACTCGTCTTTTGTCTTTGTTTTTTTTTTGTTTTAAAGGTGCATTGACCAATTTGATTGTACATGATTATTCCTGACTAGCAAGATAATCATGTTTGCAAACCATCCGGACAGCCTGCCCGGGTTGTGTCCTCTTATTTGGCATCCACCCACAGCAAACAACTCATTGTGTGCGGGTGGTTCACGGCTCAGCCTTCCTGCTCTTGCTGGATTCCCCTTGAATTCTGTGAAGCAGCCTCAGAAGCTTCATCTGATAAACCACAAAGTTCAAGTGGAAAAGAATTGGTTTAATGAATAACATTTGTTAAAGTTAAACCTGCTCTTTCTTTCCTCTTATGCACCTTGTGTTTTATACCTTCTAATTGTGAAGCTACCTTGAAATTACCAAGTTGAAGGCATTTCATGTCCCATGTGCCAAATTAGTTAGTAAAACTGAGTCATGTAAACTGATTAAAGGGGTTGTCAAGGTTAAATAAAAATTTCCTGACGGGCAGTTACCGTAATGGTTTTAAATAATTGACTGTTTGCTCACCAGGCTCAATTATGATGACACCCAAGTGCTTTGTGAGAGAATTGAACAATTCTTCAACTAGATTCTCAACCTTGTGCTACACTTAGTACCTAGCAGCACTCTTCCTTAACTGATGGGCAGGTTGGTTGCTCTGGTACATCGCCACTGGCCGGTCAGTCAACGAGGGGAGATAACTGTTGGGTAGGGAATACAGTGTGAGACAGGGAGCTAGAAGTGTGTAGTCACACCCCACTGCATTTCCTGACACACCTTTGTAATGCGACTTCTCACTGCTGGAGCATCACTTAGGAGGCATAAAGGGATCGACTGACTTATCTTCTAAAGGCCTACATGGCTCAGTGAATTATTTTGGGTTGGGGGGAGTTAGTTTCTGACAGGGTCTCTTTAACCTAACACCTTAATAGCTATCTGCTCCTGTCTTGAGTTTATTAACCAAAATACCTTGGCAAACTCTCAGCTTCCATAATTCATTTTTCAATTTGGGGAGAGGGCAAAACCACCCTCATGCTGATGTATAAGGCGGACAGTTTTGTATCTGACCATGCTTGGTCCATTTTTGCTCTGGTTGCACAATTTGTAGCCAGCACCAGATTTGCTACATTGACCACATAATTTATTCTTTACATTGTACAAAGTGATCTACAGTAACCAACCTCAAAACCTCGACAGGTGTGTGTGTGTGTATGTATATATACACTGTGTGCAGAATTATTAGGAAAGTTGTATTGTAGAGGATTATTTTTATTATTGATCAACAACTATGTTCTCAATCAACCGAAAAGACTCAAATATCAAAGCTTAATATTTTTGGAAGTTGGAGTAAGGTTTTTGTTAGATTTGGCTAACTAGGCAGGTTTCATATTGCAATGTAGTAAAATCTGATGCTGTCCAATAAAAATCGGATAGCATCGGATCTGATTTAGCCCCCATGTTCTCCAATGGGGATCGGATCGGATGTGCACTTAAAGGGATCCTGTCACCCCAAAACACCTCTAAAGCTATTAAAAGCTGTCCTTAGAGCATAGTAACACTTACCCTACACTCCTTTTACCTTCTAAATGCACCAAGTGACATTGAAGATAAATGTTATTACAGTACCTCTTTAGGGATGATAATGAGTAGCTATGCTATTCACAGTCACCCTGGCAGGCTCTCCCACTTCATGATATCACGCCTCCATAGGTGTGATCTTCTAATCAGATTAAAATGCGCGCCTTCCCGCTCTCCTATTGCAGCCGGACCGCTGCAGTGTGCGGCTGGGTGACGCGAATCACGTCATTTCCGGCGCCGGGTGACGTAGTACACCTGCGCTGCTTTGTTAGCTTCAAAACGTGCACTGCTCCAGGGACAGCTTTTAATAGCTTGAGGTGTTTTGGGGGTGACAGGATCCCTTTAATGGCATCCGATTTGCATCTGATCCGAATCTGTCCAATATTTTTTTTATTTTTTTATAGGAGCCAAAATCGTAGACTGCTGCGATTTTGGTATCTGATTTAAAAAATCGGAATGCATCGGATCCGATGCGATTCGATGAAATCCTATTCTAAAATAATATGGGAGTCTATGGGGATCGGATTGAAAATTAGATCTGATATCTGATCCGATTTTCTGTATTGGGCATGCTCAATACCCTAGATCACTCCCAAAACCTCCCACAGCCCTCCCCCAGCCATTTAAATCGGATCCGATAAAAAATTGGATTATATGGCATCCGATTTTGAGCATCCAGTGCTGTCCGATTTTCATCGGACAGCATCTGATTTACCAGAATCGCAATGTGAAACCAGCCTTAGGAGGATATCTGTTTGTGCAGGTACCGTATATACTCGTGTATAAGCCGAGGGCTAATTTGGGCTGAAAAGTCCCCCCCTCGGCTTATACACGGGTCATATACGGGGGGGCTGTGTCCCGGGGGCTGTGGAGGCTGGAGGAGGCGGGGGGGGCTGCTGTATGAGCGGCCCCGTCACGTGGGGCCGCTCATTATATATGCAATGCCTCCCCCTGTCAATCAGCGGCAGGGGGAAGCAGTGCATATGCCCCCCCAAAAGCTGGCACTGTCCCCCCTTGTAAGGCCTCCCCCCCCCCCCCCCCCCCCCCTGCTGCTTATACATTACCATCCCGGTGTTCTGATCAGCGCCGCTCCTCGGTGCTGCGTCTTCATCCGCCGCGCTGGCTGCATCCATCCGGGTTCTCCGGCGGTCGCAGCGATATGACGTCATCGCGCGACCGCCGGAGATCCTGGATGCAGCCAGCGCGGACGGGAGGATGAAGACGCAGCACGAGGAGCGGCGCGATCAGAACACCGGGATGGTAATGTATAAGCAGCGGGGGGGGGGGGGGCCTTACAAGGGGGGACAGTGCCAGCTTTTGGTGGCTGTTGGTACCCCAGGGGGCTGCTGGGTACCCCCCAGGGGGCTGTTGGGTACCCCCCAGGGGGCTGCTGGGTACCCCCAGGGGGCTGTTGGGTACCCCCCAGGGGGCTGTTGGGTACCCCCCAGGGGGCTGTTGGGTACCCCCAGGGGGCTGTTGGGTACCCCCCAGGGGGCTGTTGGGTACCCCCAGGGGGCTGCTGGGTACCCCCAGGGGGCTGCTATATGTACCCCTGGGGGCCTGCTGTATACCACTGGGGCTGCTGTATACCACTGGGGCTGCTGTATACTACCACTGGGGCTGCTGGGGCTCCTGTATACTACCACTGGGGCTGCTGGGGCTCCTGTATACTACCACTGGGGCTGCTGGGGCTCCTGTATACTACCACTGGGGCTGCTGAGGCTCCTGTATACTACCACTGGGGCTGCTGGGGCTCCTGTATACTACCACTGGGGCTGCTGGGGCTCCTGTATACTACCACTGGGGCTGCTGGGGCTCCTGTATACTACCACTGGGGCTGCTGAGGCTCCTGTATACTACCACTGGGGCTGCTGGGGCTCCTGTATACTACCACTGGGGCTGCTGGGGCTCCTGTATACTACCACTGGGGCTGCTGGGGCTCCTGTATACTACCACTGGGGCTGCTGAGGCTCCTGTATACTACCACTGGGGCTGCTGGGGCTCCTGTATACTACCACTGGGGCTGCTGGGGCTCCTGTATACTACCACTGGGGCTGCTGGGGCTCCTGTATACTACCACTGGGGCTGCTGAGGCTCCTGTATACTACCACTGGGGCTGCTGGGGCTCCTGTATACTACCACTGGGGCTGCTGTATACTACCACTGGGGCTGCTGGGGCTCCTGTATACTACCACTGGGGCTGCTGGGGAATCTGTATACTACCACTGGGGCTGCTGGGGAATCTGTATACTACCACTGGGGCTCCTGTATACTACCACTGGGGCTGCTGGGGAATCTGTATACTACCACTGGGGCTGCTGGGGAATCTGTATACTACCACTGGGGCTGCTGTATACTACCACTGGGGGGCCTGTATACCACACTGCTGGGGGCTGTATACCTGTGCTGGGGTCCACCCTCGGCTTATACACGAGTCAATAGGTTTTTCCAGATTTTTGGGGCAAAAGTAGGGGGGTCGGCTTATACACGGGTCGGCTTATACACGAGTATATACGGTAACTATTACTGTGCAGAATTATTAGGCAACTTAATAAAAACCAAATATATTCCCATCTCACTTATTTTCACCAGGTAAACCAATAGAACTGTACAAAATGTAGAAATAAACATTTCTGACATGCAAAAACAAAAGCCCCCAAAAATTAGTGACCAATATAGCCACCTTTCTTGATGATGAGAAAAGAAAAGGATATTGCGCCACACTGTACAGTATTAATCAGGGGGGGATCGGTGAAAAGACCCCCCTGCTCACCTGGTTCTGTTGTGCCGACCGCACAACAGGTAATTAGGTTGTAGTTTAACTCAGGGTCTCCACGCCAGCTCGGTGCCGAAGGTTATTGTGGTTCACGTAGTCCGCCGGTGATCGGTGCCACGTGACAGCAGTAGGGGAGTGTTGATGTGACGTGTGAGAGGTCCTGGAAGCCGAGCCGCTGCTGATCACGCTTCCCAGGAGGGAAGGATATTGGTAGCGATTCAAAAGTAAGGTGATAAAGTGTCAGCGCTCAGAGGCAAATTACCAGGACACCGCTCTATCATAAATTACCTTCAGGCTTTATTAATTCGGTGTGTGAATCCAGTCTCCACAACACTGGATTCACACACCGAATTAATAAAGCCTGAAGGTAATTTATGATAGAGCGGTGTCCTGGTAATTTGCCTCTGAGCGCTGACACTTTATCACCTTACTTTTGAATCGCTACCTTTCTTTATGATGACACTCAACAGCCTTCCATCCATAGATCTGTCAGTTGCTTGATCTGTTTACGATCAACATTGCGTGCAGCAGCCACCACAGCCTCCCAGACACTGTTCTGAGAGGTGTACTGTTTTCCCTCGCTGTATATCTCACATTTTATGAGGGACCATAGGTTCTCTATGGGGTTCAAATCAGGTGAACAAGGGGGCCATGTCATTATTTTTTCTTCTTTTAGACCTTTACTGGCCAGCCACGCTGTGGAGTAGTTGGATGCATGTGATGGAGCATTGTCCTGCATGAAAATCATGTTTTTTCTTGAACGATACCGACTTTTTCCTGTACCACTGCTTGAAGAAGTTGTCTTCCAGAAACTGGCAGTAGGTCTGGGAGTTGAGCTTCACTCCATCCTCAACCCGAAAAGGTCCAACAAGTTCGTCTTTGATACCAGCCCATACCAGTACCCCACCTTGCTGGCGTCTGAGTCGGAGTGGAGCTCTCTGCCCTTTACTGATCCAGCCTCTGGCCCATCAAGAGTCACTCTCATTTCATCAGTCCATAAAACCTTTCAAAAATCAGTCTTAAGATATTTCTTGGCCCAGTCTTGACGTTTTATCTTATGTTTCTTGTTCACAGGTGGTCATTTTTCAGCCTTGCTTACCTTGGCCATGTCCCTGAGTATAGCACACCTTGTGTTTTTTTATACTCCAGTAATGTTGCAGCTCTGAAATATGTCAAAACTGGTGGCAAATGGCATCTTGGCAGCTTCACGCTTGATTCTCCTCCATCCATGGGCAGTTATTTTGCGCCTTTTTTGCCCAACACGCTTCTTGTGACCCTGCTGGCTATTTGCCATGAAACGCTTGATTGTTCGGTGATCACGCTTCAAATATTTTACTATTAATAGCGCCAATGGGTCATTCCATATCAAGTGATCTAAATATGAATATTTTTTTTTACCTGATCACATGATAGGCCTGACTCTGCGCATGTGCAATGCGCTTATTGAAGCCGGGCTGATCACGTGATCGGCCCCATAATGCACTGAGGCTGATCACGTGATCGGCCCCCTAATGCACTGGGCCTGAAGTGATGTAACGCCCGGTGCATGACAAGCTTCCAGAGGGCGGGAGATTCCAAATAGAGGGGCAGAGAGGAAGAAACAATAACGCCGCCCAGCGGGGCGTGCACAGCCGCATAGAGGAGTGCTACATGGAGCCTGGCACCACCTTCTCAGTCCCCTTACTCACGGACTTATGTAAGTTAGAATTTATTTTTCTAATATTTTATAGGGCCATTTTAGCACAGATAGGGATCGATAGGGAGCAGCTAGGAAGGTGTAGGGACAGGTAGCGATAGTGTAGGGCCTTAATTCCAGGTGACAGGTTCCCTTCAAAATTTTCCAAAACTGCCCATGTGTCTGCTGTGCACTTAACCACATCTGTACCAAATTTCAAGTTGGGATCGTGATGGGATCATATTTTAAAATATTTAACTATTATAGTGTCATTTCGAAAATCTTGAATTCAGATCTGTTCAGCCTGTGGTCTAAACGTTTGGGGTCTATATTCACCAAATAATCCATGATTTTTAGACAGTACTGTATTATTTTGATATGTTACAGCTTAGAAGCATGAGAGGACATATAGGAGAAAGCTTTGTTAGGCTGCGTTCACACAATGTGTATTTTGTTGTGCTTTTTTTGCGCGCGCTTTTTTTTGCTGCGTTTTCAGCCGCGCTAAAAAGTGCAACGAAATATGCAGGGGCTTTCACACACTGCGCTTTCTTTACCCCAGAAAGCGCAGTGATGTCACAGAGGGGAGGAACAATCCTGCTTCCTCCTCCCCTCTGTGACAGCCCCATTAGATTTCACAGTGTATTAATATACACTGCGAAATCTAAATTAAACAAAGGCAAGTGTATGAAAAATAAAAAGGAATGAATACTTTGCCTGTCTGACGCCTTTTCCCGGTGTCTGGTAATTATGCCAAGCGAGGTGTCTTCTACCAGGACCTGTGGTGACATCAGACGGGCATTCCTGGCGCTGATTGGGCGCTCGCGGTCATGTGATACATATCACATGACCGCGAGCAGCCAATCGGCCCAGGGAACGCCCCTCTGACGTCGCCGCAGGATCTTGCAGGACACAGATCCCCTGGCCCTGGCACCGGACATCGGGAAAAGGCGTCGGACAGGTAAAGTATTCATTCTTTTTTATTTTTCATACAATTGCCTTTGTTTAATTTAGATTTCGCAGTGTATATTAATAGACTGCGAAATCTAATGGGCGGTCACAGCTGTCACAGAGGGGAGGAGGAAGCAGGATTCTTCCTCCCCTCTGTGACATCACAGGGAGAAAACGCAGAAGCAGCTGCGTAAAGAATTGACATCTCAATTCTTTACGCAGCTGCGCTTTCTCCCAAAAAAAGCACTGCGTATTTTTACGCACTGTCTGCACGGCAAAGTGAATTTCTCATTCACTTTGCTGGCAGACACAAAACACATTGCGTATTTTGAAAAGCGTGCGTAAAAAGCACGGCAAAATACGCAATGTGTGTACGCAGCCTTAGAGTTCAACCTGAGAATGAACAGGGGTAGACAGTGAATGCAGAGCAGATGACAGGCCAGCAGTTCTGTCAATCATGTTAAGTATCTGCCCACCGCAGTCAGGAAGTAAGACAGAGCTTCAGAGCTTTCATGTCCTGACATGTCTGGACATCTTCTTCACTCCTGAACAAACAAGGTGTCTAGGGGACTCTGTATACTACAATATGGGTGAGTGTGGTTAAAGATTGAGTAAATCTATATTAATAGTTTAATGCTTTTCTTATTAAGGGCTAATAAACACACAGTGCTATTTTTAGTGATCATCGTTCAGAAAAACAGCCCCCCATTGATTTCTATGGGGTTAAACACATGCAGTGTTTTTTGAAACACTCAGAGTGAGTAAATCACTGCTTGAACTACTTTTTAATCATCGCTTCAATAAACGTAGCATTTATCACTATTTATATAAAAAAGCTGCCATCGTTTTCACTAGCGATTAAAAAAAACTAATGAAGATGTGGTAAAAACTTGGTAGAAAAAAACTGCCTACACTGCAGCATTTATCCACAGACAGAAAAAGCTGCATGTGCGCTAGCCCTAAAACTCACTTTATTGTAATACAGTTCTATCTTGTCCTTTTCTTTTAATGTTCTTTTTATTGGTAAAGATAGATATACAAAAGTAAGTAAGCATTTACATATAATAGAATAGAATAGAATGTGATAATAAGAAAACAGACAATATACAGTACACGTAGATATAGTAGTTGGGGATTAATGTAACTGGACCAGCAGTTCCAAGGTCACATTTTGGTTCATTAAAGTCAATTATATGCTTAGGTCCCAATTATAGTAGGTTGGCCTTTGTAATAACATTCTGAATTACAACAGGACTGTGAGTGTAATTCCTCCAAGAAATCGATATTTTTCTGGTCCAGATCATAAAGTACTGTATATGAGAAACATTATGGTAAAAAAAAGGGATAGAGGAAGTAAAGGGGATCTGGAGAGGAAGGTACAGGAGGGGAAGACTAAGGCTGGCTTCAGACTGCGTTTTAGATCCGATCCGTAGCTGTCCGCTTGAAGCAGACAGCCGCGGACGGATCAGCACACAGGACCTCCGATCCTGTGTGCAGCCGCACGCAGTTCCTGCTGCTGATAGGTGAGGACCGCGGGCGTCGCGGTCCTGACCTGTCAGCGGCTGCGGCTGCACACAGGATCGGAGGGCATAATAGCCCCCCGGTCTTGTGTGCTGATCCGGTCCGCGGCTGTCTGCTTTAAGCGGACAGCTACGGATCGGATCTAAAACGCAGTCTGAAGCCAGCCTCAGTGATGTCCATTGCTCCACGACAAACAGGGTGTAATTGTTAGAGAGTATCTCAAGAGTTGTTGGGTTCAAAGCCGTATAGTCATAACATATATAATTTAAGTGCAAATTTATCATTAGGAGAGTGTGAGTATTTTGGCAAAGGATGTGGTGGATCTGTCCCACAACCAAGGGGTCCACGTCTTTTCAAATAGGGGGTAAGATCCATAAGAGAGGGCTGCCAATTCAGCCATTCTGTATATCAGGTCAGTTTCTTGTAAATGTTGGGGCCTGGATGGGACCTGTGGTGTATTCCAATGTAGTGGCACCAGGGCCTTGGCAGCTGCTAGAATATTGCTCGCCAATCTAGAAGCCGTGGAGTCTATTGGCCACAGCTGCAGGTTCAGCAGAACAGTTTGTGGTGATAGATCCACATCTCTCTCTAATATCTCAGAGATCACTCCCGATACCATTTCCCAGTATGTTTGAATTATGGGGCTGCTCCACCAGAGATGTAAATATGTGCCCCTTTCCATGTTGCATCTCCAACACGTTTTCGACAGTGAGGGATTCCAAGTGTGGAGTTGAAGTGGTTTACGGTACCAACGAGTGATCACCTTAAGGGAGTTTTCTTGTAACTTCACACAGGGCGAAGCGCCGTGGGATCTCGTGTAGATCTGAGCGATCTGTGATTCAGTGAATGACATTTTCAAATCTTTTTCCCACAAGCCTAGATAAGCTCGCTTAATATGAGCAGTTTCATGAATTAGATGCTGGTATAGTTTGGATAAGATTCGTGTGGGGGTGGGTGAGTGTGTGTGCACAGTTGTTCAAAGTAAGTAAGAGATCTAGTTAAGTCTGAGGTCCACATGTGTCAGATGAGATGGCTTTTTAAGCTGTTGTACTGCATAAACATGATGTTCATTAGGGGACCTTCAGTTTCAATTTCGTTGAGTGTTAGAAAGGCTGCATCCGAAAATAATTTGTCCATTGGGGTAGGGCGTATTGCCCGACAATCTGTTATTGTCTAAGTTTGTCCTAGATGGGGAAGCACGCGCCCAACAATATTTTGTACCGTTAGGATAGGTGATATTGGGGGGGGTCATTTTATTATAGACTTTTTTTCCATGCGTTGAGGACCGCTTGTGTCAATTCATTTCGTGGAGTATGAGATTTATCTACAAGATCTGGCAGTAGGGCCATAGTTCTCAAAGGGAGATGGGTTAATGAGTTTTCAATCAGTAGCCATAGCTGGTTAGGTGGGTTTCTGATCCAGTCTACCACCCTGGAGAGCATGGCAGCTCCATAGTACTTAAAGATATCTGGAGCTCCCATTCCCCCTTTATGTCTCGGGAGGGATAGAGTGGACGTGTTAATTCGTGATCGTTTATTGCCCCAGATGAAGTTGAAAAGTGCGGATTTTAGCTAGTATCCACATGGGGATTCTGATTGGGAGCATTTGGAATATGTAAAGAAATTTGGGTAAAATCAGGCTCTTCAGTAGATTTTTCCTCCCCAACCAAGATAAATAAGGTTCCCTCCATGAATTCACATCAGCTATTGCCTTAGATAGCAAAGGTAATACGTTCAAATCTAATAGGCCGCACAGCTAAAGACCTATCTTTACTCCTAGATAAGTGATATACTTTGAGGGCCAAGTGAACGGATTTTCAGATTTAAACTTATCAATTTTGGCTTTGGAGATATTGACACTTAGAGCCTCGGATTTAGTCGGGTTGATTTTATAGTTAGAAAGGTAACCATACTGTTCCAGGATACCTAAGAAAGCGGGTATGCCCCTGTCAGGATTAGAGAGGGCAACCAACAAGTCGTCAGCAAATGCCGCAGACTTATGGTGAAACCTCTGTGTTACCACCCCGTCCATCTCTGTGCTTAGTTGGATACTACGTAAGAGTGGTTCCGTGGGAAGCACAAAAAGCAGTGGCGATAGTGGGCACCCTTGCCTTGTGCCTTTTTGGACCAAAAATGGGTCTGATAACAGGTTATTAATATGCAGTCTCGCCGATGGGAGATGGTACATTTTAAAGATAGCCTCTATTAGGGTCGGGGGAAAATTGAAGGCTGCGAGTGTATGTCCAGTCCACCCTGTCGAACGCCTTTTCAGCATCTGTACCTATTAGGACCAGTGGGGCCTTGTTTATTCTAGCATGCGGTAGCAAATGCAGTACCCTGCTTGCATTGTCTTTTCCCTCCCTGCCCTGAACAAAACCCGTCTGTTCCAAGGAGACTAGGTGAGGGACCACCTCCACTAAACGTTTTGCCAGCAAGCTTGCATGAATTTTTAAGTCCACGTTCAGTAGGGAGATGGGCCTATAACTTCCACAAAGTGTTGGGTCCTTGCCCTCTTTATGAAGAAGGGAGATATGTGCCTCTAAAGACTGAGGAGGGCGGGAGCTGCCAAAGTGCACCGTGTTGCACATTTTAAGGAGTTGTGGACCAAGGCTCTGTATAAAAGTTTTGTTATATGATGATGTCTGGTCCAGGTGATTTACCACTGGGGCTCTTCGACAGGATGGACTGAACTTCGTTCAAGTCAAATGGCTTAGTTAGTTGAATTTGTTGGGCTTCACTTAGCTTTGGTAAGGACAAGGAAGCAAGATAAGAGTCAATGTCTGCTGATCTTTGAATTTTTTATCACTTCTCGCTCATGTAAAGTCAATTGATATAAATTCTGATAACCAAAACTTTTCTATAATTTTATCAGATCAAAATTTTGTCGTCTGACCATCTTTCATCTTAATTTCATGAATGATTGTGCGTGGTTGGCGTTTTTTGATCAACGACATCATCAATTTAGAGGCTTTATCCCCATGAACCATCAAGCGATTTTTCCAGTTAGAATAACATTTGGCGGCTTGCTTATTTAACATGTCTTTTATCTGTTATCTAAGGTTGGTCAGCTGAACGAGTTTGTCGGGCAGATGTGTCTGCTGGTGTTCAAGTTTTAACTTAGCGATATCTCTATAAAGTGTCTCTAGCTCACTCCTTCTCTTTTTGTTAAGGTGAGATGCGATTGAGATTATCTGGCCTCTTATCGTGGCCTTTTGTGCCTCTCATACCATCGTCGGATCCACACCAAGTGTGGCATTAAAGGAAAAATAGTCAGATATAGTGTCTGAATTTTGGCTCTAATTTCTGTTGAGTATAGCAAAGTCTCGTTTAATCTCCAAGTTCTGAAGGTGGAGAGTGATTTCTGTAATTCAAGAGTTAGTCACCATGATTTGATCCGAGTAAAGCGCCGGGAGGATGTCTACATGTGATGTCTTCGGGAGTATGTGTTGTGAAATTAAGATATAATCAAGTCTGTGATAGGTTTTGTGGGGGTGAGAATAATGTGTACGTTTTGTCTTTCGGATGCAGATATCTCCATATATCTATTTAATTCTGAGGTCTGTATATTCATTAAGTCTGGTCTTGAGATAGAGCTTTTTCCTGATGATGTGTCCATAGCAGGCTCGAGGGCAATATTCAGATCGCCTCCGAGTAGTACTGTACCATCTTTAAACGAGTTCAATTTGTTTAGAAGTTTCCTAAACCACTTCAGATGTCGGGTGTTGGGTGCGTATAAATTTCCAAGAGTTACCACATTGCCTCCAATCAAGCCCTTAATAAATATATATCTGCCTTCCAAGTCAACCAAACTCTCTTGCAATAAGAAAGGGACATCCTTGGATAAGGCGATCGCCACTCCTCTGACTCCCTTTATGGGGGTATATGCATGATACCACTTATCATTAGAAACATTTTTCAAAGGAGGGCGATCTCTTTCCGAAAATGTGTCTCTTGTAAAAATAGAATATCAAATTTGGATCTTTTGAAGTGTTGCAGTGTCTGTGAGCGAGGTATGGGCGAATTGAACCATGGACATTATTGGAGACAATGTGGAACGACTTACGGTTTGATGTCATGATGTTTAGTAGTGGAGCGGCTTTTTCAGCAGTTGAATATCCCTGATGTAGCGGGTTGGAGCAGGACTGGAGTTGGACAGTGAGAATGGGGGGAAAGAAATATCTGAAAAATTGGGTTAGCATAACATAAACAATATTAAACACAAGCAACCTAAATTGCATTGTATATGAGAACATCGGTCCTCGGGTATTCAAGAAACCACCGAGATACCGGTGGTGGGGGGGGGGGGGGGGTCGAGGACTCGGAATTTAGTTCACAGTATGATATATAGGATTCCAAACTTTATATATAAAACTAAATATAACTTCAAGAGATGTCTGTGGCTATAATCATCTATTGTAGAAGACGCAGTCACTGGAAAAGTATATGGTTCTCCTCATAGCCTAACTAATAAGGAGAACCATATACTTTTCCAGTGACTGCGTCTTTTACAATAGATGATTATAGCCACAGACATCTCTTGAAGCATAACTGGAGCGAACCTTAAGACAGTGTTTAATCTAAGAATAAAGGCTAGATAAACTACTGGTAACATCGCCATTGTCACTTTAACCCCTTCACCCCCGGGCCTATTTTGACCCTAATGACCAGGCCATTTTTGTCAATTCTGACCAGTGTCCCTTTATGAGGTAATATCTCTGGAACGCTTCATTGGATCCGAGCGATTCTGAGATTGTTTTTTCGTGACATATTGGGCTTCATGTTAGTATTAAATTTAGGTCGATAATTTTTGCGATTATTGGTGAAAAAATTAAAAATTTGGCAAAATTTTTGAAAATTTTGCAATTTTCAAATTATGAATTTTTATTCTGCTAAACCAGAGAGGTATGTGCCACAAAATAGTTAATAAATAACATTTCCCACATGTCTACTTTACATCAGCACAATTTTGGGAAAAAAAAATTTTTTTGTTTGGACGTTATAAGGGTTCAAAGTTCATCAGCAATTTTTCATTTTTCCAGCAAAATTTACAAAACCATTTTTTTTTGTGACCACATCACATTTGAAGTCCCTTTGAGGGGTTTACATGACAGAAAACACCCAAAAGTGACACCATTTCAAAAACTGCACCCCTCAAGCTACTCAAAACTACATTCAAGAAGATTATTAACCCTTCAGGTGCTTCACGGGAACTAAAGCAAAGTGGAAGGAAAAAATGGTAATTTTAATTTTTCCAACAAAAATGTTCTTTTAGCCTCAATTCTTTCATTTTCACATGGGCAACAGGATAAAATGGATCCTAAAAATTGTTGGGCAATTTCTCCTGAGTACATCGATATCTCATATGTGGTCATAAACCACTGTTTGGGCACACGGCAGGGCTCAGAAGGGAGGGAGGGCAATTTGACTTTTGGAGCTAATTTTCCGTTCAAAAAGTCAAATGGCGCTCCTTCCCTTCTGAGCCCTGCTGTGTGCCCAAACAGTGGTTTATGACCACATATGAGGTATCGGTGTACTCAGGAGAAATTGCCCAACAATTTTTAGCATCCATTTTATCCTGTTCCCCATGTGAAAATGAAAAAGTTTAGGCTAAAAGAAAATTTTTGTAGAAAAAAAAAAGTACTTTTTCATTTTTACGGATGAATTTGTGAAGCACCTGGGGGTTCAAAATGCTCGCCACCCATCTAGATAAATTCCCTGGGGGGTCTAATTTCCAAAATGGGGTCACTTGTGGGGGAGCTCCAATGTGTAGGCACACAGGGCTCTCCAAACGCGACATGGTGTCCGCTAACAATTTGAGCTGATTTTTTAGTCAAATTGTTAACGGACACCATGTTGCATTTGGAGAGCCCCTGTGTGCCTAAACATTGGAGCTCCCCCACAAGTGACCCCATTTTGGAAACTAGACCCCCCCAGGGAACTTATCTAGATGGGTGGTGAGCATTTTGAATACCCTAGTGCTTCGCAAATTAATCTGTAAAAATGAAAAAAGAAAATGTTTATGGAAAAAAAAGTACTTTTTCATTTTTACGGATGAATTTGTGAAGCACCTGGGGGTTCAAAGTGCTCACTATGCATCTAGATATGTTCCTTGGGGGGCTCTAGTTTCCAAAGTGGGGTCACTTGTAGGGGAGCTCCAATGTTTAGGCACACAGGGGCTCTCCATACGCGACATGGTGTCCGCTAACTATTGGAATCATTAGCGGACACCATGTCGTGTATGGAGAGCCCCTGTGTGCCCAAACATTGGAGCTCCCCCACAAATGACCCCATTTTGGAAACTAGACCCCCCCAAGGAATGCATCTAGATGCATATTGAGCACTTTGATCCCCCAGGTGCTTCACAAATTGATCCGTAAGAAGGAAAAAGTACATTTTTTTCACACACATTTTCTTTTTTCATTTTTACGGATCAATTTGTGAAGCACCTGGGGGTTCAAAGTGTTCACTATGCATCTAAATACAGCGAAGCCCTTTTTTTTTTTTCTAGGACTAATTTTAGAAAAAAAATGGCGTAGGGCTCCGCCATATTTTTGGTCCAGCCAGGTACAACTTGGCAGCTACGGACTGCCAGCAACCCCCAGCTGCCTCATTGTACCTGGCTGGCAACCAAAAATACAGCAAAGCCCATTTTTATTTTCTTTCTAGGACTAATTCTAGAAAAAAAATGGCGTGGGGCTCCGCCATATTTTTGGTCCAGCCAGGTACAACTTGGCAGCTACGGATTGCCACCAACCCCCAGCTGCCTTGTTGTACCTGGCTGGCCACCAAAAATACAGCAAAGCCCTTTTTTTTCTTCTAGAACTAATTTTAGAAAAAAAATGACATGGGGCTCCTCCATATTTTTGGTCCAGCCAGGTACAACTAGGCAGCTGGGGGCTGGAATCCGCAGCATGGAGAGGCCCAAGCGTTCTGGGCCCCCCATGCTGCGAATTGCAGCCCGCAGCCGCCCCAGAAAATGGCGCATTCATTGAAGCGCCATTTTCTGGCGCTGTACCCAGACTCTTCCAGTTGCCCTGGTGCCGGTGGCAAACTGGGTAATAAAGGGCTTAATGCCAGCTTTTTATTGTCAGCTGGCACTAAGCCCGAGATTCATAATATAGGGCCAATGTTAGACCCGCCATTAGGAATCTCTGGTAAATAGTCAGAAAATACACACAGAAAAAAATCTTTTTATTTGAAAAAAAAACACAAACAAAATTCGGACTCCATCTTTATTATAAAGATCCGACGTAGTCCACAACGAAGGTCCCACGACGCTCGATCGCCTATGACGTAGTCCACAACGAAGGTCCCATGACGCACGATCGCCTCCGACGTAGTCCACAACGAAGGTCCCACAACGCTCGATCGCCTCTGGTCAATCCAGAGACTGCAGCAAGGGATGAAGTGTCCTCTTCTTACAGTCTCTGGGGTCAGAGTTATGGTGCACTGTATGACAATGATCTGTCCTACAGTGCACCATGACTATGATCCCAGAGACTACAACAAGAGGACACTTGATCCCTTGTTGCACCCATCCATCCACCTATGCACCCATCATCCACGCACGCACACGTCTATGCACACACACATCTATGCACGCACACGTCCACACACATGTCCACACACGCACACGTCTACGCACACATCCATCTATGCACACATCCACGCACGCACACGTCTATGCACACACACATCTATGCACGCACACGTCCACACACATGTCCACACACGCACACGTCTACGCACGCACACGTCTACGCACACTCACGTCCACGCACGCTCATGTACGCTCACGTCCACGCATGCACCCCCTATCCATTCACCCACCATCAATTCATTCATTCATACATACATACATACATACATAGATACATACACATGCATACATACATACATACACATACATAGATACAAACATACACATACATACACATACATACATAGATACATACACATACATACATACATAGATATACATACATACACATACATGCATGCATGCATACATACACATGCATACATGCATGCATACATACACATGCATGCATACACACACATGCATGCATACACGCACATGCATGCATACACGCACATGCATGCATACATGCACATGCATGCACACACGCACATGCATGCACACACGCACATGCATGCACACACGCACATGCATGCATACACGCACATGCATGCATACACGCACATGCATGCATACACGCACATGCATGCATACACGCACATGCATGCATACACGCACATGCATGCATACACGCACATGCATGCATACACGCACATGCATGCATACACGCACATGCATGCATACACGCACATACACATACATGCATACATACACATACATACTTACCTCCCTCGTTCCACCGATGAGCAGGAGGAGGCCGGGAGAGGAGGCGGGGCCACAGACCGGCGGGCCGGGCAGAGAAGGAGGAGCTGCGGCGGCGGCAGCAGCGGCGGGTGCACGGAAGTGTGCAGCCCGCCGCAGGAGGTGAGGGGGGGGCCAGGCACAGGGCCCGGAGGTGGGGGCAGCCTGGGGGGGAGCAGTGGAGCAGGGGACCAGGCAGTGTTGCTGGCGGGCGCACGCGGGTGCAGCCCGCCGGCACATACATTGTAATAGAGGGGGGCGGGCGGTTGGGGGGGACGGCGGGGGGGCCCTGGACAGTCCTGGAGCTGGAGGGGGGTGAGGAGGGGTGGGCACTTGCCAATCCGCCCCTCCAGATCTGATTGGAGAGCTCCAATCAGATCTGGAGGGGTGAATCCCTGTGATTCCCTCCGATCGGCAGTTTCACTTTTAAACTGCCGATCGGAGGAGTCCTGGGCACGGGGGGGTTAATCCACCCCCTGTGGGGTCATCTACAGGTTGTCACAGAGCAGCAGCATCTGTGACACCTGAGCGACCCCACTCACAGGAGCTGCAGCAGCTCAAATCTGCCAGGACGTTGTGCAACGTCCTGTGTCGGGAACGGGCAGAAACACAGGACGTTGCACAACGTCCTATGTCGGGAAGGGGTTAAACAATATTCCTGTTTGGCTAAGAGAGTAAAGAAAAGAAAAAACAGATAAACTCGAATGAGACTCTCTTCTCCACCACAGGTGGGTGAGAGTGAGTCGTGTGCCATTGAGTAGACCCTTTCGACTGATCATCCGGGTAGGGTGTCCTCCTCTGGAGGCATCACTTGCTTGGCCAATTTCCTCTTGATCCGTTGTGATCTGGGTGTTAGGACTGTTTGCCATTGAGGGGGATGAAGAATAGGTGTCAATAAACTTGCCAATGTGACCACCTCTAGGTCAGGGTATTGGTCAAGTACGATGTCAAGATCAGAGCAAACCTTTTTTATGTCAGCCTATGTTCTTGCTTGAAATTTTTTATCTTTAGCAGATATGAAAATTCCGAAAGGGAACAACCAGTGATAGGGAAAATGTCTCTGGTGTAGGATCATGGTAAAAGGTTTCAGAAGCCTTCTTTTCCTTAGTGTGATTGCCGATAGATCTTGATAGATATGTACTGTTGAGCCATTGCAGGTTATGTCAGGTGTTTCTCCGGCCCTGCGTAGTATAATATCTTTGGTTCTAAAGTCTAGAAATCTGCAGATCACATCTCTAGGCAGTTCTGACAGTGGAGGTTTTGGTCATAGGGCCCTGTGGACCCTCACTAGTTCCTTGTCTGTTGGATCTTCCGGAGTTAGAAAAAATAGGTCTGTGACGGTTGGAATAAGAACATCCTGCCCCACTGTTTCTGATATCCCTTTCAGCCATAGATTATTCCTCCTTTCCCTGTTTTCGTGGTCTTCTAGTGTCACAAAAATATGATTAAGTTGTTCTTCGTGTTGTTGGAGGCTATGTAGTACAGTGTTAGAATGTTGGACTGATTGTGAGTGAGATGTCTCCAGTGTTTCAACCCTGTGGCCCATCTGTGAGAGTTCTTGATTTCTGCAATGTCTCTGCTGATGGGCTCTAACGCTTCATTTATAATCCGTTTAATAAAAGATCTAGTAATAAGCGTGGATCTGGACGACTCTTCGTCGCTCTCAACACTTTTTGGTTCCGAGTCGGACTAGTCATTGTTTATCATTTGACGTGCTGACTTAGATGATGTCGTCATGGCTGATTTGTTTATGGATGTATTTATCTAGGTCTGCTTGGGTAGTGTGACCTACTGATTTTGCTGGTGTCTTTGATGCTTTGTTAGTAGGCTTAACCATTTTGTCAAAGTCTGAAATGTAAATTCTTTTTATCCCGGGTGTCTCCAACCGCCCCCGCACTGTTGAGTTATTTACATGTCAAAGGGGGTTGCGTGGAGTTAGATAAAATATGTCCGTGAGAGAGTGCGATGATAATGGAAAAGTTCAGTGGGTTACTCTCTATACCAGGGGTCTCAAACTCGGCTGGGTTGGTGGGCCGCACATAAGAAAAACTTGATATTGGGGGGCCGCATTCATTGTAGGACTAAGTGACATTTTAGCAATACCAGAATTTTTTGATCAATGTAGTAATGCCCAAATCCTGGTCCCTTTCTTGTAGGAATGTCCCCACCCTAATCTCCTTTATGTAGGAATGTCCCCATCCTGGTCCCCTTCTTGTAGGAATGTCCCCATCGTATATTAATGTCATCCATCCTGGTCCTCTTCTTGTAGTAATGTCCCCATACTGGTCCCCTGCTTGTAGTAATGTCCCCATCCTGGTCCTCTTCTTGTAGTAATGTCCCCATCCTGGTCACAGAGTCCACGGGACTGTGCACACGGAGCCCACAGCGCACACGGAGCCCACAGCGCACACGGAGCCCACAGCGCACACGGAGCCCACAGCGCACACGGAGCCCACGGACAACACCGAGCACGAAGCCCACAGTGCACACAGAGCCCACGGACAACACCGAGCACGAAGCCCACAGTGCACACCCTCAGTGCCTGGACCCTGCCTCACTGTCTGTGCTGCTGTGCCCCTGCCTGACCTGGTAATCGCCGCTTAAGTTACAGTACCATACCGGCGCCAGCGATGAGCTGCCTGGTCCTCCGCCGCGGGATCTACCCCTGATGACATCCAGCAGCAACTCCTCCTCACTGCTCTCAGGGCCTCACTCGCCCTCCACAGCAGTGACAGGGCAGGATTCTGAGACCCCCTCAGGCCACCCGCAGCAGCCGGAAGACTGAGGTGGGTGGAAGGAAGATGCTGAGGTGGGTGGGCGGAAGAGTCTGTCTTCCAGTCACGATCATCATCAAAATCATTTTCATAATTCTCATACACACACAGCCGCCACCATTATCATCATACAAACACACACAGCTACCATCATCATACACACACACACACAGCCACCACCGCCGTCATCATCATCAGTCACGCACATGTCACCACCGCCGTTATCATCAATCACACACAGCCACCACCACGATCATCATCATCAGTCACACAAAGCCACCACCGTCTCCATCATCATGTTACACACAGTCGCCAACGCCATCATCATCAGTCACATACTGCCACCACCGCCGTCATTATCATCAGTCGCATACAGACACCACCACGATCATCAGTAACACACAGCGACCACCGCCACAATCATCATCATCAGTCACACACAACCACTACTGCCACCATCATCATCATTAGTCACACACAGCCACCACTGCTGCCATCATCATTATCAGTCACACACAGCCACCACCGCCATCATCATCATCATCAGTCACACACAGCCATCACCGCCGCCATCATCATCATCACTCACACACAGCCACCACTGGCATCACCAATCACAGACACGCACAGCCATCATCATCAGTCACACACACAATCATCATCAGTCACACGCACACATACACAGCCATGATCATCATGTCACACACACACATACACAGCCATGATCATCATGTCACACACACACATACACAGCCATGATCATCATGTCACACACACACAGCCATGATCATCATGTCACACACACACAGCCATGATCATCATGTCACACACACACATACACAGCCATGATCATCATGTCACACACACACATACACAGCCATGATCATCATGTCACACACACACATACACAGCCATGATCATCATGTCACACACACACATACGCGGCCATGATCATCATGTCACACACACACATACGCGGCCATGATCATCATGTCACACACACACATACACAGCCATGATCATCATGTCACACACACACATACACAGCCATGATCATCATGTCACACACACACATACACAGCCATGATCATCATGTCACACACACATACACAGCCATGATCATCATGTCACACACACACATACACAGCCATGATCATCATGTCACACACACACATACACAGCCATGATCATCATGTCACACACACACACATACACAGCCATGATCATCATGTCACACACACACACATACACAGCCATGATCATCATGTCACACACACACACAGCCATGATCATCATGTCACACACACACACATACACAGCCATGATCATCATGTCACACACACACATACACAGCCATGATCATCATGTCACACACACACATACACAGCCATGATCATCATGTCACACACACACACACATACACAGCCATGATCATCATGTCACACACACACACACATACACAGCCATGATCATCATGTCACACACACACACACATACACAGCCATGATCATCATGTCACACACACACACATACACAGCCATGATCATCATGTCACACACACACACATACACAGCCATGATCATCATGTCACACACACACACATACACAGCCATGATCATCATGTCACACACACACACATACACAGCCATGATCATCATGTCACACACACACACACACATACACAGCCATGATCATCATGTCACACACACACACATACACAGCCATGATCATCATGTCACACACACACACATACACAGCCATGATCATCATGTCACACACACACACATACACAGCCATGATCATCATGTCACACACACACACATACACAGCCATGATCATCATGTCACACACACACACATACACAGCCATGATCATCATGTCACACACACACACACACACATACACAGCCATGATCATCATGTCACACACACACACACACACATACACAGCCATGATCATCATGTCACACACACACATACACAGCCATGATCATCATGTCACACACACACATACACAGCCATGATCATCATGTCACACACACACACACATACACAGCCATGATCATCATGTCACACACACACACACACACACATACACAGCCATGATCATCATGTCACACACATACACAGCCATGATCATCATGTCACACACACACACACATACACAGCCATGATCATCATCAGTCACACACACACATACACACACACACACACACACACACACAGCCCACACCGCAGAGAGCCTTACCTGAGGCTAAACGCCCGATCCTAGCTGTGCCCCGATCACAGTGCACCAAGCTTCAGCAGGCACTTCTCCCCCGCATTCGTGGCGCCAGAGAGCCCGGCCCAGTCTTCCCCGCTCCCCGCAGACCAGCTGCAGCTAGGCGGGCGGGAGCTGCGGTTCACCGTCCCGGGGGCAGCGTCTGTGTGTCCTGTTCCTGTGCAGCATCGGTCGCTTCTTTAGCAGCAGCGCTGCTTCCAGCGCTGTATTACTCACGGGTGCCGAGGAGCCTGGCTGTGCCTAGGGGTGCGCCTCGTGGCAGGTCTGGGGCTCTATTAGAAGGGTCCAAAGGACTCAATTCTCTCTCAGCTTGGGTCCTAGGTGTTCTTTGCCAACATAGAAGCACAGTTCAGGCAGTGGCAACGTCCCTGTAAGGCTGGATGGCTTGGATTCTAATGCTGCGGTGGGAGAGCTGTTAGGTGCAGCCACCCACATCCGCGGCCATCTTGGATCTCCCAGTTCTATCTCAAGTGTACTGTAAATCTTAATTTTTATTACCCATCTTCCTTACTTAACCTCCCTGGCGTTCTGTTTAGTTCTAGAATTTTTTGCTAAAAGCGGGCTACCCGCGTTCGCGGTAGATGCGGTTAAAAAACCGCATCTGCCGCACTTGCCGCATAGCTGCCGCACTTGCGCCGCACTTGCGGCGCGGTTGCGGCGCGGTTGCGGTAATCTACATAGGAACCAACCACCTCGGATGACCCTCATACACTGTTAATATGTGCCCCTGCAGCCTAGTAAACCATTAGCAGCACTGTTTTTGTGTGAAAAGTGGCTGCAGGAGAAGTGAGATAATGATTTTATACACTTACAAGCCTGCGTACTTGAGGGCGTCTCCCTGTGTGTGCTGGGACTTGTGGGCTGTGCTCATCATGTCTGCTCTCCCCCTCCCTTATGCACGCCCCCTCTCAGCCTGCTATAGTGATGTGAGGCTGATTGCGTCATAAAGGGGCGTGGCTGAATCGCGGCATCCCGGTAGCCCCGCCCCTTTATGACGCAATCAGCCTCACATCACTATAGCAGGCTGAGAGGGGGCGTGCATAAGGGAGGGGAGAGCAGGCATGACGAGCACAGCTCACAAGTGCCAGCACACACAGGGAGACGGCCTCAAGTACGCAGGCATGTAAGTTTATAAATCATTATCTCACTTCTACTGCAGCCACTTTTCACACAAAAGCAGTGCTGCTAATGGTTTACTAGGCTGCAGGGGCACATATTAACAATGTATGAGGGTCATCAGAGGTGGTTGGTTCCTATGCAGATTACCGCAACCGCGCCGCAAGTGCGGCGCAAGTGCGGCAAGTGCGGCAGATGCGGCAGATGCGGTTTTCTCACCGCATCTGCCGCGAACGCGGGTAAGCCCGAGCCTGACTCGGGGTTAACGCTTCTGGTAGTGAATGTTGACCCCGAATCAGGCTCGGGAATAACGCTAGGAAGGTTAAAGTGATCCTGACCTCACAAATTGACCCCCCGCATCTTTAGACCTGTCCCTGCACCCCCTATTACCCTTTCTAGCCATCCCTTTTGCAGCAAAAATCGATTTTGTAAAGTAGAGAAAGGTGTAAATATTTACCTCGCCCTCTGTGAGTTCTTTGTTTCTGAGGAAGCCGCAATAGGCAGGCCTATTGCTAAAATCGTGTCATACCGGAGCCCCGCCCCCTTTCATGACGCGGCCAGGCTCTTAGCAAGCAGAGAGGGGCGTGCATAATTACAAGGGAGCAGCAGACAGGCACACCTATTGAGACTAATTCAGAAACCGAGAACTCACACAGGACGAGGTAAATATAAACTTTTCTCTACTTCACAAAATCGATTTTTGCTGCAAAAGGGATGGTTAGAAATGATAATAGGGGGTGCAGGGACAGGTCCAAAGATGCGGGGGGGGGGGGGGGGGTCAGTTTGTGAGGTCAGGATCACTTTAATATTAATTGTATTTTTCCCACACAGCAATGGCTGCTACTTCTCATGGAACAATATTTTATCATAGACGCTGTTGCAATCCTTTTGAAAAAATTGGATACACAACAATAAAAAATAAAAATGTTAGGCCGGTACAAGATTGGATGTTTCATATAAATCCATCAATCAATGCAGGCATGAAAATTTGTGACAGCTGTAGAAAGCAACTTGCAAAAGAGAAAAATATTCTGCAGGCAGAAAATTCTGAAGAACCTGTAACTTCCAACAGAGGATCTTATAAATCCTGATTTAACAATAGAGGATTTGCATAAATCACTTTCTAACATCGAAGAATTGCCCATTGCAAGAAAAAGAATCCATCATCCAGGTTATTGCCCAAAAAAATTAGAAAAATGTACAAAAAAAATGACCCTTGAGCTGGTAGGTGAAACAGTAGAAGGTGAAGAAAAAAATGACACTGATTCAGAGATCATTCTGCAGCTTAAAGATATCCACCCATAGCAGAAGTGAACAGTTCATGATACTAACTACATTACTGAAGAGTTGGACATGCAAAAGAATAGAAAATGAATTTAATGTTAGCAATAGAATGGCTAGAAAAGCCAAATCTCTAGTTGAACAAAAAGGTTTCATGTCTTCTCCTGATTCTAAACCAGGCAAAACATTGGATGAAGCTATAGTGGGTAAAGTGAAAATTTTTACAATAGTGATGAAGTGAGCCGAATCATGCCTGGCAAGAAAGATTGTGTGTATATGAAAGTGAACGGTAAGAAAACTCCTGTTCAGAAGAGGCTGGTTCTTACCAATTTGAAAGAACCCTATGAACTTTTTAGAGAAAAAAACTCCTTCCAAAATAGGATTTTCAAAATTAGCTGAACTGCGATCAAAGAATTGTCCTGGCTGGTGGTAGTGGTACACACTCTGTATGAGTATGTACAACACACCAGAACACTAAGCTCATGATTGAAGGGGGTAAGCTGAAATATATTCAGATTGGTGAGTCCAACCTTGGCGATTACAAAGTATGTCTGTCTCAAATATTGTGTCCAGAAAAGACTTGGAGTTGTTACCTCAATATTTGCAAAAAATGTCCTTCAGTATTGGCTCTCAAAGAAAAAATACTACATTATTTTGAAGAGACTATGGTAGATAATATAACTTACAAACAGTGGATATCTGTTGACAGATGTACTTTTGACACTGTTTTTAAAAGTGCAGAAGATTTTCTAGAATGTTTTTGTGAACAGCTGATAGTCCTTAAGAAACAATTCATTTATAGCTTGCCAACAGTCTGACTACTACAATCACCTCAAAGAAAGCATCAAACAGAATGAGGCAGTAATAAGCTTAAGGGTATGTCACACGCGTCGATATCACTGTCAATGTCGCTCATACGTCACGGATTTTCAGTCGCTCAAGCGACGTAAAAGTGACGCAGGAGCGACATTGAAGCGTGTGACCAAGCGATGCAACCAGCGATATGTCGCTGATCGCCGATCGCAGGTTTCACTGCCAGATGTAAAACCTGTCGCTCATCGCTCAGTAGACCTTGCGCATCACTGCGTGTGACACTAAACTCAGCAACGTATTTTCTATTTTTACACCGTACAAGCGACTAAATAAAATCGCTCGCTGGATCGTCCGCAAGATGGCGACATCACCGCATCGCTGGGTCATATTGACGCGTGTGACATCTTACCTGCGATAATTCCACATCGCTCAGGCGATTAATAATTTGTGACGCATGAGCGATATCGCGGGCGACATTGACACGTGTGACAGGCCCTTTAAGGGGGTGTCACACGCGTCAATATCGCCTGCACGATATCGGCTGCACGTGACGTTGCAGCGATATTGACGCGTGTGACATACTGCATCAACCAGCGATAAATCGCTGGTTGATGATCGCCAGGTTTCAGAACCAGCTCTGAAACCTGGCGATTGTCGCCCGGTGGACACGCAGCATCGCTGCGTGTGACACCGGGACTAGCGATATTCCAGCTCCCAGCGCCTGTCACAAGCGCTGGGAGCTGGTCTCCAAGGTACACTGCGGGTAACTAGGCAGCGCGCGCTGCCTAGATACCCGACTGTGTACCTTAGTTACCAGCCTCCTCCGCTCACCGGGTGAGCGGAGGAGGCTGGTAACTAAGGTACACGTCGGGTATCTAGGCAGCGCGCGCTGCCTAGTTACCCGCAGTGTACCTTGGAGACCAGGCTGCTCCCGCTTCCAGCAGGCTGGCAGCGGGAGCAGGACATCGTGGAAACGATATTTAAATCGTTTCCATGATGTCACTGGTCAATTGATCGCTGGTGAGTCTGTCTGTGTGACAGCTCACCAGCAATCAGCCGTCAATGTCGTCAGCGATCATCTCGCTGACGACATTGACGCGTGTGACACCCCCTTTAGACTTTTCAGAGAACTATTTCTTTGTTGTTCAGGATGAAGCACAGTCATTGCACTGGAACAATGAACAAGCAAATGTGCACCCTTTTGCAATCTATTACAATAAGAATGGAGAAATAAAGTACAAAAGTGTAGTTATGATATCTGAGCGCTTACTTCATGATTCAATAGCTGTTCGTTTGTTCCAAAAAAAATAGATTTCAGTGTTAAAAACAGATACCCTACTAAGGGCCACGTCACACACACAGATATCTTTGCAGATATTGGTCACAGATATCTGGTTGCAGTGAAATTATGGAAACATTGTGCCATGTTGTGGCTGTATACAAATGAAACAATGTTCCATGATTTCACTGCAACCAGAGATCTGTGAACAATATCTGCAAAGATATCTGTGTGTGTGACGTGGCCCTAAAGGTACCGTCACACGCGGCAATTTTGCAAGCAATTTCACTGGCAATTTGCTGGTTGCAGTGAAATCATGGATACATGGTTCTGTTTTGTTGCCGTGTAGAAATGGAACAATGTGTCCATGCTTTCACTGCAACCAGCAAATTGCAAGTGAAATTGCTTGCAAAATTGCCGCGTGTGACGGTACCTTAAGTTTGAACAAGGTCTACTACTTCTCGGATGGCTCTTCTGCACAGTAAAAAAACAGGAAAAATGTTATAAATGTATGTCATCACAAAGATTTTGGAGTGGAAGCTGAATGGCACTTTTTTGCCACTGCTCATGGCAAAGGTGTATGTGATGGTTTAGGAGGCACCGTGAAACGCCTTGCAGCTCGTGCTAGGCTCCAGAGGCCATATTCAGATCAAATCTTAACACCCATGCAACTTTTCAAATGGAGTGAGAAAAATATTCTTAAGGAGGACCTGTCACCCCCTCCCGCCCCCCCCCCCCATGGATATGAAGCTAAGGGCAGCACTGAATGCAGCATGTCTGCTGCATTCAGGCAAGGGGTCCCTCATGTCTGATGGCGGCTGGTACCCCAACACAATAGTTTAGTAAAACTTACAAGCTGGAGCCAAGTAGGCTGTCCCTGGTACGGCAGCCTGTCTCTGTGCCGCCTCCCTGCTGCTAATCACGTCCTCCTCGCTCTGTCTCTGCTCCCTGTGCTGGTGACGCAGGCAGAGCGAGGTAATGCTTATCACAGCAGGAGGCGGGACAGGCAGCCGTAGGCTGAGGTAACATTACCTACTGCGTCACAAGCACAGACAGAGCGAGGAGGACGTGATTGGCAGCAGGGAGACGGCACAGAGATACAGGCTGCCGCACCAGGGACAGCCTACTTGGCTCCAGCTTGTAAGTTTTACTAAACTATTATCTCTGGGTACCAGCCACCATCAGACATGGGGGACCCCTTGCCTGAATGCAGCAGACTTGCTGCATTCAGTGCTGCCCTTAGCTCAACATGTATGGTTGGTGACAGGTCCTCTTTAACATCCAGTTCATGTATTGTACAAACCAGGACTACAAAGAGGAGGAGAGTTTGTTAAAACATCGGTTACAGGAAGCGGAACCCATTAAAGGGACTCAGCAATACCACACGTTCATTCCATGTAGTGAAACAGAAATAAAAACAAGGATTTTTTTATTCAGCAAAGACAGTGATGTTCATGAAATGGTAGAAGGCGGCACTAGATTGTCAATGGATGACATAACTGGCTATGTGACCTGTGAATATGATTGGCGCTGGTGGCTGGCTACTTTTCTCTCCAAAGACTGTGAAAATGAAGAAGTAGAATTGACTTTATTGCATTCTTCTGGTCCAGCACCATCCTTTGTGTATCCAAGAAAGCCAGACATTTTAAAAGTGCTCAAAAGTCAGATAATAACTCAGGTGGAGCCGAACACAGTGACAGGCCGTACATACTCTTTGACACAAAAGGAAATGACGATTGCTAGTAAGCGCTTATGGACATGATTACATTTCACCCACTAGAAGGGACAAATTGATGATAAAAAGCCACTTTAAAAATGTACTACAGTGTTTCCTCGAAAATAAGACAGCGTCTTATATTAATTTTTGCTCCTAAAGATGCGCCATGTCTTATTTTCGGTGGGTGTCTTACTTTTATCATCCCCTTGAGCCCCCAATAAAGTAACCCCATCATCCCCCAATATGGTATCGGGGACACACACACTGGGGGGCGCGTGCACACACACGCATACACGCACACACACACACACACACACAGGGGCACACACACACACAGACAGGGACACTTCTCACTGGTCCCTGCTGCATTCCGGTGCTGCTGTCCCAGTGCTCGGCGCTGCAAGGAGGACGGCACCACTCTCATCTCCTTGCCGCAGGTGCCGCAGGTGCCGTAGGTGTATGGTGCCACTGGCCCAGCCATTCACAGGCCAGGAGCCAACTGGGCAGCCAATCACAGGCCAGAAGCTGACATCATGCAGTGAATGCCCTGTGATTGGCCGCTGGGCAGTTCCTGGCTTGTGATTGGCCAGGTCAGTGGCGGGGGCTTGAAAAATAGAGCGGTGCCGGTCTACATGCATCTGCGGCACCGCTCACAGCGACGGGCACCGAGACACGAGTGGGGGGCAGGCTGGAAGCGGGTGCTGGCTGTAGGAGTCACAGCTGCATGCTGTGGTAAAATATTGTAAAAGAGAGACATGCCTTATTTTCGGGGGTGCCTTATATTTACAGGCACATTAAACCCCCTGGCATGCCTTACTTTCGGGGGGCTCCCTATTTTCGGGGTAACACGGTATTAATTTTTTGATTAGTTCATATTTTATAGAATGATGATTTAACTACTGTACTATTCTTATTAAACACTTCATAAATGACATGTTTAGTGATATAATAGAAAATAAACTTACATGTATAAATAGGGGTTAACATTTTTGGTTCTTTTAATCTTGTTTAATCAAACTTGAGGATATGATCACCTTTTTTCTTTTGGTTTGTTCAATGCATTCAGGTTGATAATGCTGAGCAAGTTTTGTTCTGATGATTAAGATATATTTATCCTGGCACTTATGGGATTTGTTTTTTGTGTTTCTTTTTTGTTGCATATAAATGTTTTATTCAATAAGGCTACTTTCACATTAGCGTTCCCCTCCGCAGCGTTCTTTAGAGGGGAGCCGCAATGTAAACGCAGCACCGCAAGTCCCTATCTTTAGAATGGGAGCGCATGGTGCTGCGCTTGACTGCGCATGACCGTGCGCACCCATTCACTCCCATATGTGATCTGTGCGCAGGCGGATGCCCGCACACAAATCACCCAGTCTCGTTGCATTTCTTGTGCGGACGAGACTGGGTGATTTGTGCGCGGGCATCCGCCTGCGCACAGATCACATATGGGAGTGAATGGGTGCGCACGGTCATGCGCAGTCAAGCGCAGCACCGTGCGCTCCCATTCTAAAGATAGGGACCTGCGGTGCTGCGCGTACATTGCGGCTCCCCTCCACAGAACGCTGCGGAGGGGAACGCTAATGTGAAAGCACCCTAAGTTGTAATAACTCATACAACCATAAAATAATAAAAAATATATAAATTTGACAGGTCCCAAGTTGAATCTCTGCACAAATATAACCAAGAATAACACAAGTAACACACAGGCATTTTTTCACAATTTTCAAACTAACATTTATTTCACAATTGCGCATCAAAATTTTGAATTAGATTTTTCCCAAACAAAATATAAAGAAACACAGTCTTGTGACATATCAAATGAAAGCTGGCACTGTTCTAAGTAAAATGATGCCTCTCCCACTTCATTATCTTATTTGTAGCCCGAGATAAAAAAAAAAAATGTAAAGCCATACCAGGCCAAAATTCTCACTTTTTTTGAAACTTTAAATATCTGTAAAAAATTAACTGATTAAGAAAAAAATTCAAAACTTTAATTTTGTAATTAACTAAAGTTGTACTTCATATAGAAAAAAAAAAAATCTAAAGACGTCAGGTAAAAAAAAATATTCATATTTAGATCACTTGATATGGAATGACCCATTGACGCTATTAATAGTAAAATATTTTGAAATATGATCCCATCGCGATCCCAACTTGAAATTTGTAGAGATGTGGCTAAGAGCACAGCAGACATATGGGCAGTTTTTCAAATATTTAAATGATGCCGATTTTTCAGAAATGCGTTTTCAAATATTGCATTTGCGATCACATGGGTAAAATATTAACAAAGATACTCTTGTGACATATCTGGTGAAAGCACGTACAGTTCTGAGCAGAATGGTGTTTATTTTGTTTTTCTATCTTATTTCTAGCCCTAGATATGATAGAAAATGTAAAGTCATACCAGGCCAAAATTCACACTTTTTTTAAAACTTTAATAATCTGTAAAAAATTAACTGATGAAGAAAAAAAATTCAAAACTTTTTTTTTTGTAATTAACTAAAGTTGTACTTCATATAGGGAAAAAAAAAAAAAATCTGAAGACGTCAGGTAAAAAAAAAAAAATTCATTTTTGGATCACTTGACATGGAATGACCCATTTCTATTTTCTGTCTGGTTTGATGTGTGTCTGGCTGGATTTGGGGGATTTCGTTTCTTGCCCTGGACACTAAATTGCAGCTTGCAGGATTTATTGTGTCTGGGGCCAAAATCGATCAAAACCGGATCCGGCGCCCCTTAACATGGGAGTCTATGGGCGATGGATCCGGCAGAAAAAACATCCGGTTCCCGGACGCCAAGTGCTAACCGAGCGGCGGCTCTGAAATTCGAGCCACGTTTGTTCAGCACCTGGATAGCGCAGCTGAAAGAGCTACGGCTGAAATTTCAAGGCTGGACAGCGGTTGCCCTCTGGTTCTGTCCAGTGCATCCTGCAAAACACTGGACAGAATTTGACAGTGAAGAACCGTGGTGTGAAGACATCCTTAGTATATAGAGGGCGGTAGACTCCTATATGAGCTATTCTTACTGAAGAGGCCCAGTAGGTGAAATTTATAGGTAAAGATAGACTGTCAGTTTTGAGGTCCCTGATAACCCTGTATAACCCTTGAAATTCATTTCTGCATACGTCAATTAGATTTATTTCGTGCACCTATTACAAGTAGACTCACATTTTACGTTTGTTGATTCTTTAGCTTTTCAATTTGTTGTTTAAGTACAATACAAAATAATATTGTGGTACCATGTTAGCCAGAAAGATCGATGTAGATACTTAAGTCTCCAAAAAAATTGAGAAAAGTATTCAAGGACATTGTCTCAGTAAATCATTTGTATTCTTGTCTGATGAAGGAGCCTTGAGCTTTAAAAGCTTACACATACCTTTATTGGCTAGCCAAAAAATTATACCACTCCTTGAATACTTTTCTCAATTTTTTTAGGGACTTAAGTATTAACATCAATTTGTTGTTGGAAATTTTACAAACAGATTTGAAGGCGGCATCACAGGTACCTCATGATCACGTGATACACAAGGGATGGAGCTTTCCTTTTTGCTATTGTAAATTCAGTTTATAAGCATAATTGTATGGATTATGATGAGTCTGAGTTGCTTTACAAGAGTTGATGGAAGCCTAATGCTTTGATTTCTGTATGTAAGCCAGATTAATATTATAAGCATGCTATTCTACTACAATACAGGCAGAAGGTAGAATGCGATCATCCATTCCGTGGGTAAGCAGTCGTGTAGTGGTGGGAGGCATAGACTCTGAAGTGATAACTATTGGTATTTGTCAAATCAAAGCAAGGTCACGCCCACAGTTTTTCTGTGAAGGTGTTCATTTTGCTGGGCTGTTAAATGTATCTGTATATAATTGCCTTATGTTGTCTGTCATCCACTTCTGTCTGAATGTCTATGAATCCTACTATTTCAAGTGCCGACTGGAATTATGCCGGACACTATATTGGAACACACAAGCGATGTGTCTCCCAATACGGTGATCGCCTCACTCCCGCTGCCCGACACCCTCTGCCCTTGCTGACCGCAGTCTGGTGCATGTTCCCAGCAGTCCACCCAGTCTCCACCCCCCCCCCCCCCACTGCCCTGTCTCCCAGTCACTTGGATACTCTATCCCCCGGCGCTCGGTGTTCTAGTTGTTTCCTGAAGGATCTTTGCTACCGCTGCAGGTCGAAGGACCTGTATAACCTGGCCCTTCACATCATACATCTACCCACATATATACACAAACACACACGCGGCTGGTTACACACACACATATACACATACATGTGGCAGGCATAAAGTATGACCGGGTGGGCTATGAGTGCCAGCACATGGGGCATGTGTGTGCTGGCATATGGAGGCATAAAGAGTGACTGGGGGGCATATCCAGGATGGGGGTGGCATGTGTGTGCCAGCATTGGGAAGGGTGTTGGCATGTGTGTGCCAGCATGTGTGCCCCACTCTTTGTACCTCATGGAACACAAAATTGATGGTTATTTGAATCATGTAGCATTTTCATATATCCAATGGCATTGAGGTTTCCATTGATGAAGAATGGCTCCAATATCTTTACACCATATACGACACCCAATTATACACATTATATACCTGACATCACCTCCACATTACTATTAAATACCAGTGATTGGCTGTGTCTAACATCATGTCTTCGCTCTACCTTAAATTGAATCTGTGAAAAACTGAACTTCTCGTGTTTTCTCCCTCTCCTAATCTTCCGAAACCTAATATTGCCATTTCTGTATGTGGTTCTGCCATTACTCAGCACACATGCTGTCTTTGGGTCATATTTAATTCTGATCTCTCCTTCTCTCCCCACAACCGGTCACTCGCTCGCTCATGTCATGACACCTCAAAAATATCTCTAGAATTCGACCGTTTCTTTCTGTTGCTTCTGCAAAAACTCGGTAACTGTTGCCCTTATCAATTCTCACCTGGATTACTGCAATTCTCTACTAATCTGTGTCCCTCTTCCTAAACCCTCTCCTCTCCAATCCATCCTGAATGCAGCAGCCAGGATCATATTTTTCTCCAAACACTTCACCAATGCCTCTTTCCTGTGCCAGTCATTGCACTGGATGATAATCCGCTATATAGTACAATATAAAATTATCACGCTCCCCCACAAAGCTCTCCACAGTTCTGCACCTCCCTACATCTCCTCCTTCATCTCTATCGCCCTACCTGTGCCCTCTGTTCTGCAAGGGACCTAAGACTGACATCAGCTACAATCTGAACTTCCCACTCCAGTCTCCAAGACTTCTCACAAGCTGTACCAATTCTCTGGAACGGGTTACCAAAAACAATTCAATTAATTGCCAATACCAATAGTTTTAAGAAAGGCCACTATAAAGAGATGCGTTTTTTGGGCTATCACCTCACTTGTCTAACTTCCCTTTTCCAAATCTGGTCTCTTGGGTCATCTGTCTGCATCTGCAGACTGTGTGTGTCCCCCATGCATAATATAGCACTTTATCTGGACTTGTACAGATCTCAACCGGTGACTGGTTCATGCAGCGTTACGTGAATCCCCTATTTATTGTATTGATGGCTGGACCATATGTGACAGGACTTTTTACCATTTACCTTTTGTGCCTCCCCTATTTCCTCATAGATTGTATGCTTGTAAGCAGTGACGTCTCCCCTCATGGTTTTTAATTGTTAAGTGCTGTGTAATATGTTGGCGCTAATATAACACAAATTATTATACTATGAAAACATGAGTATTGTTGTTTCCATATCAATAAGAACGTGTGTGTATATATTTTACGTGTGTGTGTGTTGTGTGTGCGTGTGTATGTATATGTGTATATCTATATATATATATATATATATATCTATATCTCACACACACACACACACACACATATATATGTGTATATGTATGTGTGTATGATGTCCGGGATTGGCGTCTACACCGTCGCAACTACAGCCACAAGATTTTGCACAGTCACACGTAAATGTGATGTGACCCTAGGTCCATTTAGATGGGCAGATCTATTCACATAAACTAGTGACAACCGACTAGATACAAGTTGTTTATTTTATGGTCCTGTTGACGTGACTTGATAAAATTAGGAACAGAAAAATCACTAATGATCATTTTGCCACATACAGCGTTAAAGTCTGCAGTCGCACATCACCCAGGGAGTTGTTGCCTACAATAATGCTTTATTTTCTCACATAAAGGATGCAGTTAGTCAGTGATCAGGCATTTTGCTCCTTTGTTGGCGGCATATTTACATGACTCATTGTTCTCATGAAAACTCATTTGCCCTTTATTTCCCAATGTAAATGGTTCTTAAGCCCAACACTGAGATGAGCTCTTGGGTCATGAGTAGCTCCAGTGGTGTCCAAGGGCCTTAATAGGGTACAAGGAAGGGACAGTCCCTGAGAAATGGCTCTGCATGTTTGCTTTAACTAGACAAGAGGGTCTTATGCTGCCATGCATCCCTTTTTCCTTTCAGTTTGAACTGTACAGATGAGGAATAGTAAAATATTTGCTTAAGAACCTCTTTCTTGTTAGAATGATTGAAAAGAGACACATTAAGTTGAACAACCAGTAAATGGCTGAGAATGAAGTTGTGCCAGTACACAGTGCGTGTCTGCACTGAATTGTGACAAGTCAGAAGTTGTACTTAATTTGGTAACATTTTTTAAAGATTTTAATTGGCTTATTTGTTTAAGTTACAGTAAATAGATCATGTTGTACAAATATATTGTATTACTGGCCTTACTGTTAAGCCCCCGTCACACTAAACCGAGATTGCTAGCGAGATCGCTGCTGACTCACAAATTTTGTGACGCAACAGCAACCTCAACAGCGATCTCGCTTTGTGTGACACTTAGCAGCGATCAGGCCCCTGCTGTGAGATCGCTGCTCGTTACAAACTGTTCTGGACCATTTTTTGATCGTTTGGGGTCCCGCTGGGCAGCACACATCGCTGTCTTTGACAGGGACAACGACCAACGATATCAATACTACAAGTCTGAGAAACAGGGTTCCAACGACCTCTGTATCATTCCGGATCGTTGCTGCGTCGCTGGTGAGATCTGACTGTTTGACATCTCACCAGTGATCCCGACAGCAACACACCAGCGATCCCGGCAGGTCGGATCACCGTTGGGATCTCTGGTGCGTCGTCAAGTGTGACGGGACCTTTAGGCTGGTTTCACAGTTGCATTCGGTTCCGCTGCGTATGTGAGCAGCCAACCTCATGCTGTGACGCATCCACCGTGCATCCCTATGTTTAACATGGGGACGCTCGGTGTATGCGGTCACCTGCTGATGGCCGCGTTCATGTCCGCATGCGCTCATTCTCCACAATTCTAGGCGCACAGAAACGCAACATGTTGCATTTTCTGTGCGTCGGAGAATGTATGATTTGTACGCACAGCTCTGCAAGCATACAAATCATACATTGGAGTGAATGAGAAACGCAGTGACACAATAAATCATGCGTTCGGCACTGTGTTTCCGTCTGCAAACCAGACACAGCGGAGCAAATGTGAAAGTAGCCTTATTTGTCTCAAATACGTTTGACTCTTGGCAATATCTCATCAACTATTGTCTGTTATTAAACAACATTATTCTTATTTATTTATATAGCACCATTAATTCCATGGTGCTGTACATGAGGGGGTTACATACAAAATTATAGATATTGTTAATTTGTTTACTGTAAAATATGACAGACTGGTACAGAGGAGAGAGGACCCTGCCCTTGCGGGCTTACATTCTACAGGACATCTCTTGCTCATTAAATTAACTTGCATTGAATCCACTGACACTGGTGGGATGAAAAGTCTAAGGGCCACATCACATGGTTCAACTTACTGAACGATATTGTTAGTGATCACATGCACGCGCGATCGCTAACAACATTGTTCACATCGTTGGTGAGCTGTCACACAGCAGACTCGCCATCGATGTGGACCAGCGAGAACGCTGGTAACCATGGTCACATCGGGTTACTAGGCGCCGCGCTTAGTAACCTGATGTTTACCATGGATACGAGCCCCCAGCATAGGCTGCGAGGCGCTGGGAGCTCGTTCATCGTTGCTCTGCCAGTGTCACACACAGCATCGCTGCGTGTCCACCGCCGACCAACGATAGATTTGTGAACATGTTCACAAATCTGCAATCAAACAATTTTTCAAAGAAAAATCGTTTAATTACACACAGCAACGCACAAACAATATCGCTTAAACGATCAAAAAAGCAGGTCGCTTAAACTATATCGTTCAGTAAATTGAATCGTGTATGCGGCGCCTAGTAACCCGATGTTTACCATGGTTACCAGCATTCTCGCTTGTTCACATCAATGGTGAGTCTGCCTGTGTGACAGTTCCACCAACGACGTGTAACGATATTGTTAGTGATCACGCGTGCATGTGATCGCTAATAATATCGTTCAGTAAGTTCAACCGTGTGACGTGGCCCTTAAGGTACCGTCACACGCTATTGCTAGCAATTTCACTGTCAATTTGCTGGTTGCTGTGAAATCATGGGCACATTGTTCCATTTGTACACGGCAACAAAATAGAACTTTGAGATGAGCTGCTGAAGGAAGCCGGCAGTGGCTCTCATGGATAAGGCTACTTTCACATTGCGATTTAGTTAAATCCGATGCTATCCGATGAAAATCGGACAGCATCTGATCCGAATCAGCCCCCATGTTATCCAATGGGGATCAGATCAGATTTGCCCGATTTTTTTTTTTTTTTTCTCTTTTTTTCAGGAACAAAAATCGTAGACTGCTACGATTTTGGCTCCTGAAAAAAAATCAAGACAGAATCAGATCGGAGGCAAATCGAATGGCAATTATTCCAAATCCGACCTGATGCCTTTAACATGGGGCCCTATGGAGCAGGGTCCGAGGAAACATCTGATGTCTCTTCGGACCCGATTTTAGTGTACTGAGCATGCTCGGTACATGCTCAGTACACTAAAACTATTGTGTGCTGCCTAATTTCACTTCCGCAATGTATATACATACATTGTGGAAGTGAAATATAACTAAAATCAAGTGTTTAAGGAGGACCTGTCACCAAACCAGGCATGGTGATCTAATTACAGCACTGGATGCAGCATGCCTTCTGCATCTAGGCAAGGGGTCCCCCAGCACTTGAGCCGCCCTGTACCCCAAGTAAATACACTTAGAAAACTTACATTGTGCAGCCATAAAGGAGGTGGCCCGAGGCTGGAGCTGAAGGGCAGATTCACACCCCCTGCATGTGTGATCTGCCCACCGCTGCCAATCATAGTTTCCCTCTTCTGCAGCATTAAACAGAGGTTTCCTCCCCCCCAAAGAAATGGCTGTTTTGCCACGCCCCCTGCAGTGATGTCACCACTTATACCCGCCCTGCTCTATGATTAACATAGAGCAGGGCGGGTATAAGCAGTGATGTCTCTGCAGGGGACGGGGCTAAACAGCCATTTCAGGGGGGAGGGGGGGAACTGTTTAATGCTGCAGAAGAGGGAAACTATGATTGGCAGCGGTGGGCAGATTACAAATGCAGGGAGTGTGAATTTGCCCTTCAGCTCCAGCCTCTGGCCACCTCCTTTATGGCTGCACGATGTAAGTTTTCTAAGTGTATTTACTCTGGGTACAGGGCGGCTCAAGTGCTGGGGGACCCCTTGCCTGGATGCAGAAGACATGCTGCATCCAGTGCTTTAATTAGATCACCATGCCTGATTTGGTGACAGGTCCTCTTTAAAATAAAAAAATCTTTATTCTCACCTGCCAGCGCTCCCCTGGCGTCTCTATTAGCTCCCGCTCGGTAGGACCTGGGATGATGTCACAACCCGATCAGCTGATCGGGTCACATGACGACCCGATGACGCTTGTGACATCATCGCAGGTCCTGTAACAGATCGGGATGTCTATGGACATGCTGGGGAAGCGCTGGCGGGTGAGAATAAAGATTTTTTTTATGTTGGAATAACATGAGCAGGGAGGAGAGGAGAGGGGAGAACAGGGGGACAGCGGGAGACACCTGGGGAACAATGAGATGACAGGAGGCAGAGAAGAGGGGGAGCGAGGTGACAGGAGACCAAACTGATCATGCAAAATGTCGGAATCTGATGCCTATTTGGCATCCGATTGCAGTGATCAGTTTGGATCTGATGCTGTCTGATTTTCATCGGACAGCATCGGATTTAACTAAATCGCAATGTGAAACTGGCCTAACACTGAACTACTCAGCCGATCGGCCCCTGTGTATAGGGAAGATGGGAGAGAGCGGGGTCAGTTGGACTGTCATTCGGCTGACTGCAAAGTGTCTTTTGGAGTTTCACTATTGTGGTGTTCCACAAAAGTGTATTTCACTTGTAAGCAAAGTGAAAAATTATTGGTAAGAAAATGCTATTTTGTAGCTTTCACACCTTCGGGGGTGAAGAGATCCTATTGGTTGCTAGAAAGGAGTGAAATATTAAGTTAAGATTTGCTGATTCTATAAAATACATTGTCATGTGTTTGCCAGAAACTTGACAATTGTCATCATGTCATCTGCAGAATGCTTCCTAATGTTTTGTGAAGTGCAAAATGGCAAAACTTGAAGTTTTGAACGGCCGTAGGGGGTCGGCGGCATCTGAACCTGTGAACCCCCACTGGTAATACTTTCTACACATGTGAGGCAGGATACTTTAGCATACTATGACTTTTGGTCTTTGGTTGTCTGTTTTAGCAGACGTGAAAACTTTCACTCCATGTGCTGGTTGACATTTAACCGATATTGTGGATGTTATGTACACATGGCATCACTGTCTACATATATCCATTGATTCTAAATGGGATATGTTGTATATATGTATAGGTCTGTGATTGATTGTGATATATTTATATTTATATTACAATTGTGTCCCACAGCCCTAACAGTGTTCTGTGCCATTGTATACTGCCCTGTAATTGTGCATACAATTTGTAGTAACAACAATATTTTCGGATGTTTGCCTACTATTTGGGTGCTTTACCCTGTAGTTGTATTGTCCCTCCATATCTTCTGGTTTTAACCAATAAACGTATTTTTCATTTTGCATAGACATATGGTGGTTTCAGTGTGTGTTATATATAATATAACATTTGTCTGGGCACTATCTGATAAAACATCGTATTGCACTTGACTGTCTTATATGCCAGAGTGGGTGAGCCCTAAAGGCAAGCCTTATAAATGGGTATTAGATGGCTTTAGTAATATGTGTTGCTATTTAAAATGGAGGTGACCTTTTATAAAGCAAGAAGAAAACTTTGGTGACTGACAGAATCTGAAATGTTAGATAATACTGGGTCGACCTTTTCATCAATAACAATCAGTCATAGTTTGGGCAGTGCAGAGACCGTTCCCCTCACTTGGTCCGTAGTATATGACTTGACTTATAGATGTCAATGGGCTAATGTTTCATAGAAGTGTCTGCTTGTGAAGTGCAGATTAATCTGCCTCTGTCCCCGTGCACATCAGCAGGACATCTGTCACATGCAATAATCCTTGCATCAATTGACTTCTTTTTTTTCCATTAAGCCTGCCTCATCCCAGATGGTTGTGCGAGTCCCTGTAGTAATGGATGAGTTAATAAATGTATTGATTTCTGTGTTTGCATCTATTTAGGGTTAGTATCAATTCTCATTATTTATGAATCTCTTTATGACGATGGGACGGCTCTTTGTGTCTTCCACTTAAGCTCGACCATTAGTGATTGGATCGGTTTTACAAATCCCTGTCTATCTGCTTCCCTGTTCCGAGCTCCAGACTGGTAACACAATCTGTATAAAGCGATAATCATCTTGTAAAGCAACTGCTTTGTTGTCTCTTGTCCCAGTATTTTACTGTAGTCCGACCAGGATATAAGCTTGCAGTCACAGAACATGGTGAATATTATTGTAGGCTCAATGAACACTATGTATACAAAAGTGGGTAAATACTGCAATATACATGTTTGGTGTGTTCACCTGGCTACTTGTCAGGAGGCTCACCAAATGATTTGAATAGTCATACAGTGAAGAGTGAAGGAAATATTTATTTGATGCCTGTCTGATTTTATAAGTTTGCCCACTGACAGACATGAACAGTCTATAGTTTTACGGGTAGGTTAATATTAACAGAGATAGAATATCAAAAATAAAATCCAGAAAATCACATTGTCTAAATTATATAAAGTTATTTGTGTTTTGCAGAGAGGAATAAGTATTCAATCCCTCTGGCAAACAAAACGTAATCCTTGGTGGCAAAACCAGTCAGACATTTTTTGTAGATGACGACGACGACGACGGCTCCCTCCATAAATTTCTATGGGATTAAGGTCTGAAGACTGGCTAAACCACTCCATGACCTTAATGTGCTAGTTTTTGAGTCACTCCTTTGTTGCCTTGGCTGTATGTTTTGGGTCATTGTCATGCTGGAAGACCCAGCCACGATCGATTTATT
This sequence comes from Allobates femoralis, assembly GCA_033576535.1. NCBI lineage: Eukaryota > Metazoa > Chordata > Amphibia > Anura > Aromobatidae > Allobates > Allobates femoralis. The sequence continues at coordinate 231,455,261 of JARQOC010000001.1, read as the reverse complement.
TATTTATTTTTTTTTTTTTTTTTTTAATTTTTTTTTAATGTCCTAGTGGAGGGAAGGAGATTGTCACTCATTTGATGCGGTGAAGTAGTCCTGTACTTTTAGCAGAGAAACGCCCCCAAAACATGATAGTTTCAACGCCATACTTGACTCTGGGGACTATGTTCTTTGGGTTATAGGCAGAATTTCTCTTCCTCCAAACACAGGACGCTGCAGAGGGGTCTGCAAGTGTGCTTTAATTGGCAAACGTCAGACAGGACTGCATATGTGCCTTCTTGTGGGTACTGCAGGATTTTAATCCAATACAGCGTTACCCCCCCTGTCCTCTCCCCCCCCTCCCCCCCTGTCCTCAAGTACTAGGACAGTACTGTTATCCTCTTGTGACCTGGACATCAGTGGTAATTGTAGTAATTGCAGTTCCGAATATATACGGTACTTTGTTTGGACTAAATGCTCTTTTGGATACTTTAAAATGACAAGTAAAAGACGTTTAAATTGTAGTTTCTTTACATTAAAAATGTTTCATTCATCTGTCACTCCTGTTTTTTCCTCCTTTTTGTTATATATATGTAATTGCCCTTGTACCTAGAATTAAGTGTATTTTTTGAGTGGCATGAAGATAATGGACGACATACTGTGCAAATAGTCCAACCGAAGACTTCTCATTAGTTACACAGACGTAGGCAATTCTTGGAAAAGTTCCTTCAAAGGGAGGAAAGTCATTGTGTAAAACTTCTGCTAGTTTGTATGACTCTTCAGCAGTAGTACAATAACATAAAGTGCAAGAATGAGACCGAATGATTGATGGACGCTGGTAAATAAAATCACTGGCATAATGTATGCTTAATGTGACTTACTGAGGAGAAGGAGGGCACACACTTGTCATGGATATTTTTTTGGCAGCAGCATCATTGGAGACTACAGTCAGAACGTACTTGTTTTGGTCCCTGTCCCCAGCGAAGCTGTTAGTACGGGAAAGGTTTGCCATCTTGGAAAGTGAATTGAGTTACTGATGACTTAAAGGGAACCTGTCAGTTCCCCTCTGCATGTTATTCTATCCCAATCGCTAGTTTAGGCTGCACGTGGCTGTGTATGCCTCACCATTGAGCGTCTCGTCACCGGGTGTATGCACCCTGGCTTCACAGACACTCACTGTGCATGATGGAAAGTTGTTCATACTTCGGGTCATGCGCACTAGTCTATAGCCAGGTGTATGCATCCCGGCTTCAGAAAGGCATAATGCGCATGACTGGAAATGTGGCGACTTCCTGTCATGCGCTGTGATCCTCTACAAAGGCAGAATACATACACACCAGGCGCCAAGACGCTCGATGGCGAGGGATACACATTTATTTTAGTGATTGAGAGATGACAATGCTATGCAAAGTATGTTATCACACCCTTGTGAGTGTGTTAACATGCTAAGTGGGCCAACTAGTCAGGGAACTAATACCCCCTCTACTAGTCCATGCCCTACTTGCCAGATCTTAAACAATTTTTAGAAATAATTTATTTAAAGATTGGTTTATGTATGCTGCAACATGCTGAGACTATCAGGCAGGGATTTGAAATATACACTCAGAACTACCCATGGTTCTGGGTGTACAGGGGACCTGACAGGTTCCCTTTAAATGACTAGTATATGGTCAGTTTTAGGTTCACAAATCCCTTATCTTGGGTATTTGTAGGGCTAGTGATGCAGAAAGATCTTGGCTATAGTGGGACCTAATCATCTCTTTACGGTTTTCTTAGATGTGACACTCTCCTGGTACTGCAGGGATTTTGTTTGCAGTTTGGCTGTAAAGTCTTTCATTTTTATTCATAAAGTGCTATGAGATACACAGGATATTATCTAATGGGGTCCCAAAGGGCACCTGGGAGCTGGATGGATGACAAGATTATGTATAAATGAATGTTGGGCTTCCTATAAGGAAACTGCATGTAGTCTTCGAATAGGTGCTGTAGACCGCTGATTGGGCGCTGCACCGTGGAGCTCTGCTCAGTCTATACATCTGACTACCATCGCTAACCGATAGGAGTGCCATCTATCCTAATGATCCTATTGATATGACAACCCCATTACAGCAGTGTCGAAACAGCCTTATGGCGTCAAGAAGAAAATATATCGGCACATGGACTCTTGCTGAGTTTTTTTAATGGAAACTCCCAAGTTTTTCGGGAAGATTTTTTTTTAGAATTTCTGCTTTAAAAAACTATTTATAAAATACAACAAAAAAAAACTGTGTACGCATCCTCTAATTGGATGTTTTGGTGGTAACATGGTTTGCCATGTTTGTTCTTTTTTGCTCTTTGACCACACGAATATTTGTAATTGTGTACATGTTGTTAATCAGGCATGTGGGTACAGAAGGTATGCATCACCCAGGTCATCAGTCTTCAATGATGGTGCATTATTAACTCCTTTGGGCGATTTTCCGTTTGTCGTTCTTCCCTCCCCTTCTTCCAAGAGCCATAACTTTATTTTTCCGTCAATCTCAACATATCAGTGCTTGTTTTTTTGCGGGATGAGTTGTACTTTTGAATGAAATAATTTATTTTACCATATTGTGTATTGGAAAATGGGAAAAAAATTCATGGGCGGTGAAATTGCAAAAAAAAGTGCAATTGCACATTTGTTGTTTGGGTTTTTTAATTACCATGTTCACTATATAGTAGAACTAACATCAGTATGATGCCTTGGGTCAGTATGAGTTCATAAATACCAAACATGCATACTTTTAATTTAATTTAAGTGGTGAAAATAAATTCTGAAGTTTTTAAAGATAAATCATTGCTCTTTTGTGCCATATTCTGTGACCCGGAATGTTCTCATGACGACTTAAAATGCTTGACACTGTTGTGTCCCCACGCTCCCATTGTTATAATCCACAAAACAATCTCAAGGACTATATGCTTTTACATTTGTATGCCCCTTCATGTCAGCGTTTGTTTTTTTTTACATTTTTTTTTATTTATTTATTTTTTTTAAATCGCTGCAGATCCAGTAGATTTACCGCATCTGCCACCTAACGGCCGCACTTGCGGCAAGCCCCATGCATCGTCTATGGGGCTCGCGGTCATGTGCAGTTCTACTGGATGCGGGAGATCGGCACTTCTTGCGATGAAAAAAGAACGCTGCTGGCCACGGCTGCAACTGCCGGATTTGCCTCATCTGGCAGAGTTGCACTTGCCGAAACCCGAGCGCAAGCCCCATAGACCATGCATGGAGCTTGCCGCAAGAGCTCCACAAGTGCGGCCGTTAGGCGGCAGATGCCGTAAATCTGCCGGATCTGCCGCAATTTAAAAAAAAAACACTGATGTGAAAGGGGCCTCACTTGGTTATGTTGCTGTCCTTCTCATATCCTCTGAGCTAATCTGGCCATTTGGATGTTTGTTTTGTAGACCTTTTGTAGTAAGTCCTAGACAGTATGTTATGAGCTTCCCATTGGTAGTAAGAGTAAGTGCCTATGGTCAGTGTTATCAGCTTTTTGGACGTAATGTATTTTTGTTGCATCCAAAATGCTGCGTTCTGCAGTACGAGCACAGGGAATGGGATTTATAGAAAAAGCGTAAAAAAAAAATGTGTCTAAAGGGTGGGCGAATGTGAGACTTAAGTGATGACAGTACGGTGGTGACAACAGCTGTGATTGCAGACCTAGGTCCTATCTTTGGCTTTCTTTCATTCTTGAAGTTGTTTATATCTGGGTAAATGTGTTATTCTTCACCGATAAGATGCTGTCTTTGGTCATCATGATTGGCTTTACCTGTTCCTAGTCCCAGTTAATGGCCTATAAGTGACTCAGAATGGCGTTTGGCACATATAATTAGAAGGGATCAAAGTGCAATGTCAGTGCCAGAGCTTAAAATCTTCTGACAAATCTGCTCTTTGATCCTTTTCTTGCGGCAGTGGCATGTACAGCACAGTTTCCTGAATTGCCTTTCACACATAAGACATTATAACACTCCTGGACTGGTATTAAGATGGCTCATTTATGACAGTAGAGAGCCATTGTCATGACACCCATTCCCACTTCAGTGAGTAACACAGTGCAGTATTCCCTGCTTAAGGCAGACCTTTTTATGAAATTATCAATAAACTGACATGAAATCTCATTAAAGTGTGCCTGTGATTTTGGGCTTGTAACTTAAAGCGACTACCCAATATTAATCTACTATATAAAAGCCCTATCCAGTCTGTGTCTGCAAGTTTATCCCGAAAACAGCTCCACCTATACGACATTGAGTAAATTACAGTTAAATCTAGAAAATAACTGGAATGTGAAGAAGCCCATAAGTTTAGTTAATCAATCAAAGACAACAGCGCCACCTATAGGACCGGGACACTGGTCACAGTGCAGGCATTCATTATCTTCTGCGCCTGGGTCTGCCCCGTCATACCCTTGGGGTGGACGTCACCATGAACTTCCTCCCATTTACGTTCCACTCTGAAACGCAGGCTGGCACAGCGGCTCCTCCATGTTCACATGGTAAAAAAAAAGCATCGCATAACGGGGGGACAAAGCGAGCGCACAATGGGATGATGAGCAGCAGCGCCTGAGAGGCTATGGCCACCCTGTGCAGCGTTGGCTCCCCCTTCCCGCCCTCCTCGGTGGCGCTGCGATTAGTAGTGGAAATAGTTGTAATAATAATGTTATAAATAACTATTTTAAAGCCTTAACCACGTTTGCAATTTGATTATTAAATTCCCTACTATTCTCCTTTAATCTTACTATTTCTTTTTTTTTTTTTTCTTTTTAATTCCTGTGACGTTCCGTTTGAGGGTAGTCTGTCGTTATGTCGCAGTAGGATGGCCTTGAAGTCACCTGTCTGCAGCTTTCATCTATATCTATAGTTAAAGACAGTCCGTCAGCACAAAATGATGGTCCAAATAAAGTACAAGCAGTCTTTGAATCACCAAACAATACACTCACCTTCCCACCTACTTGTTTTTCATCTTCATCTATCTCTGCCTCCCTTCTGAAATGACTTACAGCTTTGACAAAGAGGTGGAGATAGATGCAAAACAAGTAGTTGGGAAGGTGCATTGATGTGTCTGGCCCCACCAAAGGTGCATTGGGAATCTATGCTTAGATTACACCATGTTCCAAATTATTATGCAAATTGGTTTTAAGTGTCATAGGTTTTTTTTTTTCCAAACTTTGAAAATCAATTAACCATTTTTTTTAGAATGTTTTTTTTTTATCTTCACATTTTGCATTGTCTGACATGCTATTATCAAATAATGATCTTCCCAAAAGAATTAAAAATATAGAGGTAAAAATCATTGGTTCACTTGACATGGAATGACCCCTTTGGGATGTTACATCACATATCAGGGGGTGTGGCCTGCTGTTGGTATATACCAGGCCCCTGATAATGGCTGATTCTCTGCAGTCTGAGAAATGGGGGCATGACTATACCTGTGCTCTCTGACAAAAGGAAAGCAGATGTAATCAAGGAGCTGGCTTGTACCAACAACATGGAGTACGCCACACTCAGATTTCAAATAGCATGGAAGCACTTATTAGCAGAGGGTTGGCTTTCACAAACAGCATGGAGCAGGCCAGGTCCCCTGTCCTTGGACTGCAGAAAAACGTATTATTAGGGAACTGGCAGTTACTAACAGCATGGAGCAAGCCATGCCCCCATATGGGTGATGTAATGTTCCAGAGGGGAGAGGGAGCACAAAGGAGCGCTTCGGTATCGCACTGAATTCACAGGTACAGAGACAACATTGTGCAGCTCAACTTTATAGAAGTAGAATATTTTTTTTTTAATCTCCTCATAGTGCCACTTTATGACCAATGACATTTAGGTACATCTGGTCATGTTTATCCCTTTGATACGAGTTCATATGCTGAGCTCACATCATTCCCCACACATGTTAGCTGCATATGTTAGCTGATTATATCAGCTAACAGGCACAGGTTGATTGGTGATCCACAGACCCCTTAACCCCTTCATGACCCAGCCTATTTTGACCCTAAAGACCTTGGCCTTTTTTGCAATTCTGACCAGTGTCCCTTTATGAGGTTATAACTCGGGAACGCTTCAACCGATCCTAGCGATTCTGAGATTGTTTTTTCGTGACATATTGGGCTTCATGCTAGTGTTAAATTTAAGTCGATAATTTTTGCGTTTATTTGTGAAAAAATCAAAAATATGGCAAAAATTTTGAAAATTTCACAATTTTCACATTTTTAATTTTTTTTTCTGATAAACAAGAGAGATATGTGACAGAAAAAAGTTATTAAATAATATTTCCCACATGTCTACTTCACATCAGCACAATTTTGGAAAAAAAAATAAATTTTTGTTAGGACGTTATAAGAGTTCAAAGTTCATGAGCAATTTTTCATTTTTCAACCAAAATTTACAAAACCATTTTTTTTAGTGACCACATCACATTTGAAGTCCTTTTGAGGGGTGTACATGACATAAAACACCCAAAAGTGACACCATTCCAAAAACCGCACCCCTCAAGCTACTCAAAACTACATTCAAGAAGATTATTAACCCTTCAGGTGCTTCACAGGAACTACAGCAAAGTGGAAACAAAAAATGGATATTTTAATTTTTTTATCAAAAATGTTCTTTTAGCCTCAATTCTTTCATTTTCACATGGGCAACAGGATAAAATGGATCTTAAAATGTGTTGTGCAAATTCTCCCGAGTACATCGATACCTCATATGTGGTCATAAACCACTGTTTGGGCGCACGGCAGGGCTCAGAAGTGAAGGAGCGCAATTTGACTTTTGGAGCTAATTTTACATTCAAAAAGTGAAATTGCGCTCCTTCCCTTCTGACCCCTGCCGTGCGCCCAAACAGTGGTTTATGACCACATATGAGGTATCGGTGTACTCAGGAGAAATTTCCCAACAAATTTTAGGATGAATTTTATGCTGTTGCCATGTGAAAACGAAAAAATTTAGGCTAAAAGAAAATTTTTGTGAAAAAAAAAGTACTATTTCATTTTCACAGATCAATTTGTAAAGCACCTGGGGGTTCAATATGCTCACTACCCATCTAGATATGTTCCCTGGGGGTCTAGTTTCCAAAATGGGGTCACTTGTGGGGGAGCTCCAATGTTTAGGCACACAGGGGCTCTCCAAACGCGACATGGTGTCCGCTCACAATTTGAATAAAAATCAGCTCAAATTGTTAGCTGTCACCATGTTGCGTTTGGTGAGCCCCTGTGTGCCTAAACATTGGGGCTCCCCCACAAGTGACCCCATTTTGGAAACTAGACCCCCCAGGGAATGTATCTAGATGCATAGTGAGCACTTTGAACCCCCAGGTGCTTCACAAATTCATCCGTAAAAATAAAAAAGTACTTTTATTTCCACAAACATTTTCTTTTTTCATATTTACAGATTAATTTGTGAAGCACTGGGGTGTTCAAAATGCTCACCACCCATCTAGATAAGTTCCCTGGGGGGTCTAGTTTCCAAAATGGGGTCACTTGTAGGGGAGCTCCAATGTTTAGGCACATAGGGGCTCTCCAAACGTGACATGATGTCCGCTAACAATTGGGTTGATTTCCATTCAAATTGTTAACAGACACCATGTCGCGTTTGGAGAGCCCCTGTGTGCCTAAACATTGGAGCTCCCCCACAAGTGACCCCATTTTGGAAACTAGACCCCCCAGGGAACGTATCTAGATGTATAGTGAGCACTTTGAACCCCCAGGTGCTTCACAAATTGATCCGTAAAAATGAAAAAGTACTTTTTTTCCACAAAATATTTTTTTTTTTCATTAATTTGTGAAGCACCTGGGGGTTCAATATGCTCACTACCCATCTAGGTAAGTTCCCTGGGGGGTCTAGTTTCCAAAATGGGGTCACTTGTAGGGGAGCTCCAATGTTTAGGCACACAGGGGCTCTCCATACGCGACATGGTGTCTGCTAACATGTTGCGTATGGAGAGCCACTGTGTGACTAAACATTAGAGCTCCCCCACAAGTGACCCCATTTTGGAAACTAGACCCCCCCAAGGAACGTATCTAGATGCATAGTGAGCACTTTGAACCCCAGGTGCTTCACAAATTGATCCATAAAAATGAAAAAATAATTTTTTTGTGGAAAAAAAAGTACTTTTTTAATTTTATGGATCAATTTGTGAACCACTTGTGGGTTCAAGTACTCACTATGCATCTAGATACGTTCCTTGGGGGGTGTAGTTTCCAAAATGGGGTCACTTGTGGGGGAGCTCCAATGTTTAGGCACACAGGGGCTCTCCATACGCGACAAAGTGTCCGCTAATAATTGGAGCTAATTTTCCATTCAACTTGTTAGCGGACACCATGTCACGTATGGAGTGCTCCTGTGTGCCACCAGCACAAGGGCAACTGGAAGAGTTGGGGTACAGCACCAGAAAATGGCACCTCTAATGTGCTATTTTCTGGGGTGGCTGTGAATTGCAATTTGCAGCGTGGGGGGGCACAACATTTGGGTCTCTCCACGATGAGGATTGCAGCCCCCCAACTACCAAGTTGTACCTGGCTGGCATCCAAAAATAAGGCAAAGCTCCTTGTCATTTTATTGGTAGAAGTAAAAAAAAAAAAAATGACGTGGGGCTCCGCCGTATTTTTGGTCAAGCCAGGTACAACTTGGCAGCTACGGACTGCCAGCAACCCCCAGCTGCCTCGTTGTACCTGGCTGGTACCCAAAAATACAGCAAAGCCCTTTTTTTTTTCTTTCTAGAACTAATTCTAGAAAAAAAAAATGGCGTGGGGCTCCGCCATATTTTTGGTCCAGCCAGGTACAACTTGGCAGCTACGGACTGCCAGCAACCCCCAGCTGCCTCGTTGTACCTGGCTGGTACCCAAAAATACAGCAAAGCCCTTTTTTTTTTCTTTCTAGAACTAATTCTAGAAAAAAAAATGACATAGGGCTCCGCCATATTTTTGGTCCAGCCAGGTACAACTAGGCAGCTGGGGGCTGGATTCCACAGCATGGAGAGGCCCAAGCGTTCTGGGCCCCCCATGCTGCGAATTGCAGCCCGCAGCCCCCCAAAAAATGGCGCATTCATTGAAGCGCCATTTTCTGGCGCTGTACCCAGACTCTTCCAGTTGCCCTGGTGCCGGTGGCAAACTGGGTAATAAAGGGGTTAATGCCAGCTTGTTATTGGCAGCTGGCACTAAGCCCGAGATTCATAATATAGGGCCAATGTTAGACCCGCCATTAGGAATCTCTGGTAAATAGTCAGAAAATAGACAGAGAAAAATCTTTTTATTTGAAAAAAAAAACAAACAAAACTTGGACTCCATCTTTATTAGGGGGCCGTCACACGGACAGATATCTTTAGCGATATTGTAAGCGATCACGTGCACGCGCAATCGCTTACAATATCGCTCACATCGCTGGTGAGATGTCACACAGACAGACTCACCAGCGATGTGGAGCAGCGATCTCGCTGGTAACTATGGTACACATCGGGTAACTAGGCGCCGCGCGTCGCTTAGTTACCCGACGTGTACCATAGTTACCATCTCCCAGCATAGGCGCGATCGCTGGGAGATGGATCATCGTGGTGTCATACACCACGATGATGCAGATCGTTGCATCGTTCATCGCTAGATCTGAGAACCGAACCTCAGATCAGCGATGTCACGATCAAGCGATTTACCATCGTAAATCGCTTGATTACATGCAACGATATCTTGCCCGATATCGCTTAAGCGATCAAAAAGGAGATCGCTTAAACGATATCGGGCAAGATATCGTTCCGTGTGACGGCCCCCTTATAAAGATCCGACGTAGTCCACAACGAAGGTCCCACGGCGCTCGACTGCCTCCGACGTAGTCCACAACGAAGGTCCCACGACGCTCGATCGCCTCTGCTCAATCCAGAGATTGCAGCAAGGGATCAAGTGTCCTCTTCCTACAGACTCTGGGGTCAGAGTTATGGTGCACTGTGTGACAATGATCTGTCATACAGTGCACCATGACTATGATCCCAGAGACTACAACAAGAGGATACTCATCCGCAGTCATCCACGTACGCACACATCCACGGACGCACACATGCACGGACACGCTAACACACATCCACGGACGCACACATGCACGGACACACTAACACACATCCACGGACGCACACATGCACGGACACACTAACACACATCCACGGACGCACACATGCACGGACACACTAACACACATCCACGGACGCTGGAGTTCACACACATCCACATACGCACATCCACGCACGCATCCACGGACGCACACATGCACGGACACACTAACACACATCCACCATGCACGGACACACTAACACACATCCACGGACGCACACATGCACGGACACACTAACACACATCCACGGACGCACACATGCACGGACACACTAACACACATCCACGGACGCACACATTCACGGACACACTAACACACATCCACCATGCACGGACACACTTACACACATCCACGGACGCACACATGCACGGACACACTAACACACATCCACGGACGCACACATGCACGGACACACTAACACACATCCACGGACGCACACATGCACGGACACACTAACACACATCCACGGACGCACACATGCACGGACACACTAACACACATCCACGGACGCACACATGCACGGACACACTAACACACATCCACGGACGCTGGAGTTCACACACATCCACATACGCACATCCACGCACGCACACATGCACGGACACACTAACACACATCCACGGACGCTGGAGTTCATACACATCCACATACCCACATCCACGCACGCACACATGCACGGACACACCAACACACATCCACGGACGCACACATGCACGGACACACTAACACACATCCACGGACGCACACATGCACGGACACACTAACACACATCCACGGACGCTGGAGTTCACACACATCCACATACACACATCCACGCACGCATCCACGGACGCACACATGCACGGACACACTAACACACATCCACGGACGCTGGAGTTCACACACATCCACATACCCACATCCACGCACGCATCCACGGACGCACACATGCACGGACACACCAACACACATCCACGGACGCACACATGCACGGACACACTAACACACATCCACGGACGCACACATGCACGGACACACTAACACACATCCACGGACGCACACATGCACGGACACACTAACACACATCCACGGACGCTGGAGTTCACACACATCCACATACCCACATCCACGCACGCATCCACGGACGCACACATGCACGGACACACCAACACACATCCACGGACGCACACATGCACGGACACACTAACACACATCCACGGACGCACACATGCACGGACACACTAACACACATCCACGGATGCACACATGCACGGACACACTAACACACATCCACGGACGCACACATGCACGGACAAGCTAACACACATCCACGGACGCATGCACATATCCATCCATCCATCCATTCATTCATTCATTCATTCATACTTACCCATGAGGAGGAGGAGCCTCTGAGAGGAGGAGGGACCACACCGCAGCTGCATCGGAAGCCGGCGGGCTGCTCCGGAATGGGTGAGTGGGGCTAGAGGTGGGGGACTAGGCCTGGGGGGGGGGGGGGGGAGAGTGAGCAGGGGAAGGTGGGGGGGGGATGAGCAGGGGGAGAGGAGGCTGTGCAGCGCCGCGGCACTGCATTACAGAAGGAGGAGGGCGGGTGGATCGCGGGGACGCGGGGGGGGGGGGCAGGCCGGACACAAGGGGGGCTGGAGGTAGGGGGACAAGACACAGGAGGGGCTGGAGGAGGAAGGGGGCAGGGGCACACAGAGGAATGACGGCGGCTGCATCAGGAGTGCAGCCGCGTGCAGCCGCCGCAGAAGAAGCTGATCGGAGGGGCGGGGGGGGGGCCGATAGGCGGGAAGGGGGGGCCCTAATGCTTCCTGGAGCTGGGGGGGCTGAGTAGGGGGAGGGCACCAGCCGATCCGCCCGTCCAGATCTGATTGGAGAGCTCCAATCAGATCTGGGAGGGGGGAATCGCTGTGATTTCTCAGATCTGCAGTTTCACTTTTAAACTGCAGATCGGAGGGGCCCTGGGCACGGGGGGGTTAATCCACCCCCCGTGGGGTGTACTACAGGTTGTCACTGTGCATTATGTACAGTGACACCTGAGTCACCCCCCTCACACGCGCCGCAGGAGCGCGATCATTCCATGGCCCACCGTTTGGGCCAAAGGTCGGGAACGAACTTGTTTTCATGGCCCAAACGGTGGGCCAAGGGTCGTGAAGGGGTTAAAACTTGTTAGGTTGCACTGTCAAACTCTGATAGCATGATCTAACATGCACCAGTGAGGATCACGGAGTTCCTTGCTGCCATAGATAAACCCTGTGACCTGATCATGGGGCGACTGTGTTATGACATTGAGGGGTCAGACGATGACCCCAGTCACTGTCATGACGTTCTTCATTCACTGGTCATCATTTCTGCTATTCAAAAGGATGCTGAAGCACTGCTCTGAACAGCACAAGCGATTGCACACTGAAGGCTTCGAGCCCCATAAGTGGGCTAATTCAAATCAATGAAAAGTGTAAAACGTTTTAAAAAATATGAATAAAATTGTTAATATCGCCTTTATTTGTTCCCATATTTGGTATCGCTGCTTCCAGAAATGCCCAATCTATTAAAATATAAAGTAAAATAAACAGAAAAAATTGAAAACATCCTGTGGGTGAAATGGTTATTCATTATTATTATTTACTATTAAATATTTATATATGAGCAGCACGGTGGCTCAAGTGGTTAGCACTGCAGCCTTTGCAGCACTGGGGTCTTGACGTCCTGGGTTCAATTCCCACCAAGGACACAAAGGACAACATCTGCAAGGAGTTTGTATGTTCTCCCTGTTTGTTTGGGTTTCCTCCGGGCACTCAGGTTTCCTCCCACATTGGAAAGACAGACTGATAGGATATTTAGATTGTGAGCTCCAAGAGAGACAGCATTACTCATGTATGTAGAGTGCTATATATAAATGGAAAAAAAAAAATTATATTTATAGTGCCATTAGGTTCCATGGCGCTTTACATGTATAAGGGCAGACAAGGACGTAACGTGACTACAATTAAATCATACAGGCACAGTAGGGCAGAGGATCCTGTCCACGAGGGCTCACAGTCGGTGAGGAGACAGTAGGAAGGGGAGAGGTGAGGGTGAGCTGGTGCAACGGATTAGGACTCCGTGTGGGTTGTAGGCTAAAGGGTTAAAATTGTTTTCAGGAACTTCAGAGAACAAAATATTACATGTTTTTTTTTGGCATAAATAGCGTAAAACAATTGTCAAAATTCCAAATCCCTTAGACTGCTGCTCCCTCCGGCGCCTGTTGGATTGTGGCGCGGTGGACCGTTGCTTGCAGTTATTCGTTCTCTCGTACGTTTCTTGCCTGTCACTTAATCTTATATATAATTCCCCTAACGCACTTCCGTAAGTTTCGGCGCACTTCCGTCGTCGTGGACGTGGCTGCCCAGGGCGCGAGCAATGGCCGCGCAGCGGCCATTGCGAGTCTCCCGCCCCGGCGACGACCGACGAGAGCCGAGCGCCCTGGCTGAAAATAGAACCAAGGGCCCGGCCATGCACAGCTCTAAAGACCGCTATGTATCTCAATGGGAAGTGAGGCGCTATTCTCATTGGTCGCTGTGTGCTGGCGCCGACCAATGAGAATAGCGCCTCACTTCCCATTGACATATAATGGAGGACTTGAGATTTCAAAATTTACTCAAAGTCAAACCTCAAAGTCCTCCATGTATCTCAATGGCCAGTGAGGCGCTTCTCTCATTGTACTCATGACAGTAGCAACATTAACCCCTTACATTCAGTTTTATCTGTAATTTCTATAACACAGTGTGTAGTTGTACTGCCACTGCGAAGTTAACCCCTTATATACCATTTCTGCCTTAACTCCATACTTTGTAGTCTCTATTACTACTGCCAGTAGGAACATTAACCCCTTATATTCCATTATTGTTGTTATTTCTATTAGTGTATAGTTGTAATGACACTGCGAAATGAACCCATTATATACCAGTTCAGCATTAACTGCATATTTGGTAGTGTTTATAACTACTGCCACTGCTACATTAACCCCTTGAACACCATTTTGGATATAATTTACAGCGCTGAGTCTGTTGTGGGAGTGCCTGTGGGACATTAACTCCTTCAATAACATTTTTGATATCATTATAAGTTCCTACTCTGTTATACTCCTGTTAGTCGGACATTAACTCTTTCTACACCTCCACTATATTGCTACCCTCATAGTTCTGCCTACATCGCCTACTTAGTCATATATCTGGTGTTTAAGTCTATTATTTAAAACTCTTAAAAAAATTATATACAGATTCTAGACTCCCGATTCTTTAGAATCGGGCTCACAGCTAGTACTTAATAATACTCTAAATTCATTGCCATTAGAATATGGTGCAGACTTTCCAGCCTAATCCATATCGCTCCTGTCATGTGGTGTAAATGTCAGTGCACCAGGTGAGCGGTCGTGCTATGTATTCTCTTTTATTTTAAGCTTTTGGATATTTTGGAGCCGTGCAGGATTCGCTTCAGGCCCTCTGTCATGTGTGAGCGTCTCACTTTCTGTACTCAGCGGTCCAGCACAGAGAAAGATAAGGGATGGAGGTTTCTGCCGTGACAAGATAAAAATGAATAGATGGAATACAACAATCGTATGTCTTAACTGAGCACTCACTGCTTGAGAAATAATGCGCATCACAAATCTCAATGGTTTGCCACTTGGAAAGATGCTTTTTCCGGTTTGCATCAAAGCTACATTATTCGTTGGCTCAATCCAATCAATTTTTAATTCCTTCCTTGTTGATTTGACCAAGTTGAACACTAAAATGATATATTCATTTTTGATTTATCGTAGGGTGGGGGTGTGGCAAAAGCTGACAATTTTGTATCTGTCCTTGGTAATGACCTCCTTATTTGTTTCTGGGTTTTCTAATGTCCTGAAGATGTTTTCAGATTTGTCAGAGCAAAAGATAAACCGTTTTTCTACTCAGACAAAACTGTGAAGACCTCATCAGATTTCTTATGGTGGGTTTACACGCCGCGATATCGGCGTCCAACTCCAATCCAACTCCGACAAAAAGTCACGTGGTTCCGGAGTTGGAGCCGATATCGTTCCTGCATCGTACTGTTTGAAGGTACAATACGATGCAGGAATGATGGTAATCCGATATCGGGGGTCGAATGAGCGTGCTATTCAACCGCCCGATATCGGATGCCTGTTGGAGCCGGATCGTTGCGTGTAAACTCCCATGTTAAATGGTCGTTACTGGGTTGGTGGGCGTACAGATCGTAGGGACGTTGTTTCCCGATATCGCAGCGTGTAAACCGCCGATGCGATATCGGGAAAAGCGCTCAAAAAATGCGCGCTCCCGCGCCGTTGCCTACGATATCGCCCCGATATCGCGGCGTGTAAACACCATCATGTCGGTAGACTGAGGACCCTGGCCTGAGAGCAGAGGAGGGGCATTAGTCTTCGAGGAAATGATAGGTTGTAGTATTTTATGCTTTACATTATTCAGCACCCTAGGACCACTAATGATGTGCTTTCCAGTGGTAGACAACCATTTTTAGGGGTAATCTGTCATGTTCTTTTGTTTTTAAACCATCCCCAATGTTATTTGGATCATGCACTGTGCATCACTAACCTGGTTTAATACAAAATCCATTTATCATAAAAAAAGCACGTTGGGGTACTTTCACACTAGCGGTTTTTTTAAATCGCGGCAGATGCGGTGAAAAAACCGCATCTGCCGCGATTACCGCATACCGGCTGCACTTGCGGCACAGTTGCGGCAAGTCCCATACAATGTGTATGCTGGCTTGCGGCAGGTGCGGCAAGTGCGGTTTTGGCACTTGCAGCAGGCGCGGCCGCAAAAAAAACCGCGGCCGCACCTGTCACAAGTGCCAAAACCGCACTTGCCGCACCTGCTGCAAGCCGCATATACATTGTATGGGGCTTGCCGCAAGTGCAGCCGGTATGCGGTAATCGCGGCAGATGCGTTTTTTTCACGCATCTGCCGCGATTTAAAAAAAAAAACGCTGGTGTGAAAGTACCCTACGATGTGTAGATGTACCTTCACAGAACAGTATTCAGGGAGGTACTTCAGCTGATAACAATCACATCTCTCATTTAATTCCACTGGTGACATGTTCCTTGAAAGAAACCTGTTAGTAGGTTTTGCTATGTAATCTGAGGGTAGTGTGAACTAGGGAATGAGACACTAATTTCAGAGATGTCACATATTGGGCTGGGTGCTGTTATTTTAATGCAAAGAGTGTTTTATCAGCAGGAATTATCACTAGCTGGACTAGGTCCTATGGGAGACCTGGTTGAATGACACTCCAGTATTGATTAGCAGCTCATTGCCAATATTCAATGTACACAGAGCTGTGGTGTGGATGGGTTTAGCTTTCTGAGCTCTGCTACATCTAAGAACTCTGTGTCACAACTGCTGCACCCAGTAACCAAGTGATTCTTCCTTGGAGTTAGGGTCTCTTTCCCTACATTGTGCTGATCTTGAAAATGAGACAACTTTCAGCTCCTCTCTTAAGGAGATGAGACCCTATTGCTCAATGTTATCAGAACTGCTCACCTGGAGCGGTTGTGTACACCCACGACCAGTATCAAAGCTCAAAAAACAGCTGCCACAGGATCTACACCTCCATGATCAACGTGGTAAAGATAACGGAGTTCGGGCGAAGTGTCTTTGGGTCCGCGCTGCTGTCAAGAAAGACAAGGAGTCAGGCTTTCTGGTCCAATGTGTTTTAATCCGATGCATTTCAGAGCTATCTGCGCTCCTTCCTCAGGGATATCAAGATGAAGTGACAAAAACCTGGTGATAGATTCCCTTCAAAGTGAACCTGTCACCTCTATAAAGCCCCTCCAGGCTATCGCTACCTGTCCCTGCATCTTCCTATTACTACTCTAACAATCTCTTTCTGTGTTAAATGTGGCCTGTGACTGTAATAAAACAATCACTCACTTATTAGTATGTTAATGATCCGGGGGGCTACCGTTGCTATCCCCTTGAGCTTCCTCTCTGTGACCCATGGCCGCCTCCTGTGTAGTTTATCATGCCCCGATGGGTGTGATATTGACTTCTAAATGCGCGCTCCCCAGCCTGGCTCACTCCGCTCTGCAGAATGCTGGGTATGACGCCGAATGCGTCATTTCCGGTACTCTGCAGCCGGACTTCAGGTGGCCAGTATGCATGCTCTATAGAGCACATTACATCTTCTCATCTGTGATGAGCTGATGTAATGTGCCACACAGAGCATGCACAATACGCAGCTCTGTGGATGAGCTGTGGAGTATCGGAAATGATGCGTTTGGCGTCATACCCGGCATTCTGCAGAGCGGAGTGAGCCAGACTGGGGAGCATGCATTTAGAGGTCAATATCCCGCCCATCAGGGTGTGATAAACAATGAAGGAGGCGGCCATGTGTCACAGAGAGGACACCGAGGGGGGCTAGCAACAGAAGCCCCCTGGATCATTAACATACTAATGAGTGCGTGATTGTTTTATTACACACAGTCACAGGGCACATTTAGGACAGAAAGGGATAGTTAGAGCAGTAATAGGAAAATGCAGGGACAGGTAGTGATAGCCTGGGGGCTTTATGGAGGTGACAGGTTCACTTTAAGGGGGACTTGCCTTGACATAATGAACTATTTAATATGTTACAGCATTATGTGTTTTTTTTTTTTTTTTGTTTTTTTTTTATCATCGAATGAACGTATATTTTAACATCATATAAGAATGAATAACGAACAATAAACAGTGATGGAAAGGAACAGAGATCAGCGTTGGATATCGAGGTTTTCTATATATGCAATAACATTGTCATTTCCAGTGTTGAAGGCGTTCTTGTCACCGGTGTAAGATCTGAGGGGACACTCCTTGACCGTGGATCCACAGTCACAGGCAGGAGTCAGATTTCCCCCACGTATACATAAGATCTGCACAGACACCAGTTTGTTCTGATGCGATTTAGGGTGACCCAGGTTTTTCTTGGTAGGTTGAAGCCTGGTGGTGGGTTTTGTTGGGGGGGAAACATTTGGAGCTCACAGTCTACTGCACCGCCCCAGAGTTCTCGCCATTTCTCTTCTAAATTGAAATCCTATTCATACAGAGTAATTGCAGTTCGAATGGGTGGATATCTTGATTTTAGTTGCTGTATCCCCAGCTGGGATATTTTGATGTACTGGGAGGTTTCATTATTCACTACTTTGGTGTATTCTTTAAGTAGGAGCAGTATTGTGAATGGAAGTCCATTAAAATGTCAGATTATCTTCCATGTTCTCTTCTTTTTCATTGTGTGCTTACATGCAATATAGAGAGCGCAGCAGGTGATAGTTGGGCTTCTCCTGAATGGCACATAATAAGCACTTTTGTTCTTGGCAGGAATTATTGTGCCAGTTTAGTTACTGAGGGATCTAAATGCGCCTCCCAGAAATCAAATACTTTATTTCTTCCACATAAATGTAACAGATTGAGTCGTGGTCTGGGTATCACTTATTGTAACTAGGCATCATTGTTATTTTAGGACTTTTTATTTTTTTTATTTTTTATTCTTTTCCAGCCTATGGCCTGTGCTTGGTTTTGCAGCTCACCCAGAAAAGTTGCAGTGCCTGGCATGGCCAAGGTTAAGGTCAACATTGGCACACTTTCTTTTAAAACCAAAAAAAGTATTTTTATAATTCTAGCAACACATTTAATACTGTATCATGGGAAAGTATTATAAAGGGTTAATTTCATATTTCGGAGCATAATTTTCTTGTCTGTGACAGCCACAATTCCAGCCCTACTATGGGTCTGATGAACCGAACTAACCACATCATAGGTGTTAGCTCGGGTCACAAAACCCACTGTTGGGCAAGGACATTCTGTTGCAACACAGACAAGAAAATATGTTTTATAGTGCATTTCTGTGCTAAAGTCTGTATAAAACCAAACCCATAGTTAATCAGTAATTTCTGATCAATGTATAGTAATAAAATAAAAGTGGAATCCATAAGGTAATGGAGGGTGAAGAGCAATATAGAAAAACAATCATAAGATTGTAGTTCTGAAATAATGGCAGCATTGTTTAAAGTGGTTGTCTAACAGCAAATTATTATTTTTTTATTAATAGGGGTTCTGTAGTCTAAATCAACGAGTCTGCAGTCATTCAATGTAGCTGCAGATTTATGAATCTTCACATCTCACTCACTGTGTACAGTGAGGATTTGCCGGTTTTAGAGCCTGTAAAGGCGGACACTTGGCTGCAATTATGTGATATGCATATTCCTGGCTAAAATCCCACTAGGGGAGAGCGTTCTTACTCAGCACAGCTGTATTGTGAATGGTCTCGCCCACCTAGTCTTATTCTGATCAGGTGTATGCGTGTTGCATAATTGTGGCTAAGTGATTGCCTTTCCTGACTCTGAAACTGGCAAATCCGCATTGCACATAGTGCTTGCGACATGAGGATTCGTAAGCCTGCAGCTTCATACAATGACAGGGACTGCAGATTTATGGATTTAGACAGGACAACTCCTCCTTTTATTTTTAAAGGGAATCTGTCAGGTCAAAATTCCATATGTAACTATCATTTTCTAATTCCTTTCTTAAGCTCTTTATTAATGTGTTTCTTTTATTTATATTTCCCTCCTGTCTTCTGTAAACTTCAAATAAAGAGATTCATTCCATCTGTCAATCACAGTGAATGATCCACTTAGTTCTCTGTTGTCCACTCCCCATAGGATGAATATTCATGTCACATATTCACATCACTGCTCAGGAGATCAGAGGGGGGGGGAGCTGTATCCTCCTCTCTGCTCTTTGCAGCAAAACCAAGAGGTCAAATAAAAAACAAAATCTCTCACCACACAGTAGGGACACCTGCTTACAGAAATGAATGGAGTCTAGATCAGATAAGGTAGCTATAATAGCTCTCTCCCGACGTATCCTCAACAGAACAGAAGCTCCTAATGGAAACTTAAACCTAACACTACACTGAGAACAAAGGGAGGAGGGAGTAGAGAGCTGCTGACGGGGAGTGCATAATTAAATGACAGTTTAACACAGCCGGACTACACTCCCTGACAGAAGTTATGTCGCTTATCCATGTTATGTAAATAAAAGCTTATAACCTGACGTTAAATTCATCCATTGGTTGTATAAATTACTCTTTTGAAAGCTGAAACCCTCCGAAATGTGGTTTAGGTTAAGAAAGTAAATTGGCATCAATGCTAAAATAATCATTTAATCAACACAAAATGGTCAGATTTTGGCAAGACAAAAGTTTTGTTGCCCACAGAAAGTAATGTGATTTTCAAACAAAAAATTTACTTAAAATACAAATATATGTTGCATAACATTGGTGAATGACGTTGTGGTGCTATTAGTCATATTTAATATTTTGTGTGACTTCCATGAGCTTGAAGGACTGCATCCATGCGGTTCAACAATGATTCATACAATTTATTAATGAAGTCATAAGGAATAGCAAAGAATGCAGTCTTACATGCCTCCCAGAGTTCATCTAGATTCTTTGGTTTTGCCTTCCAAGTTTTCTCTTTCATCCTACCCCAAACATGCTCAATGATGTTCATGTCTGGTGACTGGGCTGGCCAGTCCTTGAGCACCTTGATCTTTTTTGCCTGGAAGAACTTTGTTGTAGAGATGGATGTATGAGATGGAGCACCACCCTGCTGCAGAATTTGATCCCTTTTATGAATTGAAATATAAGAGGTAGGCTGGGGTCACATTCAGAAAGGTAATTGCGGGTACCGCATCCACATCCGGATGCGGTAACCACAATTGCCTTCAGACACATTTTTTGACTAAATGTGTCCTGGAAACCGGAATGCGGTAACCGGATTGCCCCGGATGTGTAATCCGGAGCAATCCGGTTACCGTATGCTTTGTTCATCCCTGCTGCCCAGGGATGAACAAAGGGTTGATCTTAATACTAGCTGTGGGCAACATGTTTCTAGGGTGTGCCCACTCCCCCTAGAGAAATGTTGTCCACTCAAGTGGCATGTGAGGGGTTAATGTGCCCATTTATAGCATTGCCGGCTATTGTCGGTTTCTTCAATTTTATGAATGCGCCGGCTCCTCACAGTAGAGGTGATACTGTACGTTCTGTGAGCCCCTGTTCTTGGTCCTGAAAGTTGTATCATTAGGTCTATAGCGATGTGCTGCCCATAGACTTAAAGTTAAAACTTTCAGGACCAAGGACAGGGGCTCATACACTGCGTACCTTACGTACAGTATCTCCTATACAGTGAGGAAATGCAGCATTCATTCATACAATTGAAAAAGCCGACAATAGCCGGCAATACTATAAATGGGCACATTAACCCCTCACATGTCACTTGAGTGGACAGCATGTTTTTAGGGGGGGTGGGCACCCCCTAGAGACATGTTGCCCACAGCTATTAACATTTAACCCTTTGTTCATCCCTGCGGCAGCAAATTAGGTTACTTTTTACATGCTTTTTTAACACTTTTTGTTACATGATTTTTTTTTTTCTTTTCTATTCTTCGTATGTCATGTTTTAGGCTACGTTCACAGATTGCGCAAACTTTATGCGCTTTTTTGCGAGCGCTTTTCAAAAATACACAAGTGCGTCTGCCAGCAAAGTGAATGTAAATTCACATCTGCTGTTCAGACGCCGCGTAAGTTTGTGCGGCGCTTTTATGGGAGAAAACGCAAGCATAAAAAGAATGACTATGTTAATTGTGTGACAGCCCCATTTGGGTTTTGCAATGGATTAATATACAATGCGAAACCCAAATTAAAGTAAACCAAATGTGTTAAAAATAATACAAACTGAATACTTACCCTCCGCAGGGTGTTCATGGAGCGGGAGCCGAGCCAAGCACCAGTATCGAGCTGCCAGGACCTAGTGTGATGTCATTGGGCGCTGATTGGCCGTTTGTGGTCATGTGATATGTGATGTCATATGACGTGCACATCATATGACTGTGAGCTGCCAATCAGCGCCCAATGACATCATGCAAGGTTCTTGCAGGTTGATACCTGTGCTTGGCTCAGCTCCGGTTAGCCCGAACAGGCCGTCTGAAGGGTAATTTTTCATTCTTTATTATTTTTAATACATTTGGCTTACTTTTATTAAGATTTCGAGTGTATATTAATACACTGCGAAATCAAACGGCTGTCACACATGTCACAGAGGGGAGGAGGAACCAGGATTCTTCATCTCCCCTGTGACGTCACTTCTCCCCTGCGTGTAAAAAAATGCAGTGTGTGAATGCACCTCGTTTTTTATGACGCTTTTTTGCGCGGCCGCATTTGACTGTAGCCTTAGATGAAGCAAGTTTGTTTTTCAGACATCCTGGTATGAATTGATATACTTAGGTGCCGATTACATGCGTTTTTGCAATGGAATGACAGGGTAGACGCACGATCGTTTTTAAATTGCGGATTTTCTACATCTAGTTTGAGTCTATAAGACTCCGCATATCCGCAAGAGAAATCGACATGTTGCAGATATAAAATGCACCGTTTTAGGCATTTTATGCTGAGTAAAAATGTCTATACAACCCATCCAATTTGCTGGAACTGAAAGACATTGCGTTTTGATGCATTGAAGATATTCAGTGTCAAAACCTCAATATAAACTCATCGTGCGTGCACAGCCTAAATGTTTACTGATCAGCGGCCTCATCGTGCTGCCGGTTGATTCCTGCCAACAGACCTTGGTTTCATTTAAGCTAATGACCCTCTCCAGTTTGTGCTGTTCAGCTGATTCTGTGACAGTTGTCTTCTGTGCCTCTCTTCTGAAGTTATACCCCAGGTGACACTGAACATCTTTCTGGGCTGTTTGATTGTGAGTGTTTGGATTGGCCAGTGTTTGAGGGGGAAAAAAGGCAATCCAAGCGCTCATAGTTCTGTGCTACAGGCCCAGGTTGAAGAGAACATTTGCACCATTACTACCTAAGGGCATAAACTTGGAGGGATAGAGAAAAATAAATGTTGTAGAACCATCGTAAGAGCACAAATTAGAAAAGGTATTCTGTTTAAAGGAAAAAAATCAGTGAAAGCTCCCCTTAATACACAAAATTGCATCTCTTCACATTAATTAGCAGGGAATCTGCCTTCGTAGACAGTTTGAAATAATGACGACGACATCCCATCCAGCCTAAATAAACCAACTTGACAAGTTTCTGCTTCGATATCTGCGGGCTGTTTATCAGGGATTGAGACATTGTGAAAATGCATATAAATTTTGCTCATTAAAATGCATAACTATGTTGAACTCTTGAGGCAATAAAAGAGTTACCCGCAGTTTAAGAGTTTTAATTTTGCCTTTACGATCAAGCTGACTGTAATAAATAGTCATATTTCGTCCCCTCCCTCATATCAATGAAACTCGGTTTCTGTTTTTTTGTGCAACTCATTGGAAGCTTCACACGGCTATTACCGGCAGAACTGTAAAAGAACTCTTAACTTTATTGTAACTGAACGGAGACGTAAAAAGCTTATTAAAGGGGAACTCCAGTGAGAGAGAACTTATTAGTACAGTTCCTGCCCTGCTACATGATGAAGCAGAGCTGTACACTCCAGTTCTAGGCTCTATAGATCTCTTATAGCTCAATAAAATACCTGCTCCTCTGCTCTGACCTCTCCCCCTCCCCCCCCCACCTAGGGAACCCAGAATGTGCAGCCTGGCAGCTTCATGTAAGAGCAGTAAGCAGGAGGTGTGTCAGGGGTGTGAATGCTGGGAGCTACAGGATCAGCCTACATTCACACCCCCTCACAATTATGTTTTGTGAAGGAGCCTGGCAGGGGGCATGCAGAAATTTAGGTTCCCTGAGTTGGGGTCCAGAACAGAGGAGCAAGTATGATTTTATTGATTTATAAAAGATCTATAGATCCTAGAACTGCAGTGGATGGTTCTGCTTCATTATGTAGAAGGGCAGGAACTGAACTAAAGTTTTCTCTCATTGGAGTCCCCCTTTAAGATAAAAAATGCCTAGTTTTAGGAATTCATTTTTTTTTTTTGTAAAAGTACTGCTACCATAAGAATTTTGGTCCAATTTTATTTTGCATAGATGGTCAGATTTTCCCACAGCTCAGATCATGATTAAGGCTTCTGTTTTAGCCGAAACGTGTAGCTCTTAACTGTCCTTTGGACTGATCTGACTGCTGCACACTGTACAATTTAGTTTCCATAATCGGCGGTTGGCAATCCCCGACTCATGTTATGATGGGGATTCGCGGAGAAGGACATCAATGGTGAGCTGATACTTCTTCTTTCTTGTACTAAATAGCTTTTTAAAGCCACAAGGTACTCTGTGTCACTATAGAGGTTAACAATCCATAAGGCTGTTGAGGGCCCAGCTGTACATTGCCTCTGCTGGAGAGCAGCTCTGGTTTTGCAGCACGCGCCCTGGCTGGCTCCCCAGTGCAACAGTTCAGCGTGTGATTGGCCTCTGAGGGCCAAAGCAGACATGGATTCTAAAGGTCTTTTCAATATGGTTTTACTAAAACAGTCTCGTGAAACACAAGCTTACATCTTCAATGCTAGTTGTTTTGGGACCATTACTTTGATAGAATTAAGTGCAGACTGCTCCCGCTGTTATTGTACCTCAACACACTCTCGTGCCATCCTGTCAACACCATGGTAAATCACTTCATAGTCATAAAGTTTGTCTTGGCTCCAGCCCTGTCACACCCATGGGGATCCGTTCAGAGGAACAATCAAGGCCACCTATAGATAGAGTTCCTTCGTAGAAAGCACCCTGACGACCTGTTTGCCTGAGTTTATGTGGAAGTCTACCACAACTGTACCGTAGGGAACAGTCGCTGCCTGGGGTGACCCACACAGAGCAGTGGTACCAACTCTGGGGAAATTCTCACTCTCATGCATCCTAGATCCTAGATCCAAAACTCCACTTCTCGTACGTAAAGTCCAGGGGGTGATCCAGAGGGCCGGACAATTAAAATTTTGGGCTGTTCCTGTTCCATTTCTCTCTCTAGGAACTCTCCTGTTCAAACTACACTATAGGCCTGATTTGTTACTTAAACTACACCCTGATGGGTGGACTCACCAGCTAATTTAATAACACTTTTGCTACTAGAGGAAACCCATAAATCCACCCTTTACTACCAGGTGTACTAGCTCGCCAGCTAATTTAAAACGTGGTTTATCTGAAGTCCATAACACATGAATATATGTAAAAGAGTGCAGCAATCCCCAGGGTGGGGGTGAGAGAACCCTAGATCCCCTTACAAGTCTACATTCACATTCTGTATTAAGTCAATATTTTACATTACTATGTTTAAAGGGAACCTGTCACCTAATCTATGGCCCCTAAACTATCACTACCTGCCCCTACAGACCCTAACTAGCTCCCTAACCATCCCTGCCTGTCCTAATAGGGCTTTATAGAAGGTGAATAAAACACTTTATAAACTTACATTTTCTGTGACAGTGGGGCGTTCCTGTGGGCTCTTGTCCGAAGGGCGGGTTCCCCAGAGCCGCGCTCCCCCCGCCTCGCTCCCTTCCTAACGCCCTAATGGGCGGCATTATCGATTTGAAGAGCGGGGAGCCCATTGGAATCATCCCGCCCCGCTCTTCATGACGCGCGGCCCGGAAATGACGATGAGAGCGCGTCATTTCCGTGCCGCGCATGCCCAGTGCAGCGGGTGAAGCCGATGCGAGTGCCGTCGTCGCTAGGCAACGATCGGCGTCTTCGGAAGGTGAGTATCGGCGGCCCCCCCACCCTCCCAAAACTGCACATATATATGTGTGTGTAATCCACATGTACATATGGATTACACACACACATATGTACATTCACTTTTATTAGGCACATTTCATATGTGCATCTATATATATATATATATATATATATATATATATATATATGCACATATATATAGTTAGATTGTGTGTGTATACGTGTGTGTGTGTGTGTGTGTGCGTGCATGTGTGTGTATACATACTTGTCTGTGTGTGCATGTGTGTGTATACTTACGTGTGTGTGTGCATGTGTGTGTATACTTACGTGTGTGTGTGTGCATGTGTGTATACGTGTGTGTGTGTGCGTGCATGTGTGTGTATACATACTTGTGTGTGTGTGTGTGCATGTGTTTGTATACATACTTGTGTGTGTGTGTGCGTGCATGTGTGTGTATACATACGTGTGTGTGTGTGCGTGCATGTGTGTGTATACTTGTGTGTGTGTGCGTGCATGTGTGTGTATACATACACGTGTGTGTGTGTGCGTGCATGTGTGTGTATACATACACGTGTGTGTGCGTGCGTGTATACATACTTGTCTGTGTGTGCATGTGTGTATACTTACGTGTGTGTGTGCATGTGTTTGTATACATACACGTGTGTGTGTGTGCATGTGTGTGTATACATACTTGTGTGTGTGCATGTGTGTGTATACATACGTGTGTGTGCGTGTGCGTGCATGTGTGTGTATACATACGTGTGTGTTTGTGTGTGCGTGCATGTGTGTGTATACGTGTGTGTGTGTGTGTGTGTGCGTGTGTGTGCATGTGTGTGTATACTTACGTGTGTGTGTGCGTGCAAGTGTGTGTATACTTACGTGTGTGTGTGTGTGTGTGCGTGTGTGTGTGTGCATGTGTGTGTATACATACGTGTGTGTGTGTGTGCGTGCAAGTGTGTGTATACATACGTGTGTGTGTGCATGTGTGTGTGTATACATACACGTGTGTGTGTGTGTGTGTGTGCATGTGTATATATATTTTTGTAGAGATAGAGAGACTGAGGGTGAGAGGGTCTGTGAGTTTTGTGTAACGCTGGGACCTGGGTGACGCAGTAAACTTCACCTGAGGTCAGAGTTAATCCTCGTCACTCTATCTGACCTCAGGTGATCTACACTGATGTCACCCTGTTCACATCGGTAACAGAAAACTCACTCTATGTGGGTCACGCTGTGAAGTGGGAAGTTTCACATGAGGTCAGAGAAACACATTGCTTTATCCGACCTCAGGTGACACAGACCATGAATGCTTCACTGCACGAGCCTTCAAATCTAATTGTTAGTGAATCTTCACTAACGGACGGACCTCTACCAGGATCCTGGATGGGTATGTGGGAGTAATAAAGATGGAGTCAAAATACGTGTTTGTGTTTTTTGTTGTAATAAAAAAATTTTTCTCGGTGTTGTGTCTTCTTTAATACTAAATAGAGATTCATAATGGCCGTGTCTAACATTGGCGCGACATTATAAATCTCGGGCTTAGTGCCAGCTGCTAAAAGAAAGGTGGCATTAACCCCTTATTACCCAGTCTGCCACCGCCACAGGGCAGCTGGAAGAGCTGGGTACAGCTCCATAATATTGCGCTTCTATAAATGCGCAATTTTCTGGGGCGGCTGCGAGCTGCAATTCTCAGCGGGGGTGGCCCAGAACGCTTGGGCCTCCCTACGCTGGGGATTCCAGCCCTCAGCTGCCTAGTTGTACCTGGCTGGCAAAGAAAAATGCGGCGAAGCCCCACGCCGTTTTTTTTCTTGTCAGCCAGGTACACCTAGGTAGTTGGGGGTGGATGGCAGCTCCTAGCTGCCTAGTTGTACCTGGCTGGCAAAGAAAAATGTGGCGAAGCCCCACGCCGTTTTTTTTCTTGCCAGCCAGGTAGACCTAGACAGCAGTGGACTGCCATCCACCCCCTACTACCTAGGTGTACCTGGCTTGCATGAAAAAATGGCATCTGTCTTCACCACATTTTTCTTTGCCAGCCAGGTACAACTAGTCAGCTGGGGGTGGATGGCAGCTCACAGCTGCCTAGTTGTACCTGGCTGGCAAATAAAAATGCGGCGAAGCCCCACGCCGTTTTTTTTTCTTGTCAGCCAGGTACACCTAGGTAGTTGGGGGTGAATGGCAGCTACCAGCAACCTAGTTGTACCTGGCTAGTAAAGGAAAATACAGCAAAGCCACATGCCATTTTTTTCTTGCCAGCCACATACAACTAGTCAGCTGGGAGCTGCCATCCACCCCAAACTACCTAGGTGTACCTGGCTGGCAAGAAAAAAAAACGGCATGGGGCTTCGCCGCATTTTTCTTTGCCAGCCAGGTACAACTAGGCAGCTGTGAGCTGCCATCCACCCCCAGCTGACTAGTTGTACCTGGCTGGCAAAGAAAAATGTGGTGAAGACAGATGCCATTTTTTCATGCAAGCCAGGTACACCTAGGTAGTAGGGGGTGGATGGCAGTCCACTGCTGTCTAGGTCTACCTGGCTGGCAAGAAAAAAAACGGCGTGGGGCTTCGCCACATTTTTCTTTGCCAGCCAGGTACAACTAGGCAGCTGAGGGCTGGAATCCCCAGCGTAGGGAGGCCCAAGCGTTCTGGGCCACCCCCGCTGAGAATTGCAGCTCGCAGCCGCCCCAGAAAATTGCGCATTTATAGAAGCGCAATATTCTGGAGCTGTACCCAGCTCTTCCAGCTGCCCTGTGGCGGTGGCAGACTGGGTAATAAGGGGTTAATGCCACCTTTCTTTTAGCAGCTGGCACTAAGCCCGAGATTTATAATGTCGCGCCAATGTTAGACACGGCCATTATGAATCTCTATTTAGTATTAAAGAAGACACAACACCGAGAAAAATTTTTTTATTACAACAAAAAACACAAACACGTATTTTGACTCCATCTTTATTACTCCCACATACCCATCCAGGATCCTGGTAGAGGTCCGTCCGTTAGTGAAGATTCACTAACAATTAGATTTGAAGGCTCGTGCAGTGAAGCATTCATGGTCTGTGT
The DNA here is from genome assembly GCA_033576535.1 of Allobates femoralis. NCBI lineage: Eukaryota > Metazoa > Chordata > Amphibia > Anura > Aromobatidae > Allobates > Allobates femoralis. Next base: position 231,426,495 of record JARQOC010000001.1, on the reverse strand, counting down.
CACCTGAGGTCGGATAAAGCAATGTGTTTCTCTGACCTCATGTGAAACTTCCCACTTCACAGCGTGACCCACATAGAGTGAGTTTTCTGTTACCGATGTGAACGGGTGACATCAGTGTAGATCACCTGAGGTCAGATAGAGTGACGAGGATTAACTCTGACCTCAGGTGAAGTTTACTGCGTCACCCAGGTCCCAGCGTTACACAAAACTCACAGACCCTCTCACCCTCAGTCTCTCTATCTCTACAAAATATATATACACATGCACACACACACACACACACGTGTATGTATACACACACACATGCACACACACACGTATGTATACACACACTTGCACGCACACACACACACACGTATGTATACACACACATGCACACACACACACATGCACGCACACACACACGTAAGTATACACACACTTGCACGCACACACACACGTAAGTATACACACACATGCACACACACGCACACACACACACACACACACACACACACGTATACACACACATGCACGCACACACAAACACACACGTATGTATACACACACATGCACGCACACGCACACACACGTATGTATACACACACTTGCACGCACACACACACGTATGTATACACACACGCACACACACACACATGCACGCACACACACACACACACACGTAAGTATACACACACTTGCACGCACACACACACGTAAGTATACACACACATGCACACGCACACACACACACACACACACACACGTATACACACACATGCACGCACACACAAACACACACGTATGTATACACACACATGCACGCACACGCACACACACGTATGTATACACACACATGCACACACACACACAAGTATGTATACACACACATGCACACACACACACGTGTATGTATACAAACACATGCACACACACACGTAAGTATACACACATGCACACACAGACAAGTATGTATACACGCACGCACACACACGTGTATGTATACACACACATGCACGCACACACACACACACAGTGTATGTATACACACACATGCACGCACACACACACGTGTATGTATACAAACACCTGCACAACACACACACACAAGTATGTATACACACACATGCACGCACACACACACACGTATGTATACACACACATGCACGCACACACACACACAAGTATGTATACAAACACATGCACACACACACACACAAGTATGTATACACACACATGCACGCACGCACACACACACACGTATACACACATGCACACACACACACGTAAGTATACACACACATGCACACACACACGTAAGTATACACACACATGCACACACAGACAAGTATGTATACACACACATGCACGCACACACACACACACACACACGTATACACACACAATCTAACTATATATATGTGCATATATATATATATATATATATATATATATATATATATATATATATATATATAGATGCACATATGAAATGTGCCTAATAAAAGTGAATGTACATATGTGTGTGTGTAATCCATATGTACATGTGGATTACACACACATATATATGTGCAGTTTTGGGAGGGTGGGGGGGCCGCCGATACTCACCTTCGAAGACGCCGATCGTTGCCTAGCGACGACGGCACTCGCATCGGCTTCACCCGCTGCACTGGGCATGCGCGGCACGGAAATGACGCGCTCTCATCGTCATTTCCGGGCCGCGCGTCATGAAGAGCGGGGCGGGATGATTCCAATGGGCTCCCCGCTCTTCAAATCGATAATGCCGCCCATTAGGGCGTTAGGAAGGGAGCGAGGCGGGGGGAGCGCGGCTCTGGGGAACCCGCCCTTCGGACAAGAGCCCACAGGAACGCCCCACTGTCACAGAAAATGTAAGTTTATAAAGTGTTTTATTCACCTTCTATAAAGCCCTATTAGGACAGGCAGGGATGGTTAGGGAGCTAGTTAGGGTCTGTAGGGGCAGGTAGTGATAGTTTAGGGGCCATAGATTAGGTGACAGGTTCCCTTTAAGCCAAAACCAGGAGTGGAACAATCTAATAATAGAAACACGTGCATCACTTCTGTATTTTTCACCCACTTCTGGTGTTTGGCTTACAAACACTGATGTAAAAAATAAAAAACTCACCAAAATACTGTCGTTTGTACGTGGCCTAATAATGGTGTTTTTTTTAAATTTTTTTTTATTATACAAATCGGTGGGTTAAATGAGTAGCATAGAGCGAGAACATAGAACAGCAAGGTGTGGTGAAAGATCATAATTCCAATTATGACTGCACCTACTAAGTTGCCTGAATCACATTGCCTAATATGACTTTTTAAAGCCTCAGTGGATGTAGAGGACTTTAACCATTAAATGTTAAAGGAAGAGCTTACGAAAGAATCTTTAAATCTAAAAATGATGAATTACCGTACTTTGATTCTGCATGCAAATGCTGAGACTTATATCCAAGATGGAGTCAGTACACTAAGGCCTTATTCACATGTCCGTGTGCTGTCCATTCTTTAGTTCTCATAAAGCACATGGACATATACAGCATCATTGATCCATGCTCATCTAGTTTAACCCTTTCATGACCAATGTTGTATATGTATGTTATTGTTCGCCTCCCTCCTTTTAATGCGGGCTCACACTCTGAGCCTGCATCTTTCCCTGCACACATCGGCTGATCTGATCGGCTGATGTGCAGCTAAAAAGCTCAGGTGGATCTGAGTTACCTAGGTGAACTCTGCTGTCAATCTCTGACAGCATGAATCAACACGCGCCAGAAGGAAACGCATCATTCTCTGGTCCCATCGGTGGCCCCGTGATGTGATCCCGGGGTGCCGATGAGTTGTCATGACAGCAAAGGGTCAGCTGATGACCACTGTCTCTGTCATGATGAAATTCTGTGAACAGTGTCTGAGCGATTGACATCTACAGGAGGTGACCATTTCTTCTGATGCACAGCTCTGTACAATACAAGCAATCAAATAGTGGGAACTTCAAGTCCCCTACAGGAGTTAGTAAAAACAGTAGAATGTTCCCTATTTTTTTTTTTTTTTTTTTTTTTTTAATACGAAAAATAAAATACCCCACAAGTTCAAATCGGCTTCCTTTTGCCCCACTAAAAAATGCACACATTTGGTTCAGAAATGCCCGATCTATTAAAATATAAAGTAAAATAATCTGATTTTAAACTGTGTAACGGAAAAACAATTCTAAGGAACAGAATCACGTTTTTGGTCGTTGCAACATTGCAATAAAATATAATAAGAGGCGATCAAAACATCGCATGTACACCAAAATGGTATAATTAAAAACATCAGCTTAGGACACAAAATATGCAACCACATATCCCCAGATCCCGAAAAATTAGAATGTTGCAGGTCTTGGAAAATGGCGACATTCAATTTTAATTTTTTTTTTTACAAATTTGTGATTTATTTATTTATTTTTTTAAATAAACCACTTAAATAATTCTTAAAAATATACATGTTTGATATCTACAAACGCTTCTGACCAGGGTAATCATGCTGATCATGCGGTAATCATATGGTATGCATTGCCCTGGCAACAACATGACTAGTAGGCATGGCCTCGCTCAATACAAGTGTATGGAGCGTTTGTGTCTGACTAGTAGGAGCGGCCGTCTAGTGGGCATGGCCTTGCTCCATACACTTGTGTTGAGTAAAACCGTACTCATTAGTTGTGTTGTTGCCAGGATAATGCATATTATATGATTGTGATCCGTGCCTGGCTTAGAATATGGCAAATCCTCTCGGAGCACAGTGTGTATGCTGGAAGGGATTGGTAAATAAGCAGAGTGACTGCAGAATTATCCATTTTAGGCCGCAAGACCCAGTTAAACTGTGCTTTTATTTTCTCCCCTCCTTTCATCAGCATGCTTTTTAAAGGGATCACTTTTAGCTTTCATTTTACCACACAATGAACTGGAAAACTTGGAAACCTATTGCGACGTGTAACAATACCCTAATATCGTTCACGGGAGCGTGCACATTTTTGGCACTTGTCGAAGATCGCATAGGAGATGTCACACAGGGAGATATCGGCAGGCAACGCTACTAGGCTGTTGTACGCAACTTTTGTGCGCTGGGTATGAGCAACCCAGGGCCCGAGCATTAACATTGTAGTGAATAGGGGAAGTTGCGTTCCCGATCGTAGTTGCGCCATCACACAGCACGATCATGCCAGATCGCATATGCAACAATGTACGGTTGAAGGTTTTGCACAATCTTCTTGCAATATTGTACCTGCGATTTTTTAAATTTTTTTCCGGTCGTATTGCCCTGTTACACGACACAACGCACAAACGATATCAACTGCAACACCCACACCACGTGACTTTTTGTCGATGTTGCATTGTGATATTGCGACGTGTAACGGTACCCTTAGAGCTGCTGTGATGTTGCATAAGAAAAAAAAAATGTAACCTGATGATTATTTTTGTGGGGTTTCTTTTAATGGCACTCATTGTGTAGTATAGATGACCTTTCAATGTGATTCGTCAGGTCAAGCAATGTTGGTGATGCCAAATTTGCACCTTTTTTTTTTTTTTTTTTTTTTTTAAGAATTTTTATTAGTAAAAAAAAGTGTTCAGAAATTTGTATTAAAAAAAAAAAGAAAATTTAGCCACCTTTTGTAATCTTGCACTGCAGGACCGAGATGGAAAAAGTTGTGGAATTATAGATAAAAAAGATCAATAGACATTGGTATGCAAGTGATGAAAAAAATTAAAACACATTTATCAAAACATCTTGGTTTATTAGAGCACCACTCCAGCATTTTTTTTTTTAAATTTAAATATAAGCCCCCGGTGTTTTCATACTTTTCTGGCACCAGTCTGTCCACGTGGCATCATCCTTGGGACTATAAGTATAGACAAAAAGAGTCCAAAAATAGCGATACAACCAGACCAAAAGTAATATTATTTTGTAAGAACATTTACTTTATTTATGAAAAAAAACACAACACCAAACAACACACAAGTTTAAAATCCTCATAAAAAGCTACCGTATATACTCACCCCCTCGGCTTATACACGGGTCAATACGGTAATATATGTGGTGGGGGCTCTGTCCGGGTGCTGGGGAGGCTGGAGGAGGCGGGGGGGAGGCCGATGACTGAGCAGCCCGTCACGTGGGGCCGCTCATTAGATATGCACGGCTCCCCCCGCCCATCACAGCGGCAGGGGGAGCCGTGCATACAGCCCCCCAGTGTATACAAACAGCCCCCCAGTGGCACTAGCCCCCCCCATCATGGAAAGAGCCCCCACACTTGGCAGAGCCCCTCCTCCCCCCCCGATGCTTTACCATCCAGTGTGTTCGCCGCGGGTCCTGCGCGCTGTCATCCCGGTCTCACGTGACCCGGCGCGATGACGTCATTCCACAGCGACCGCCGGGTCACATGAGACCGGGAAGACAGCGCGGGAGGAAGGACGCGACAGCCCGCGGTGATGAAGACGCTGGATGGTAAGTTAATGCAGCGGGGGGGGGGGGGCTCTGCACAGTGTGGGGGGCTCTTTCCATGATGGGGGGGCTAGTGCCACTGGGGGGCTGCCTGTATACACCTTGGGGCCAGCTTTATACCCCTGGGGCCAGCTGTATACCCCTGGGGCCAGCTGTATACCCCTGGGGCCAGCTGTATACCCCTGGGGCCAGCTGTATACCCCTGGGGCCAGCTGTATATACCCTGGGGCCAGCTGTATATACCCTGGGGCCTGCTGTATATACCCTGGGGCCTGCTGTATACCTCTGGGGCCAGCTGTATACCTCTGGGGCCTGCTGTATACCTCTGGGGCCTGCTGTATAACCTCTGGGGCCTGCTGTATATACCCTGGGGCCTGCTGTATATACCCTGGGGCCTGCTGTATATACCCTGGGGCCTGCTGTATACCTCTGGGGCCTGCTGTATACCTCTGGGGCCTGCTGTATACCTCTGGGGCCTGCTGTATAACTCTGGGGCCTGCTGTATAACTCGGGGGCCTGCTGTATATACCCTGGGCCTGCTGTATATACCCTGGGGCCTGCTGTATATACCCTGGGGCCTGCTGTATAACTCTGGGGCCTGCTGTATATACTCTGGGGCCTGCTGTATATACTCTGGGGCCTGCTGTATATACCCTGGGGCCTGCTGTATATACCCTGGGGCCTGCTGTATATACCCCTGGGGCCTGCTGTATATACCCCTGGGGCCTGCTGTATATACCCCTGGGGCCTGCTGTATATGCCTCTGGGGCCTGCTGTATATGCCTCTGGGGCCTGCTGTATATGCCTCTGGGGCCTGCTGTATATGCCTCTGGGGCCTGCTGTATATGCCTCTGGGGCCTGCTGTATATGCCTCTGGGGCCTGCTGTTTATACCTTTTAGGGATGCTGTATACTACCACTGGGGGGATGCTGTATACTACCACTGGGGAGGCTGCTGTATACCACACTGCTGGGGGCTATATACCTGTGCTGGGGTCCACCCTCGGCTTATACACGAGTCAATAGGTTTTCCCAGGTTTTGGGGTCAAAAGTAGGGGGGTCGGCTTATACACGGGTCGGCTTATACACGAGTATATACGGTATAATATAGCTATGTCCACTTGAGAAGTTCTCAAGGGACACCTCCCCCCTCTCTCCTAGAGCAACCTGAGAAACTGTTTAGTTAAACAATAATGAGTGGTCATATACACAGGTATTTCCATACAAAGTAATTTACATGTAAAGTGCAAGCATATAATCAAATTAATATAGTTTTCAGCAAAAGCAGTTTAAGGGCCCCTTATTTGAGTGAGAAGTTCAATAGGTGCACTTGCCACAGTGCATATAGGTTAAACAACAGATAGTAAATAGCAGATATCCTACAAATGAGTATACACTCCAAATATACACCTATAGATATTAATATAGGCACCCATAGTTGTTTGTTCCACCCTATATCTCAAATAAGGCTATCTGCTCTATATAAAGCCCTCAAGCAAAGGCTAGCATGTGTTAGATCATCCCAGCATGTAGTACCAGATAAACAACTCCCTCAACCCACAGAAATCATTACATTTATATTCATAATGGTTAAATAACAAAGAATAAATAAGAATAAAGAATAAATTATTTGCCTCTATATAAAGAATATAAAAGTGCCAATACCCGGGCTTATTTTTTATATAAGGAGCTGCAGAAATCTACAACATAATGATAGTGATCTCAGATGCTGCCAAATGCCCAGAGATGATCATATGCTGCAATCATTAGAGGAATAAAGGTAAAGATCCTGAGAGAAATATGACCCCAATAGATTAAGTCAGCTTTACCCAGGAGGTAGCATGGAGGGGGGGGGGGGGAGGGGGTAATGGCGCTCCCCACGCGTATCACCGCCTGCGCCCGGCGGCTTCGTCAGGGGAAGTGTGTTGAGTGTCCAAGTTTTTTACCTTAATATAGCTGCTTGGGTTTGTCCCTGGCCCTGAGCAGGGGAGGGGATCCAGGTGATCAGACTATCCCTCTCATCATCCAAACCCTCCTCTGACACATGCTGCTGCAAGCCAGAGTGTGTGTAGAGAAAATCTAAACACACATCCCTGCAAACAGCCGAGCACTTCCTGCAACCAAAAAAATGGCGTCCCACATAGGGGCGACATATGCCATTACAAATGCACTCCTGACAGTCCTGATACAATATTAAGACTACTGATCATAGTAAATATCGTAAATATTAAGAAAATAAAGTAAATTTTCTTACAAAATAATATTACTTTTGGTCTGGTTGTATCGCTATTTTTGGACTATCTTTGTCTATACTTATGGTTCCTGGGTAGAGTCCAAAGCGATCCCAATTTACATTGACTTAATATTAGTGGTGGCCTCCAAAACCCCTTTTTTTATCATCCTTGGGACTGTAACTTCTGATTGGCCGAAAATCAGAAGTTATCTCACAAGCTTCCAATTCAACTTTGAGAGCAGAAATACAGACACTTTCATGCCTGGATATGCTATCAATGATGTAATTGATGGTTTTCTGAAGAATTTTCCCATCACACTCAATGCATTGGGGCAGGCAAATCCTAAAAATCCACTGCTGTTGGCTTCCTTTGTAATTATTGACCAATTATGTCCCAGCTGTGAACAAGGGGAACCAAGTCCTAAAATGCTGCAGACAATGGTTGCTAGTGATGAGCGAGTAGTAAGATGTTCAGGTAACTCTAACCGATTACTTTGAACTGTTTCAATGTTCGTATCAGAGTAAGTACCCTTTGACTTGCACTGGATTCGTTACTTGTTATGAATACTGAAACAGTTCAAAGTATTCGGTTAGAACTTTCCAAACCCTAGGGCCTTACTACTCGCTCATCACTAATGTTGCACGTTTAGGCCACACATTCTGTTCACTATAGCACGAGTAAGATGTGGCCTTGCATTGTATTATAAAATGGCACCTATGATACTTTGGAACAAATGGTTGCACCACTGATTCCAGGACCAAATCAATGTAATGCCGAGCTGTTGGTGTACCTAAAATGAAGACTAGAAGGGCTACAATACATCATGTACTCCATACCAGAATCCTGAGAGTTAGAGCAGTAGGATGTTTCCTTGTGAAGGCTACTTTATTACGTTGCCCACATGTCCCCCAGATAGAGGTAAGGGACTGGAATGGAGATCTGTCCTTTTCAGTGAGGAGTCCCACGTTTGTCTTGGACACAATGGTAGCTGGAGGTCCCATTGGTGGCGCCATAAAGAGATGTTCATGATGGAGTGACACCCTGTTCCTACTTCGCAGGATTATGGTGTGGAGAGGCATATTGTAGGTTAACCCATACCCGTCGAGTCTTCATTCCAGGACGCAAACAACTCAGTGTTACATTGATTTAGTTGTGAAACCAGTGCTACTGCCTTGGTGCTTTGATAACATCATTCCACATGTTGCTGGTGTTAACGTGAGCTGCCTGCGTGGCCTAATTGTACTAATATTAGCTGTAGTGACTCCAGACTTGTCTGCCAATTTGTACATCTGGATGTGGTCACCAATTGCAAAGTGACCTGCCAGCAGTGGATCTTGATGACTTGTGTGCTCAAGTGCATTCAACATAGTACAATATTCTCAGCCAGCCATTAATAACCTCAATATTGCATACAAATGCGTGTAACTGTATTGTTTTTATTTTTGTGGCATCATTACTCTAAAAATTAATATTTTTTTCCTTTTCTTTTTTATGCAGTGTGCATGGAGCTATATTAAAAGTTGCAGAAGAAACATTTTGAAACCACCTTATGGTGTGTAAAGTCTGATAGATTTGCTGCATCTTGAGTCTCCAGAGTAGAGTAAGAGCATCCATTTACATTCTGGCAGAGGAGTGCTGGCTGTATAAATCATGGGAAAGTCTCACAAGTCTCTGAGCTCCTACTCTGTTCTGTAAATGACCTTCATGAAATTATAGCATTGAGGCAATAGTGTAGGTTTTCTCCCTTGAAAACTGCTTTAGTCTGTACCGTCATATTTTTCTTTTAATTTTTGCTCCTAAAATGATAAACTTCAAAAGTATTTCAGCTAGTTAGTACATGTGAAGGCCAGCATCTATTTCCTTCTTACTTCTGTTAATTTCCCTCAATAGTAATTAAACATGGATAATGTTTAAAGTTGCATTGTGTCCAAGATTATATGAGCTGGCAATTAGATTTTTGTCAGCAGATCATTTTGATTTTAATGGGCTTCAAAGTCTAGGCTATGTGCCCACCAAGGGGTTTTATTGTGCATTTTTTTAATGCATTTTTTCACAAATTTGCAATGGAAAGCATGTGCCAGTAAAGTCTATGGGAAATCTGGAGTGCTTTGCCCACCTTTTTAAGGTTTTTTTTCCTTGCACATTTTGGGCATAAAAAGGCAAAATACTCATTCTTTGTGTTTTTCCCTGCATTTTTCTCAGATACTATGATAGAAAGACATGGAAAAAAATGCACAAAAAATGTTAAAAACAATGTTTTTCCTGCTAGGAAATGCAGATTTGGCACAGATATCATCTGCTGGATTGGCACATACCCTAATGGCTACAGTAGTATGACCATATTATCAGTCACAAATGAATAGCTGAGTGCTAGGTGGTGATCACACTCGTAGCACAGTTACTAGACATGTAAAGATTTTGGTGCACAGGGGCTGGACTGTACATGGTCTCCTCCCTGTTTGTGATGCCCCAACCATTCCATCTTCCTCCAGTCTTTGAATGACAAGTCTGCACTTTTCCATTGACCTGTCTCTTCTGTTTGAAATCTCTTCAGAGAGAGGGGCCCCATTACACATAGCGATATTGTTAACGATATCGCCGCAACGTCACAGGTTTTGTGACGTAGCAGCGACCTCGCCAGCGATATTGGCGTGTGTGACACTTGGCAGCGATCGGTCCCCCGCTGGGAGATCGCTGATTGTTAATGAATGGCCTGGACCATTTTTTGATCAGCGATCTCCCGCTGGGCATGCTGGATCACTGTGTGTGACGGGCAACGATTAGCGAGCTCCATGCTTAGCCTGAGAACCAAACAGATCCCAACGACCGTCGGGTGTCGCCGCATCGCTGGGTAATCGCTGGTAAGTCTGCCTGTATGGCATCTCGCCAGCGACCACACAGCGATGTTCCAGCGATCCTGGCCAGGTCGGATCATTGTCGGGATCGTGGTAACATCGCTATGTGTAACGGGGCCTTAAGTTCCTCCGGACTCGTTATCTGTACACTTTCTAAAGTCTTAACAACTTACAGGGGGGCTAGAGACATGGGGGACCCCTTCCCTGAATGCAGCAGACGCTCTGCATTCAGATAACATAGCACCAGGGGGTTACAGGTCCTCTTTAAAAAGCTATATGTTAGGCACTGTTCCTTTGTCACAATGGTGAAGACAAAGAAGCTGTCTGAGGACATCAGAACTGCTATTATTAGCAAACACAAGACTTCCAAAGGATATAAGTCCATCTCCAGAATCCTTGGTATCCCAGTTTCCACAGTGTGCAATGTCATTAAGAAGTTTGCCAAGCATAAAACTGTCAAGAACCTCCCTTGACATCGGGGAAAGAGGAAAATTGACAAGACATGTCTAAGGTTTATTGCAAATGGTGGAAAAAACACCATGTCAAACATCCAAAGACCTGAAGGCAACCTGGAACAGTGGTTTCAACAAGTACCATACGCTGCTCACTAAACCAGAGCTTTATCAGCGAAAGCAAAGGAAAGAACCATTGTTGGATAAAAAACATAAAATGAACGACTGATCTTTGTCAAAGCTTACCTTGATAAACTACAATCCTTCTAGGAAAATATTCTGTGGACAGATGACACAAAAATAGACCTTTTTGGCAATGTAAGGCAACAGTTTGTTTACCCTATCAACTGTTAAGCATGGTGGAGGATCCATAATGCTGTTAGGTTGCTTTGCTGCGTCTAGTACTAGTTGCCTTGACCGTATCATGTCAATCAAGAAATTATAGAATTAACAAGACATTTTAGAGCAAAATGACCTACCCAGTGTAATAAAACTTGGTTTGAGTCGAAGATCATGGGTCCTCCAGCAAGACAATGTCCCAAAGCACAATCCAAAAGTACACAAGAATGGTTGTGAAAGAAAAAATGGGCTGTTTAAAAATGGCCGGCAATAAATCCTGACCGCAATCCAATCTTTGGGGTGAGCTGAAATCTGCCTGTGTGGAAAAGGACCCTTCAAAAATTCAAGAGCTTGAACAAACCGTAAAGGAAAAGTGGGAGAAAATAACAGCTGAAAGTGTAAGCTGGCTATAAGAAACATTTGGAGGCTGTCATCAATCCCAAAGGGTGTGCAACCAAGAAGTAATTAGCGGCCATTATTGCTGCACATTCTGTTTATTCTGTTTCTTTTTTTAAATTGTGACATGTAACTTAACAAACTATTTCATTGTTGTATTACTTTGGACCACTAAAGTCCTGAGAATATATTTTTGGTAAATTTCCATTTATTTCTGAAGATATTGTACAGTCTGATGAAAAAAAAAAAAAATGAAGAGGTGCCAAAATGGTGAGCTGCACTGTATAAATTAAAGAGTGATGGAGGGGAGCAGGGATTTTGATGATTAGTTAAGATATTGGAAAGGAGTATCTGACAGTGCAACCTGCAGTTATCTATGGCTGACATACTGTGTCCGACCCATTCTGTGACTGCCGTATGTGTGACTAACACTGTTATGGAGACATCTGTACCTGGTGCATCCTGCTGTTGGGACTGGAGCCTTTTTATCTGCTTCCTCATACATAAGTCTTGTTATTTTGTTCGTATGCCACGTGTCTCTTGAAAGATATGCTTCTTTTATTCAAAAATACAGCAGATAAATATGATGCAAACAGCTCATCTGGCCAATAGTCTGTTGCCTGTTCCTGATTCCCGATGTGACATCTTGAAAACAAATTCTTTTTTTTTTCCTTCAAGGATATTTTAAAAAGTGCCTTTTGTATTATCCCCTTATGATCTGCTGAAGTTGCTCATGAGTTAAGGGCATTTGATGGTTATCTGTAAATGGATAGACCTAAAGATCTCAAAAAAGGAGTCTGTCTGCAAGACTTTACCCACCCCAAACTACTTTTTTTCATGAAATATTTTCAAAGACCAGTCCAGCCACACCTTTACTTGGCCAGTCTATTCCTCCGTTACTGAGAGGCCAGTCATGCAGTAGGAGGCACTGGGTGGGTAATAAAGATGGAGAGATGCACAATAATAAATAATAATATTGTGGTACTGTGTTTGCCTCACCAAGGGTTTTAGAATGTTCTCCACCGAGCCAGAGTTATTCTCAGCTAACTGAGATAGGCTAACACTCAACTACATCCATGACACCACAGACGTCCTCTGCAAATTGCCAGCCCTGGGTCCCCATCTAGAGGATACAATATTGGCCACCATGGAAGTAGAGTCCCTTTACGCCAACATTCCTCACAAAGATGGGATTGCTGCATGCCCCCTCCCCCTCCCTTTAACCCCGATGTGAGCAGGTAATTGACTCTAGCTAGTTTGCAGCTAGATCAGACTTTGTGTGTATGTAGAGTAATTGGCAACTAGCTGTCAATTCTGGATGGCAAAATGAAGGAGCAGATGTTCCCCACATGCTTTCTTGTTAACAACAAGGTCCTAAACCAAAGGTGAGAAATTGGTCTGAGAAGACTTGGATGTTTCACTCCAAAGGTGTTGGGAGCACAAATAAGATGAATATTATCTATATATTAATCCAAGTTTGACACAAACCTTGAATAGTATCCATATTCAAGAAACATACTGGCATCTGTGGGTAAAATTGCAAAATTGTGGATAGCTGGCAACCCACAGGAAAGAAAGATCTCCACGAATGAGAGATCTAATGGATTTCCTAGTGCGGTCAATGTGAATGAGTTTCTTTAAGTCTCATGAACACATTGCTTATTTTTTTTCCTTGCAGATTTCACCCATTGTAAAGAATGGGGTAAAACATGCATGCAAAAAAGTGCAGATTTTTACACAGCGTTTTTCCTTCCAATACATCATGATTCGTAAATCCTGTGTGTGCTCATACCCCAAGTCTTTTTTTTTATCATTTTTTATACTGTCTTTTTATGTATATCTTTTTTATTTTCATCCTACTGTAACCTTATATTTAAACACTGTGCTTTTAATATTATAAAATGTTAGATTTTGTTTGTTTTTTTGCCTCTCTAAATGTACCCTCAAGCCCTGAAGAGGATGAGTATAGCTTGGTATTGTTACCCTGTGAATGCTGAAGTGCAAGAAAAATACCCATGAGGTGCTCTGGAAAGCTGGGTGGCTTGTCTGACCAGTGCACGTGTCTCGTTGGCCAATCAATAAGTCAAGGAGTGTCAGCAACATGAATGGTGGATTTGCGAACTGGCTGTGAGGTGTGCTTAACTCATTGTCGGCTTTTTCTGATTGGGGCGTGTGGAAAGTGGAGAGTCCCCATTTATAGTAGCACATCCAAGTTACGTGTGTTTGGAGTGAGTGGTATATTTAACCCTGAACTTGTCTCTGAAATAGTTGTATGCCGAAATGCAAATAGTTTGGGGTGCAAAATCTCACTAACTGATTCCCTTTAAGGCCCTTTCATGCGTTCGACTCAGTGATATACCGGATGATAAGACACACACAGATTTTAGAGGAGGAAAATATGGGAAAAAAATAAAGCAAAAACTGTAGTTGTGATGCAATGTTATGGGGGAAGGGGACCTGCTGATGACACTGTTATGGGGGTAATGTCCTCAAATTATGTTCTGATGTACCCCATCCTTGGCTCCTTCCAGATATATGTTTCCCATCCTGATACATAGATCTTTTATCCTGGTAATGATCATCCATTCTGGTGTTTTCTCCATCCCGGAGATGCGAAGAGTATGTCACGTTGCAGGGGAGCGTTGGATGGCGAGTATAATTGCCCGTCTGCTGCCGGAATATTTCCTTCTCCCACACACGGGATCATATGTGTGAGAAGCAGTGAATAGACTCTTTAATAGTGGGCTTGCGTGATCGCGCATGGGTGATCATGTGTGCTTGCTGTTCAAGAAAATTTAATTTGCACTACTCTCTCCACCCATCATCCTGCTAAGAGGTGTTGGGCGGGGGAAGCAGTGCATATTACATTTTCTTAGAAAGTGGGCATATGTGATCACTGGCAAGCGCTACTGCAGCCTGCTTCACCCCCAGTGCCACCACAGCCAGATAACCATACATCTGGACCAAAAGACACCCCCCACTCCCAAACTCTGGGGAAAAAAGTGCGTCTTATAATCTGAAAATTATGGTAAACCACCGCTAGAGTTAAAACAACTTACACCCCCCTTTCATGGTTTGTAAAAAAAAAAAAAAAAAAAACACCCAGCATTTTTTGGAAGCTAAACATTTTTTCCCTAAATTATTGTGATTACTGTTTGACAGCTGTCATTTCTGTATGGGATTCTTTAATTGGAGAGTTGCTTCTCATTCTACAGTAGGGTGAATGATTTGTACGTGAAGAAATACTGGATCAGGTAGAACATACAGTTCATTTTGTCTCTTCCAATTCGTTGGCTTGAAGGTTTGGCTGCCAAGAAGATATAAAAAGTTTTTTTCCTTGTGGGTGACCAGGTGACGGGATAGTCAGCGTAGTGCCCAGAGTGGTGGCTGATCTCATTGGTGTTCATACAGCCTGCGCTAACTGAACTGAAGGCTGGCGACTGCAGGATCAGAAATGACGCTTCTTTTTCAGATAGATATGATTACGATGTTCTTTTTGCAGCTTCTCTGACAATACAGTAAACGCTGGCTTGTTTTGTAGGATGAGTAAGCTGCTGCTGATTCAGATTTACAGCTATTGTTTCAGGACTATGGTTGTATACAGCAATTTTGAGCTATTTAGACACCATTTGTGCACTGCTGTGTGATGATACATTAAATGTAATGCCAAATCCAATGGAGTCCTACTGGTAAGGCTATGACCTGTATTTTATCCAGCATCTGTAGTGCACAGTTCTGCTGCCAGCTTTTAAGGTGTCTTTATTTTGCTTCCTTTCTTCCAGTAAGCGGATATAATCTTTAGTATGGATGGTACATTCATGCAGAGATTTGTTGTTGCAAATGACATTGCCTATTCTTAAATCGCTAAGGCAGAAGAGCGGCATTAGACTTCTACAAGATAACTGTATCAGTCACCTGCAGGGAGAGATTTCACACAACTGTGATAAATTTTTTCGTTCCCGTTGATCCCAAATGGCACATAAAATATTAAAACTTATGGAGTGTGACTTGGCACTTTCAGGTATTTCATACCACGCGTGGTCTCTGAATAGCTGCCCGATAACCCCTAAAGACAGTGTGATGGCTGCAATCAGATGTTTTCAGGCTGCAGCTATTAACCATAGAAGACACACAATCTTAAAATGCTCCACACAAGAATAACTTGGTAGCTGATCTTTGAAGGGCAGTTATTTGGTTCTGTTATTTTAAACAGCAGGACAAGATCACCTTGGGTAATGCAAGTGTCTAATTTTTAGCTGATGACCACCTAAGGGTCCTTTCACATCAGCGGTTTTCGCTGATCGCAGCAGTTGCGGTGAAAAAAAACGCAACTGCCGCAATTACTGCCTAACTGCTGCACTTACGGTTTACTTGCGGCAAGCCCCATAGAAAGTCTATGGGGGCTTGCGGCAAGTGCAGTATCTGCACTTGCCGTAGGTGCGGCCGCGAAAAAAACACGGTATGCCACGTTTTTTTCGCTGCCGCAAGTGCCGAAACTGCACTTGCCGCACCTGCCGCACACTTACCGCAAGCCCCATAGACATTGTATGGGGCTTGCCGCAAGTGAACCGCAAGTGCAGCAGTTATGCGGTAATTGCGGCAGTTACTGTTTTTTTCACCGCAACTGCCGCGATCAGCGAAAACCGCTGATGTGAAAGCAGCCTTACAGGTAATCTGTCACCCCCAAAATGCATTTTAAAAGACTATATAGTGTTATAGGGATACTTAGCCCCTCTACCACCCATGTTAGCACTATACCTGTTGCTTGTTCACTGACTGAGAAAATATATTTATTTATATGCAAATGTGAAGGTTTTGATTCACCCTCTTTTATATATTGAGCCCTTCCTCTATTTCTGATTGACAGTCCTCTTCCCAGCAGGGCTGTTAAGTCAGTAAGCCAAACCTCAGACTCCTTAATTTCCCTGAATCTAACTCCGACTCCACGACTCCGCTACTCGTTACACTGATACACCTGGAAGCAGGGATCCCATAACAACATTTAATGTGAAAAAAGAACAGGAAGTTTAAGTATTCGGGCTGCTCTGAGGACTTCACTCCAACTTATTGGAAGGTCGCCACACCACTGCCCTTCACCAGCAGTACGTATATTATTATGTTCCCTGCCACTCTGTAGCTTCCTGGTCTATTACCATCCCACTGGTCTTTGCTCAGATCGGGGTGATTTCACTCCCAATTAATAGGATAGACCAGTGCGACAATGGTAAATAGTGACGCCAAAGAGCAGCAAGGAAAAATCTAATATATAAAGTTGAGTGCATGTGCAGGGCAGTCGTCCGCACACAGGCAAGTGCTGGGGACCTGGACAGATGAGAGGGCCCACTCGCTGTCTGAGTGGAAGCAAAGAGGGGAAAACCACTTAGACAGCTGCACTCTCTCCTGTGCTGCACTGATCTATGTGATTGGAACAAAGCAGAAGAGGAAGCTTATCAGTAGGTAAACGGAAGCTGCAGGAGCTGTGCAGCTGAAAGGCCTTCCAGTCATGTGACTGATCATGTGCCTGATCATTTGACTGAAATGAAGATCCTGAAAGATCTTGGAGCTGCTCAATTGCTGGAGCCTCCATGTAGCTCCCAGTGGCTCCTCTCTTGCTCTGCACCAATAAAAAACTGCAAGGTGTGTGAGTGTAAATAAATGTCTCTTGTGGAGTTGTTTATATCTAGATGTGCATGTAATGTCCATGTAGCAGAGCTGTGTATCTGTATGCGCTGGTAGTGTGCATGTAATAGAGCTGAGTGTGTCTGTGTGTGTGTGTGTGTGTGTGTGTGTGTGTGTAGTGTGCATGTAGCGGAGCCATGTGTAGTGTGCATGTAGCAGAGCCATGTGTAGTGTGTATGTAGCAGAGCTATATGTGTAGTGTGTATGTAGCAGAGCTATATGTGTAGTGTGTATGTAGCAGAGCTGTGTGTCTATATGTGCATGCAGTGTTCATGCAGCAGAGCTGTGTGTTTATGTGCATGTCGCAGAGCAAGTATGTCTATGGGCATATAGCAGATCTTTGTGTCTAATATATCATATGCTGAAAAACACTAATAGATTTATTGCTTGTGTATTCTAACCTAGTACATTATTGATAGTGCTAATGACCCCTCCTTTTTTCACCACCAGGGAAGCCTTAATTAATAGGAAGAAAGTTCTTCTTTTCTGCTGTCTAACCCTGGGGTGCAGTTTAAAGGGAACCTGTCACCCAGATTTAAGGCCCTACACTACCACTAGCTGCTCCCTACCTGAGCTAAAGGGTCCCTATAAAACATCTGAAAAATAACTTCTAACTTACAGAAGTCGCTGAGGCTGGGGACTAAAAAGGCAGCGCCAGGCTCCATTCTGCCCTTCCTCGATAGTGCAGCGCACGCCCCGCTGGGCGGCATTATTCTTTATTCCTCGCTGCCCCTCTATTTGGAATCTCCCGCCCTCTGTACACGTAGTATGCACCGGCCGCGACGTCACATCTGGCGCGATGCATAATGGGGCCGGTCAAGTGATCGGCCCTAGTGCATTATAGGGACGATCACGTGATCGGCCCGGCTTCAATAAGCGCATTGCGCATGTGTGGAGCCCACTAGGACGGGGTACTCTGTACCGGACCGGGGGCACTGCTGGGGAATGTCATGGCGGTCCTGGTCCGGACAGTGTCCCGGGTTCACACAAGTAAATGGGGTGTATTTACAAGGGATTAGGTTTGTCGTGACACCACCCACGGGTTGTGGTCAGGGTGACCACCGCTGCTGCAGAACCTCCGGGGATGATGTTTGGCAGCTGTAGATAGAACGGCTCCCTGCAGGTAGAGCCTGGTTCCCCGGGGCAGTGGTAATTAGTCTGTGATGGTTGTTATAGATGTTACAGGAAAGTAGGGGTAGTAGTAGAGATGATGAGAGTGGAGGCAATGGCAGTTTATGAGGGAAAGTAGGGTTTCAGCACAAGGATTACACACACTCAAGTTTGTTGTCATTTTCCAAGTCTTTACTGTGCAGATGGTAAAATGGTAAAGCAGAGTATTGTCCACGGAGTCTGTACCGGGGCCGGGTTGCTCCCACCCTGACCAGGTGCTTGGCTTCCTACTTCTGCGCTTTGTGTGTGGCCCTGCTGCCACTTTTAGCTGAACTGCTGGTATCCGTGAGGGGAGACAGGGCCAATCTGCTAGGCAGCTTGAGTCCTCTGTGTCACTGACCGCTCCATGTTGCTTTGCTATGGTACAGTGAAGATGGTGGACCTTCACTATTCCAGTATTCACTGTCCTGTCTGTCTCAGGCACAGCATCGGATCCGGTATCCGTCCTAAGCGCCTCTCCGGGGTGAGTTCAGGGTAACTCCTTGTCCCGGGTGTGTCCCTCTGTTTCTCTGACTCCTTCCCTCAGACCTCTCAGGACCTCCACTCCAACTCGACTCTCCTCCAACTCCAGACTCCACTAAACTGACTGTCACTCCTGCTCTGAGGTAAACAACATTAGCTCCTCCCACTCTTGCAGGTGCCACCTAAGCTCCTCTTACTTTCTAGTGTAGTGTTGTGTGGGGAGTAAACCTGTGTTGATATTTCTGTGGCACATTAACCCTTGGGGTGCCACACATGCGCGGATCATCAGAACACAACTTGCTCAGCATTTTCAACCTGAATGCATTGAACAAACCAAAAGAAAAAAGGTGATCATATAAGTTTGATTAAACAAGATTAAAAGAACAAAGAATTTTAACCCCTATTTATACATGTAAATCTGTTTTCTATTATATCACTCCACATGTCATTTATGAAGTGTTTAATAAGAATAGTACAGTAGTTAAATCATCGTTCTATAAAATATGAACTAATCAAACAATTAATAGGACTTTTTCAAAGTGGCTTTTTATCATCAATTTGTCCCTTCTATTGGGTGAAATGTAATCTTGTCCATAAGCGCTTACTAGCAATCGCCATTTCCTTTTGTGTCAGAGAGTATGTATGGCCTGTCACTGTGTTCGGCTCCACCTGAGTTAATATCTGATTTTTGTGCAATTTTAAAATGTCTGGCTTTCTTGGATACATAAAGGATGGCATGGACCAGAAGGATGCAATAAAGTCAATTCTACTACTTCATTTTCACAATCTTTGGAGAGTACAGTATGCAATAAAGTCAATTCTACTACTTCATTTTCACAATCTTTGGAGAGTACAGTAGCCGCCACCAGCGCTTTTTCAAAAGGATTGGTCCAAAATATCAAACTAACTCATCACATTTTTTTCCAAAAAATGTTTATTGCATTTTTTTTAATCTTTCTGCAGTTTGAGGCTGGGCCCTCTAGGGGGCGTCAACCACTTGTGGAGCATATTTTTGGGGCGGAACAGCCCGCCTTGTTTAACAGCTGGGTGTCCTTAATAGGCTGTGCTCTGACACTGTTTCACTTTGCCTGGAGTGGCTGCCGCCCTGGGGTGACCTTGTGTCCAGTAATACCACCAGTTTCCTCCTTGTGGCATGGATGGAGGCAGATGCTACAATCGCCCCCATGCCAGGGTTGTAGGAGATTGAGCATCTGTGTTGGGAGACATGGGTTATCCTCTAAGTGTGGCAAGCAGCATTCTGCTAAATGCAATGGATATTTGTAAGTGGCCAAATATGTTTTTTTTGTTTTTTTTTTTCTTCTCTTCTCTGATAGTTCACCGAATAGGTTACACAATTAACAGCATATATGATAAAATCTTGTTCCTTGAGAAGCAGCAGCCATTGCTGTGTGAGAAAAATAAGTAAGGAATATGGGTAATAAAAGTAAAGATTTACAGTACGCTTGAGATAGAACTGTTACTGTAAAGTGAGTATTAGGGCTAGCGCACATGCAGCTTTTTCTGTCTGTGGATAAATGCTGCAGTTTTGGCAGCTTTTTTCTACCAAGTTATTACCACATCTGCGTTATTGTTTTCACTAGCGATAAAAAAAACTGGCAGCTTTTTTATTTTTTTAATTTTTTTTTATATAAATAGTGATGAATGCTGCGTTTACTGCAGCGATTAAAAAGTAGTGCAAGCAGTGATTTACTCCGAGTGTTTCAAAAAACACCACGTGTTTAACCCCATTGAAATCAATAGGGGGCGTTTTTCTAAACGATGATTACTCAGAATAGCACTGTGTTTATTAGCCCTTAATAAGAAAAGCTTTAAAACTATTAATATAAATGTACTCAATCTTTAAACACACTCACCAATATTGTAGTACACGGAGTCCCAAGATGCCTTTGTACAAGCTATTGTTTGTTCAGGAGTGACCAGGAGTGGCAGTAAGCGAGATCGCTGCTGAGTTACAAGTTTTGTGATGCAACAACGACCTCAGCAGCGATCTTGTTATGTGTGACACGTAGCAGCGATCATGCCCCTGCTGTGAGATCGCTGATCGTGACAAACCGTTCAGGACTAATTTTTGTTGTTGGTCTCCCGCTGGGCATGCTGCATCGGTGTGTTTGACAGGCACAATGACCAACAATCTCAATACTACGCCGAGAGTGACAGGTTCCTAATGACCGCCACATCGCTCTGTATCGTTGCTGCGTCGCTGGTGAGATCTGACTGACATCTCACCAGCGACCACGTAGCGACGCACCAGCGATCCCTACCAGGTCGTATCGTAGTCAGGATCGCTGAAGTGTCGCCAAGTGTGACGGCGCCTTTACTTCCTAGGAGGCGGGAAAGACAGGCGCACTGCCTGAATTTTTTTGAGTATAGATGGGTGCGGCAGCACAGAAGCAATGAAACTGTGAAAGGGAGACGGAAGAGCTTCTATATAGAATTGCGCACAACCAATTTGAAAGTGAAAAGCATTAACATTTATTAGTAGGTGAAGGACAGAAAACCTTTGTTTCACATTAAAAACAATTAAAAACATTCACCATCTGCCTCACAAAAACGTACGAAATACCCAGGGCCCAAATGGGTAATGGTAGGATGGAGGAGGGTACTGTTGGGGTTGAATGTAAGGTTATATAGAGCAATGTATATCAATAGACCTTAATAGCATACCAGTAAATTTCAAAGGGTTAGAAAGATTCATATATAGCAGGCTAACAATTAAATGCTTAAGTTACAGAGCTAACTCCTATATGTAATATTTATGATTGTTATAATCCCTGTGGGTCAAGATTGCAGTGGGTATGGAACAGTAGTGTTTATGATAAGACTTGTAATATAGCCTATGCAATCCAATATGATGTCAAGTAGCTGTAGTGAGACACAGGCAGTTGTACAGTACTTGTCACATGGGTAGCAGTGTCAAAGATCCTAAAAAGGCTCTTAAGTTTCAACCACAGTACGCCCCAAGGTCAGAGTACTCATGACAACATCAGTCCATATACAATCAGAGACATAACCCCATAATCTGCGGGGTACCTGCAACAATATACAAAGTAACAAGACTCAAAATGAGCGTCGCAATAGTAGTTTGTGCATGGGAATCCCCGTCTGGTCAATGCCCACAAGGGGGTGGAGGTAGATGACCAATATAGCAATGGTTGTCAAGTGCTGCTAGTGCAATCCTGCACTAGCAGTGCAACCAGCGTGGTTTTGTTGTGTCTGGTGGAGGGATATCAGAAAATAGGCTACCGTAAGTTATACAATACCCATGGATGGTGGACCTGGGATATGGGCAGAGGGGTTTGAGCCCAACGCGTATCGCCACTGCCGTGGCTTCGTCAGGAGTGATATGTGTGCCTAAAAAAAAGGTTTTAAATACCTGTCTGCCGGTAAGACCCTGAGCGCTGCCATTATGCTGACGTAATGGCCGGCGCTTGCGCAGTAGGCGACGGCGGAGAGTAGGCGGGCCATTAGCATCCTCAATATCTGACACTGAGATTGGTTGCAGCCTCTGCAGCGACCCGGACACAGGACCAGAAGAGGCGGAAGGGGTGGTCGGAGACATCATTGAGACAAGAGGACTAAGGGGACCCTTAGCACGACTCCCCCAGGGGAAAGCAGAGGAGCGAGACCACACACCCTGAAACCCAAAGCCCCGAAGGCTCCCTACCCACGCTTGAGATATGATAGAAAATATAAAGCCATACCAGGACAAAATTTGCGCTTTTTTAAAACACTTAAAAAATCTGTAAAAAATTAACTGATTAAGAAAAAAATTCTAAACTTTTTATTTGTAATTAACTAAAGTTGTACTTCAAATAGAAAAAAAAAAATCTAAAGAAGTCAGGTAAAAAAAATATTAATGTTTGCATCACTTGATATGGAATGGCCCGGCTGCGTTTTGCCATATGGAGGATTATAGAGGCTTTGTTATGCTATATGGAGTATTATAGAGGCTCCATTATGTTATAAGAGGGATTATAGAGGTTACATTATGCTGTGTGGAAGATTATATAGGCTGAATTATGCTATATGGAGGATTATACTGTAGAGGCTGCATTATACTATATGGAGGTTTATAGAGGCTACATTATTTTATGAGGGATTATATAGGCTACATTGTGCATTGTGCCATATGGAGATTTATAGAGGTGGCATTATGCTATATGGAGATTTATAAAGGCTACATTATACTATATGGAAGATTAGGGCTGGGCGATTTTGGAAAAAATCAAAATCTCGATTTTATTTAAACCTATGGACGATTTTCGATTTAAATCTTGATTTTTTTTTATATATGTATACAGCATACACAGTATATATCATACACACAGTATATGTATACAGCACCCCCATCCTCCTCTCCTCTGTCCTCCACCACCCCCGTCCTCCTCTCCTCTGTCCTCCACCACCCCCGTCCTCCTCTCCTCTGTCCTCCTGCACCACCGTCCTGCTCTCCTCTGTCCTCCTGCACCACCGTCCTGCTCTCCTCTGTCCTCCTGCACCACCGTCCTGCTCTCCTCTGTCCTCCTGCACCACCGTCCTCCTCTTCCCTGTCCCTCCTGCTGCACGGCTGTCCTCCTTCACCTCGTCCTCCTCTCCTGTCCCTCCTGCTGCTCCTCTTGCACCCCCGTCCTCGTCTCCTTTGTCCCTCCTGCTGCTCCTGTCCTCCTCTCCGCTCTCCCTCCTGCTGCTCCTCTGTCCTCCTGCACCCCCGTCCTCCTCTCTTCTGTGCTCCTGCACCCCAGTCCTCCTCTCCTCTGTCCCTCCTGCTGCTCCTCTGTCCTCCTGCACCCCTGTCCTCCTCTCCTTTGTCCCTCCTGCTGCTCCTCTGTCCTCCTGCATCCCTGTCCTCCTCTTCGCTGTCCCTCCTGCTGCTCCTCGGTCCTCCTGCACCTTTGTCCTCCTCTCCTTTGTCCCTCCTGCTGCTCCTCGGTCCTCCTGCACCTTTGTCCTCCTCTCCTTTGTCCCTCCTGCTGCTCCTCTGTCCTGTCCCTCCTGCTGCTCCTCTGTCCTCCTGCACCCCTGTCCTGTTGCTCCTCTGTCCTCCTGCACCCCCGTCCTGCTCTCCTCTGTCCTCCTGCACCCCCGTCCTGCTCTCCTCTGTCCCTTCTGCTGCTCCTCTTGCACCCCCGTCCTCCTCTCCTGTCCCTCCTGCTGCTCCTCTTGCACCCCGTCCTCCTCTCATTTGTCCCTCCTGCTGCTCCTCTCTCCTCCTGCACCCCTGTCCTCCTCTCCTGTCCCTCCTGCTGCTCCTCTTGCACCCCGTCCTCCTCTCATTTGTCTCTCCTGCTGCTCCTCTGTCCTTCTGCACCCCGCTACTCACACACAGAGACATTACACACAGATACAACTAGCACACAGAGACACATGACACACGACACACAGAGACAGAGACATGACACACAGCTCACACAGAAGACAGAGACATGACACACAGCTCACACAGAAGACAGAGACATGACACACAGCTCACACAGAAGACAGAGACATGACACACAGCTCACACAGAAGACAGAGACATGACACACAGCTCACACAGAAGACAGAGACATGACACACAGCTCACACAGAAGACAGAGACATGACACACAGCTCACACAGAAGACAGAGACATGACACACAGCTCACACAGAAGACAGAGACATGACACACAGCTCACACAGAAGACAGAGACAGGACACACAGAGACAGGACACACAGAGACAGGACACACAGAGACAGGACACACAGAGACAGGACACACAGAGACAGGACACACAGAGACAGGACACACAGAGACAGGACACACAGAGACAGGACACACAGAGACAGGACACACAGAGACAGGACACACAGAGACAGGACACACAGAGACAGGACACACAGAGACAGGACACACAGAGACAGGACACACAGAGACAGGACACACAGAGACAGGACACACAGAGACAGGACACACAGAGACAGGACACACAGAGACAGGACACACAGAGACAGGACACACAGAGACAGGACACACAGAGACAGGACACACAGAGACAGGACACACAGAGACAGGACACACAGAGACAGGACACACAGAGACAGGACACACAGAGACTGGACACACAGAGACTGGACACACAACTCACACAGAAGACACACAGAAGACACAGAGACAGGACACACAGAGACAGGACACACAACTCACACAGAAGACACAGAGACAGGACACACAGAGACAGGACACACAGAGACAGGACACACAGAGACAGGACACACAGAGACAGGACACACAGAGACAGGACACACAGAGACAGGACACACAGAGACAGGACACACAGAGACAGGACACACAGAGACAGGACACACAGAGACAGGACACACAGAGACAGGACACACAGAGACAGGACACACAGAGACAGGACACACAGAGACAGGACACACAGAGACAGGACACACAGAGACAGGACACACAGAGACAGGACACACAGAGACAGGACACACAGAGACAGGACACACAGAGACAGGACACACAGAGACAGGACACACAGAGACAGGACACACAGAGACAGGACACACAGAGACAGGACACACAGAGACAGGACACACAGCTCACACAGAAGACACGACACACAACTCACACAGAAGACACGACACACAACTCACACAGAAGACACACAGTAGACACAGACACGACACACAACTCACACAGAAGACACACAGTAGACACAGACACGACACACAACTCACACAGAAGACACACAGTAGACACAGACATGACACACAACTCACACAGAAGACACACAGTAGACACAGACATGACACACAACTCACACAGAAGACACACAGAAGACACAGACATGACACACAACTCACACAGAAGACACACAGAAGACACAGACATGACACACAACTCACACAGAAGACACAGAGACATGACACACAACTCACACAGAAGACACAGAGACATGACACACAACTCACACAGAAGACACTCAAACACATATTTTACAGATACCTCACACATACACTTCTTTCTGCTGCAGGAAGGGGATACATATCGAGCTTCTCCTGCTCCCAGCAGCTGTCCCCGGGCAGCCCCTCCCCCACTCACTCCTTCTCTCTGCCTGCACAGCACAGTCACAGCAGGAGGTCTTTCACCTTTTTACCCGGAGGTTGGAGCTGCTTCTCAGCTGATTCTCCTTCCTCCAGACCAGCACAATCCTCTTCATCGGCTCTCATTTTCTTCTCTTCCCGCGCAGTGCAGGAGGGCAAGAGCACGGGCCAATGAGCGGGCCTGATGATGACGAGGGGGGGGGCGGGACTTATGACCCAGCCAACACAGGCAACGTCTGCTGGGAGTTGAAGTTCTTTCCCTGTACATATTGACGGCTGCTCCTCCTAAGAAACTACAACACCCACAATGCAAAGCGGCGCCATTTTAAATCGAATTACACGATTGTTAATAAAACCACAATCGTGGCCACAGCAGGGGGCGAATTAATCGAATTAATTCGATTAATCGCCCAGCCCTATGGAAGATTATATAGGCTGTATTGTGCTCTATGGAGGATTATAGAGGCTGAATTATGCTATTTGGAGGATTATACTGAGGAGGCTGCATTATGCTATGGAGGATTGGTTACATTATACTATATGTGGGATTATAGATGCTGCATTATGCTATATGGAGGATTACAGAGGCTACATTATGCATGTGGAGGATTATAAAGGCTACATTATGTTGTATAGATGATTATAGAGGCAGCATTTTAGTATATTGAGGATTATAGGGACTGCATTATATTCTATGAAGGCCTATACAGGCTGTATTATGCCATACGGAGGTTTATAGAGGCTATGGGGCCCCATGATTTTTATGTACCCCTGCTACAAAGTATTATAAAGGAACATTTTATTTATGATAAACTAAATTTCTCCACTTACTGTTGATTTGCAGGATATTATTGTTCAACCCCTTTTAATTAAACCTGAAAGTTTACACTTCAATTGTACCTGTTTAATTTTAAAGGGGCTGTCCAAGAATTCTGGAAAAAAAAAAATGTGCTTAAGCACCAACAGGCAGGTAATTGGCACCTACTTGCCTGTTGTGACCGCTCTTGTTGGTGATTTTGGTGTTTTTGCTGACATCACGTCAATCTGTCGATAATCGTCAGTCAACGTCGCGCTGATTGACAGATGGCTTCGCCAATCGGTTAGCGGGGAGCTGGCTGTCAATCAGCGAGACGTCAGCTATTCCACCCCCTCCACACAGAGCAGAGCGGAAAAGCCGCCTCTGCTCTGTTTACACTGCCATGCTGTCCCCGGCAGGAGCGGTCTATAACCGCTCTGTGCTGGGGTGAATGGCGGTGACTGGTGCCAAGCACAACAGGCAGGTAGGTGGCAGTTACCGGCTTGTTGGTGCTTAGGCAATTTATTTATTTCTTTATTAATCCAAGATAACGCCTTTAAATAAAAAATTGTTTTAATAAGAGCCCAAATCATGAATATTCGCTCACTATCCAAATATTTCGAGACCTGCTGTAAATAGTTTTAGGGGGTGTAAGTCCGCCCACATGACTCTTTGTAAGCCCCATTCAAACGTATTGACCAGTTGTGTAAATTAAGAATAGTTTGGGATAAAATCCAGGTGACAGATAACTAAATCTGAAATAAAATTGTAGAGCTTGTTAGAAATGTCTCTAGTACGGGGCCTGATCAGATTCTCATTCAACGTGAGTACAAGACAAATGGAATACTACTATTTGGGAACTTTCTCGAGCTCCATTCAATACACTTGTGACTTGTACAAGACGCCACAATTATTTTGCAGCACAAAGAGCCTTCTCACTCATGTATAAGTATAGCTTGCCAAACGGAAAGTGCACAATGGATATAAACAGTAATGGGAACAATGCTCCTGAGTTATTAAAATACTTGAAATAAAAAAAGAAATCGAACATGAGAAAAACTAAATGTATTGTTATCTAATTTTAACTGTTTTGTGAATGTTAAAAAAAACAAACAAAAAAACCCAGAAAAAAATGTGATTGAGAAATTACAATCGCAGTACAGTAGTGTCCATTGTCTGGGGCTTATTGCGATTTCCCGATCATCATTAGCTCTCTATTAAAGGGAATCTGTCAGCAGGTTTTTGCTAAGTAATTTGAAAATCGTATGCTACAGGGGTTAAACCATAGAATTCAGGAATGCCTTTCTTGTCCAGAGCCAGTGTTGTTTTGCTGGAATGTTTAAGAGGGAGGACTTATTGTGCAGACTACATTGTCATGCACAGAGCAGTCTGACATACCCCCTCCGCTGACACTTCTTTGTCAATGTACAATGTCTGTACAGAGCTTGATGTGGGCGAAGGCAACATAAACAGCTCTGCTCTATTGCTACCATGTTTTTCCAAAAATAAGACACTGTCGTACTTTATTTTAACCTCAGAAAAAAGTCTATGGCTTGCTTTTGGGTGGAGGGCTTATTTTGGGCCAGGAAAAATCATTCACACAAATTGGGGCCATAGATTCCAGAATAAGGGCCAAATATACCAGGATTGCAGCCATATTATAGGATGGGGGCTATAAAGCTGTTTATGAGGAAAAAATGTAAAAACTTACGTTTTTTTTTTTTTCAAAAACCTCAATATTCTTATCTTTTTATTTTCTGAGGTTCTTGGTACATACAGTTAGGGCCAGAAATATTTGGACAGTGACACAATTTTCGCGAGTTGGGCTCTGCATGCCACCACATTGGATTTGAAATGAAACCTCTACAACAGAATTCAAGTGCAGATTGTAACGTTTAATTTGAAGGGTTGAACAAAAATATGTGATAGAAAATGTAGGAATTGTACACATTTCTTTACAAACACTCCACATTTTAGGAGGTCAAAAGTAATTGGACAAATAAACATAACCCAAACAAAATATTTTTATTTTCAATATTTTGTTGCGAATCCTTTGGAGGCAATCACTGCCTTAAGTCTGGAACCCATGGACATCACCAAACGCTGGGTTTCCTCCTTCTTAATGCTTTGCCAGGCCTTTACAGCCGCAGCCTTCAGGTCTTGCTTGTTTGTGGGTCTTTCCGTCTTTAAGTCTGGATTTCAGCAAGTGAAATGCATGCTCAATTGGGTTAAGATCTGGTGATTGACTTGGACATTGCAGAATGTTCAACTTTTTTGCCCTCATGAACTCCTGGGTAGCTTTGGCTGTATGCTTGGGGTCATTGTCCATCTGTACTATGAAGCGCCGTCCAATCAACTTTGCAGCATTTGGCTGAATCTGGGCTGAAAGTATATCCGGTACACTTCAGAATTCATCCGGCTACTCTTGTCTGCTGTTAAGTCATCAATAAACACAAGTGACCCAGTGCCATTGAAAGCCATGCATGCCCATGCCATCACGTTGCCTCCACCATGTTTTACAGAGGATGTGGTGTGCCTTGGATCATGTGCCGTTCCCTTTCTTCTCCAAACTTTTTTCTTCCCATCATTCTGGTACAGGTTGATCTTTGTCTCATCTGTCCATAGAATACTTTTCCAGAACTGAGCTGGCTTCTTGAGGTGTTTTTCAGCAAATTTAACTCTGGCCTGTCTATTTTTGGTATTAATGAATGGTTTGCATCTAGATGTGAACCCTTTGTATTTACTGTCATGGAGTCTTCTCTTTACTGTTGACTTAGAGACAGATACACCTACTTCACTGAGACTCCAGTTGATGTTGTGAACGGGTTCTTCTTCACCAAATAAAGTATGCGGCGATCATCCACCACTGTTGTCATCCGTGGACGCCCAGGCCTTTTAGAGTTCCCAAGCTCACCAGTCAATTCCTTTTTTCTCCAAGCATGTCTGCTATCTCTCTGATGGATTTTTTCTTTTTTTTCAGCCTCAGGATGTTCTGCTTCACCTCAATTGAGAGTTCCTTTGACCGCATGTTGTCTGGTCACAGCAACAGCTTCCAAATGCAAAACCACACACCTGGAATCCACCCCTGACCTTTTAACTACTTCATTGATTACAGGTTAACGAGGGAGACGCCTTCAGAGTTAATTGTAGCCCTTAGAGTCCATTGTTCAATTACTTTTGGTCCCTTGAAAAAGAGGAGGCTATGCATTACAGAGCTATGATTCCTAAACCCTTTCTCCGATTTGGATGTGGAAACTCTCATATTGCATCTGGGAGTGTGCACTTTCAGCCCATATTATATATATAATTGTGTTTCTGAATATGTTTTTGTAAACGCTAAAATAACAAAACTTGTGTCACTGTCCAAATATTTCTGGCCCTAACTGTATATTGGCCAATATCTGTTTGCTCATCAACCACTCCACGGTGACCCCAGGTCTGATGAGCCCTATGCTGACATCCCTGTCCTCCTTGTCCTCCCTGTCCCACTTCTAAGTGGGTGGACACCATCTCAATCTCAGACCACCTGTGGGCGATGAGGGTGCTAAGTGCAGACATGGAGCCAGCAACTGCACATATTAAACATAAATAGAAAAAACTGCACAGCACTCAAGATATAGTGTGAACTGGTGCAAGCTGCGATGCTGGAACAAACAACCAGTAAAAATTCACTGCAGCACTCAGTTACTACCAAAAATGAACACCTGCTAATAAGCGGTTTATATATGAGGAAAAAATTTAAAAACTTATGTTTTTTTCAAAAAACTCAATATTCTTATCTTTTTATTTACTGGGGTTCTTGGTACCTATATTGGCCACACAGCTACACTTAGCACCCTCATTGCCCCCAGGTCGTCTGAGATTGAGATGGTGTCCACCCACTTAGAAGTGGGATAGGGAGGACAGGGATGTCGGCATAGGACTCATCAGACCTGGGGTCACCGTGGAGTGGTTGATGAGCAAGCAGATATTGGCCAATATATGTACCAAGAACCCCAGTAAATAAAAAGATAAGAATATTGAGATTTTTTTTAAAACAAAAACGTACATTTTTAAATTTTTCCTCATATATAAACCGCTTATTAGCATGTGTGCATTTTTGGCAGTAGCTGACTGCTGCAGTGATTTTTTTCTGGTTGTTCCAGTGTCACAACTAGCACCAGTTCACACTATGTCTTGAGTGCTGTGCAGCTTTTTTCTGTGTGTGTGTGTGTGTATATATGTATAATATAATATATAATTATATATATATATATATATATATATATATATATATATATATATATTCTCATAGGGGAGACTCATAATATATATTATATATATATATCTGCTATATAATTGCCGTAGGCACTTCCGTGTCGGACCCCGAAAAGACCGTGGCTATGTCACTCTGTGACGTCAGCACGGCGAAGCATTGGCCGCGTAGCGGCCAATGCGAGTCGCTGGCATGCGCGAGCAATGGCCGCGAGGCCATTGCTCGCGCAGGCTGAGTACGAGCAATGGCCGCGAAGCGGCCATTGCGAGTCGCTGGCCGAAAATCGAACCAGAGGCTCGGCCTCAAAGTTAACGATTTACCGGTCAGGTAGCGCGAGCAATGGCCGCGAGGCCATTGCGAGTCGCTGCCTGAGCCGCGCTTCTAATTGGTCGGCGCCAGCGAGTCGTTACAAAATCTTTTTAAAAAAAAATAAACATATTCTAGACACCCGATGCATTTGCATCGGGCTCACAGCTAGTATTATATATTAGTCTCCCCTCCTCCACAGCAACTTGGTAGGTTCCTGTCCACAGAAACTTTCTATGGATCATTGCGGTCTCCTCTGTCACAGCAAAGCATCCATATGTCTGTGCAGCATCTGTTACACATGGTATAAACCTCAAGGTTCCTTTATTTCTTTATCTTTTCCTTATACTGTGTAGCATACATATAGGGGCTTAAAATATCTATGTATCTATCAATTACCTATCTCTCGCATGACTGTGTATTTATCTGTCCTCTCTATATACGTTTGTCTATCATATATATTATGTATTCATCAGTCTGTCCAACCTATCTATCTATTGTGAGGTAGCGTCCCTGGGGTACTCACTTGGCATGGAAAAATTACATCAGCGACTACATTTTAACGGAACATAACCAGCAGATTTATTGGTTTTCTGTCATAAACCGCTGTCATCACATAAAACATAACACCGTATTTACATTTTCATATGACATAACTTTCACATTAGTACATCACATGACATTACAGGACATTCCATTCACATGAGAATCAACGGGACCATATCATGACTTATTGTCGGTCCCAATGGCAGTTACCTCCGCCTAACACCCTGACAGGGATCATTCTCCATCCTATTGCACACGAGTCATCATACATGGTAATTTTTCATGAACCATTATGACTCACGCATGAAACAGCATTCATGGCATTTTTACGTAAACCAATATGCTACATACTCAGGGCCCACAATACTAACAGGAACCCTGTCACTCAGTACACACGAGACCTCCATGGATCCACCGGGATCCTGGACACTTGCATCTGGATCAACGGGACCATATCATGACTCACTCAGTCAGTCCCAAAGTCGGCTATGACTGCCTGGCCCTTGAGCTGTCCTCGGTCCTCATTACTCATATGACCGCCTGGCCCTTGAGCCTCCTTCGGTCCTGGACACTGGCTGGCATGCACGCATCAAGTGCCACCGGCATGGAGGGGGCATGCTCCCGTCACTTCCCCCAGCGGGGACGGATCACTTCCAGCACATCCTCACATGGCAGTGGTCTGGACTGCTCTGATTCCCATCGTCCTCTCCTCACTCACAGCTGCAACCCAATGAGTCAATCAGCACATCTCACTCACACACAGACCTGAGATGTGATTAACCCCCTGTGCACCATTCAGGATTAGCCCAGCAAAGCACTCATAGACACAGGTTCAGCTGCTCATTAGGCTCATCTACCCCTTCTAGATGTTAACCCACTGTTTACTGGACCGGTTTACAGCATTCACACACAGGAAAACCGGCTAATGTGTACAGAGACCTGTGCTGCACCATGGGCTCATGCCGGTAACATCACCTGTCTGTCTGTCCTATGTATTCATGCATCCATCTATCTAGATCTATCCATTCTATTTATATCTGTCTATTTGGCTATATCTATCTATCTATGGATTTTGTCTGAATCCCATTTTAGTGTTTTTCCTCAGCTCTTTTGGGCCTGACCAAAAAAATCACAATACAACACGCAACATGTATGTACCGTGACAATGGGGCCAGTAGCCATGCCCACTGCCCATACAAAAGTGTAAGAGGGTGAAATTGCAGGATGATCCTGGCGCCCTCAGGGTCCGGCCCCCCCCCCACCACACCTCCTTTCACTGCAGCAGCATGAGGCTGAAATTTTCAGTCCCCTAAGGGAAGGGTGAGAGCTGAGTAGCCAATATGATTTTATTGAATTATAAGCAATCTATAGATCCTAGAACTGTAGTGTCTAGCTCTGCTTCATCATGTAGGACAGGAACTGTACAAGAAAGTTTTCTTTCCCTGGAGTTCCCCTCTAATTCCTGTTTATAACTACAGCAGACATGTATGGCACAGTTTCACTTTCTTAGCCACTTCTGTAGTAGTACATTTTCCCGTAGTGGCATATCCAGGACACTTGACAATCAGTGTTATGTTTCTTCAGTACAGATGTTGAAGGCTTTTGAATAATTCTGGATGTGAATGTGTCTGCCCTGAACTTGGATCATAAACATGCCGACTCCTGGGATCACGTCATTGTCAGTGCCGGGTTATGAGCAGTGGCAGATGAAAGGGTGACGGTCTGGCCTTAGTGCAGAGATTGTACCTGACTGATGTGAACTGTGTACGCCTTAGCGCTGAGGGCTGCTGTTTGTGGCTGTCAGAATACAGTGGATGTAAACATTTATGAATGCTTTCTGGCTCAGCTTTTATTTCATTTCAAAAGCTTTATTGTCAAATCCACCGAGAACCAATAGAACACACATTACCCCTTTTATTACTGCAAATCATTTTTATGGAAATCTCACTCCGGCATTCCATTAAAAATCTCATTCTTATAGCTGCTGCACATTAAGACCTTTTTTGGTTAATTCAGCATTTCGTTTTATGAATTTGTCACATAAAGTTCCATCTTTTTGGCAGGCTGCTCACACAGGGATTTTTAGTTGTTGTACTATGTTATCCTATTATAGACTGTACAAATGCTTGTCACATAAACAGTGCTTCAAATGATGTTAAAGGGACCCTGACAGCTGATGTATGCTGAACAATCTATGTTCAGCAAGTATTGGCCACTGGCTGTATGATCTCGGCTAAGTACTGTATGCTTGACTCTGGGCCCCAGCTGTGCTGTAGACTACTGTAGTCAGACAGGTGGGTCCCCAGTGGCTTATCACCACTCTCTGACAGTGGCTGTATGCACGAATAGATCAATTGCAACTGGATGGGAAAAGCTGCCAAGGAACCCACCTGTCTCATTAGTCTACAGCGTGGCTTGGTCCCTGGCCGGCTATGAATGTCTGTTTTTCTCTGAAATGCAGCAACGTTTCTGAGTCAAACGTACCAGGCTGAGATAATGCACCCAGTGGCCTATGGATTGGGCAGCATTTATCAGCTGTCATGCTCTTTTTGAGGGAGTCATTTAGTGAAAACAAGTTATCACCGTAATATGAATCTCAAAATATTAAGCTTTGTATAATCCCGCCCACACTATTGATTGGCGTCTTTTTACTCATGCATACTTTAGGCAGTAAATATGCTCGACTACCTGCCTCCAGGTTTAAAAGTTCTCTAATGATAATCTCCTTCTGTTAATTTAATGACTATCAAAACTACCCTAAGCTATCCAGTAGGTGACACCTTAGTAGAAGAATCGGGCACTCTCTCTTCATTATGTTGCTCTTTAGGTTAGTTGGCAGAAACCAGAGGACAAATTCCTTTTAAGTTGTTGATTGACCATACCAACAAAGAATGTTCTTCAAATTGCAACATAACCTAAACGTTGAAATAAATTTACATTTGCAAGTGTAAAAAGACCATTGGGATAGCAGGATGGAGGTACGCACGGAATAGATTTTTCTTGGATCTCTTGGCTCATGGGCATATTTAATGTTCGCCATTGACTGCTACTTGTTCTGAGCAGTTTAGATCTCAGCAGGTCTGACATGTACTTAAAGTGAACCTGACACCAGGATTATTGTGATATAAGCCACAGCCACCACCAGTAAGCCATTATATACAGTATCCTATAATGCTGTATATAAGTCCCCTGACTGATCTGTAAAAGAAAAAAAAAAAAAAAAAAAAGCTTTCATTATACTCACCTGAGTTGCGGTCCAGTTCAATGCACGTCCCTGGTTGTGATCTGATACCTCCTCTCTTTTTGAGATCACCATCGTCCTTCTCTGCTTCTTGTAGATGATGACGAGTCCTAGATCATCCTCACACTGTCCTCCATTGCGCTCCTGTACACTTCTCTGAGTGCAGAGCAAAGAGCTGATGGCCAGTGACCGGATAAGGTATGATGGGTCATCCACAAGAAGGAGAGGTGCCAGATCATAATCAGTGATGCCTTTGGACCGGACCGCTATAATGAAAGCTATTTTTTATGTTTTGCAGATCGGCCTGGGGATTTGTATACAGCATATATAAAGACGCAGGTGAAAGCAGCCTACATGGCACAACCCTGGTGACAGGTTCACTTTAGCAATGTATTCAGTCTGTATTGTAAATTCTTTATTCATACTCCATTTGCTGCTGGTTTCCCAAATTCTAAAAGTTTTCTTTATTTTGCGTCCTTCTCTTCCAAAGTACCGTATATACTCGAGTATAAGCCGACCCGAGTATAAGCCGAGTCCCCTAATTTACCCTCCAAAACTAGGGAAACTTATTAACTCGAGTATAAGCCTAGGGGGGAAATGAAGCAGACTCTCATCACGGTATACAGCCCCTCTCATCATGATAAATGGCCCCCCCATTACTGGTATATAATCCCCCATCACTGGTATACAGTTCCCCCCCCATCAGTGGTATATACAGGCCCCCCATCAGTGGTATATACAGGCCCCCCCATCAGTGGTATATACAGGCCCCCCCATCAGTGGTATATACAGGCCCCCCCATCAGTGGTATATACAGGTCCCCCCATCAGTGGTATATACAGGCCCCTCCATCAGTGGTATATACAGGCCCCTCCATCAGTGGTATACAGGCCCCCCTTGCTGCCGCACACCTGTAAAATAATAAATCATTCATACTTATCCCTGTCGCTCTGTCACTGCGCGTCCTCCGGTCTTCTTCCTGCTTGTACCCGGCTTCTGTTCCTGTGGCGGGCGCAACAGCGATGACGTCATGGCTTCTGCGCCGGTCACGACGCCGGGTACAAGCAGGAAGAAGACCGGAGGACACGCGGTGACAGCGAAGGGGATAAGTATGAATGATTTATTATTTTACAGGTGTGCGGCAGCAAGGGGGGCCTGTATACCACTGATGGGGGGAAGGCGCTTACATAGTGCAATGTAATATGCACCGCTCCCCCGCCGCTGATGGACAGTGCATATTGCATTGCACTAATGAACGGGGGCACGTGACCGCCCGCTCCTACTGCAGCCTCCCCCGCCTCCTCCAGCTCCTGATCACCGCCCCCCCCACACTGAGACTTCACACAGTGACTCAAGTATAAGCCGAAGGGGGCACTTTTCAGCACAATTTTCTGGTCATCATAATGGGAGACCCAGACAATGGGGTTTAGGGCTCTGCCCTCCGGAGGTCACACTAGGTACTACAAGTTTGTAGACACCGCCTCCTCCGCTTATAAACCCCCACCGTAGGAGACATCCTCAGTTTTAAACTTAGTGTGCTCGGAGGATCACGCTTTGCTTGCACTTCACTGCATTCTCACAGCTTACGTGATGGCGTCTGAAGACAAGGTAAAATGGTCCCCGTCGGGGACCCTCGACAGTCTCCCCGCTCACCCTTTGTGGAACACGCAGGTGGAGGTACCGGAGGGCAAAATGCCTGGACACTCTGTGTTCTCCCGGTACGCTGTCGCACTCCTTTTTCCATCCCTTCTGGGGGCTCTGGAGAATGGGAGTTGGGAGCCTTGCACAGCTCCGCTCCGTCCGAGGCCTCCCTAAATGGTGCTTACAGACCGGACTGGAGCCAGCCCAGTCTGAGGCCTCCCTAAATGGTGCTTACACTCCAGACTGGTGCTGCACCCCCGTCCGAGGCCTCCCTAAATGGTGCTTACAGACCGGACAGGCACTGAGGCCCGTGCGTCTCCTGTGTGCCTGGGGGTAGTGTCGGACACTTTATGTGTCCTGACACTCAGACCGCGCGTACCCTCGGGTCCGCGGTTCTGTCGGTGTGCCCTGTGCTGGGGTCACCCTGGCTGACCGCCCTGTGTATCACAGGGGCTGCGGTTGTGGACTGCAGGTGTTTTGTATATACTGACAGTCTGTGTGTGTATGTTCTATTCACACTTTCCCGCGCTGCGGGCTCTAGTCACCTCCATTAATGAGGCTGCCTGGAGGATGGGAAGCAGCCCTTGCGGTGACATCACCGATGGGCGTGTGTGTGTGCTTCCCGCGTGTTCTCGGCGCCGCCCACGACTTTGCTCTCGGCGGCCATCTTCTCCCTCACTTCCCGGCGGGGATCTATCGGCAGCACGTGTCGGCACTTCAGGGGAGACCGGAACTCGCGGAGGTCACACACACACACCGCTTCCTCCTACCGCTTTACTGCGGTCGGTAAGCCACCGGGTTTCCCGGTTTGTTTTTGTGAACGGCAAATTGGCTTATATTCTCCCCACTGTGGCGATGTCCTCAGTTGGGAAGCATGCTGCTAAGGCGGCGGTGGTCACCATTACCTGTGCTACATGCAAAGGGACACTGGTGGAGGGGTCCTGCAATAACTGTGGACGCCCAGAGACCCGGACTGCCACTACTGAGTCTGCAAATCCGGGATTATACCCTGAGGTTCAGGTGATCCCAGGGCCATGGGAAACGCAGAATAGGATCAATGAATCCCTGCTGTCCCAGATGTCCTCCATGTCGCAATCCCTGGAGGCACTTCATAGGAGACTGGAAAACCCAGCTACTCCTCCCAGTTACCCCCGGGTGTCTCTTACTTCTACTGTGAGACCCTCTAAGCGAGCTCGTGAGGCTTCTCCCGAGCTCCAGGCTCTCTCTGAGGAGGAGCGTTCCTCTGATGGTGAGGAAGATGATGGGGGTTCTACTCTCGGGTCTGTGTCTGAACCTCCAGATGGGGTGGAGGATCTGGTGTCCTCCATCAATGAGACATTACGTCTTGTCACTCCTCCTGAGGAGGTGACTGTACACCCCAAGGAGGTCTATCAATGGCTGCGGCCGGAGGCCAGACCAAGTGGATCCTTCATGGACCACACTAATTTTGGAAGGGTGATTAGAGCACCCAGGTTACATCCTGGGCGGCGTTATGTCCGTAAACCCAAGGACAATCGCTTTCCCTTTCCCCAGGAGGTGCTTCAGGAATGGTCGCAGTCTCCAAAGGTGGACGCTTCCATGACCAGGATTGCTGCACGCTCCTTGTTTTCTGCCTATGATAGCTCCTCATTGAAGGATGCTACTGATAGACAGGTCGAGCAACTCGCCAAGTCTTCCTATGAGGCTGTGGGGTCTTCCTTTGCCCCTAATTTTGCCGCGGTCTGGACCCTACAAGCGATTACCACCTGCTTGGATGGTATCACTGAACTAGCTAGGTCCAGTCCAGAGGTCCTGGCGCTTACCGACAGAGCAAGGGCTTATGCGGATTACGCCAGGACGGCAACTTTGGAAACTGCCACTCGCTCTGCTGTGGCCTCCGCCAATGCAATTGCGATCCGCAGGCTGTTGTGGCTGCGTCTTTGGGACTCAGATACCACATCTAAGAAGATTTTGCAGAATCTTCCATTCGCTGGTGACAGGCTTTTTGGCACCAAGCTGGACAAGTTGATAAAGGATTCTGCTGAGTCTAAGATCCCGCAGAATAAGCCTAAGCCACGGTATACCGTGAAAAGGAACCCTAAGCAGTGGTCCTTTCGCTCCAGCTCACAGTCATCAACGACGTCCGCTCGCTCGGACCGAGGGGGCAAGCCTGCTACTCAGTGGCGTTCCAAGAGTCGTCAGAAGAAGCCGGCGGGGGCAGCGGCTGCCACCCCCAAGCCCGCCTCGACATGACTCGCTCTCTCGTCCTGCCTCCCCACAGGTGGGGGGACGCCTGTCTCGATTTCAGGACAGGTGGCTCCTTCACGTTCAAGACCAGTGGGTTCGAGACGTAGTCTCAAGAGGTTACAGGATAGAGCTGACGTCAAAACCAATACCCCGATTCCATCGGTCGGTTCCATCTCCAGAAAAGGCTCAGGCTTTTCACCTGGTGTTGGAGGGACTCCGCAGAGACGGAGTGGTGGTCCCAGTGCCCACGGAAGAGAGGTTCAGGGGTTTTTACTCCAACCTCTTTATTGTCCCAAAGAAGGACGGCTCTTTTCGCCCGGTTTTGGACCTCAAGTTGTTCAACCGTCACGTGTTGGTTCGGAAGTTCCGCATGGAATCCCTGCGCTCCGTGATCGCGGCTGTGTCGCAGGGAGACTTCCTAGCGTCCATCGATATCAGGGACGCTTACCTTCACGTGCCCATTGCACCAGCTCATCAGCGCTGGTTGAGATTCGCAGTGGGGGAAGAGCACTTCCAATTTGTGGCACTGCCATTCGGGCTAGCCTCGGCACCGCGGGTGTTCACAAAGGTGATGGCCTCCATGATGGCTCTCCTGCATGTGCAGGGACACGCCGTCATACCCTATTTGGACGACCTGCTGGTCAGGGCGCCATCGGAAGTCCTTTGTCGGGTGAGCCTGGAGGCGACCATGAAGTCTCTGGAACAGTTCGGGTGGCTTCTCAACATTCAAAAGTCGACCCTGGTTCCGACCCAGTCATTGACGTATCTGGGCATGGACTTCCACACGGACTCAGCCCTGGTGTCCCTACCTCAAGCCAAACAGCTAGCGATCCACTCAGGAGTGCAGAATGTCCTCCTGTCACCACAATCATCCCTACGGGTATTGATGAGACTGGTGGGACGCATGGTAGCGGCGATAGAGGCTGTGCCGTTCGCACAGTTTCGCCTCCGTCCTCTCCAGCTGGAGATTCTTCGCAGATGGGACAAGAGGACGATCTCGCTGAATCGGCTGGTGACACTGTCACAACCGACCAGGGACTCCCTACAGTGGTGGCTCCAGCCACGTCACCTGTCACGAGGCCGGTCCTTCCTAAAACCGTCATGGTTAGTGGTGACCACAGACGCCAGTCTGAAGGGCTGGGGTGCGGTGTTCTTGCACCACAGGGCTCAAGGCCTCTGGACTCAGTCGGAGTCTGCATTGCAGATCAACGTGCTGGAGATCAAGGCGGTCTATCTGGCGCTCCTGGCGTTTCAGAAATTCCTGTCAGGACACCCCATTCGGGTGCAGTCCGACAATGCGACGGCCGTCGCCTACATAAATCATCAGGGAGGGACCAGAAGTGCTCAGGCCCTCGCCGAAGTCCACCGCATTCTAGCCTGGGTGGAGGAAAACGGCTGCCTGATCTCCGCAGTTCACATCCCAGGGGTCGAGAACTGGGAGGCCGACTACCTGAGCCGACAGGGGATGGACGCCGGAGAGTGGTCTCTACATCCAGACGTCTTCCGGGACATCTGCGGCAGATGGGGCACTCCGGACGTGGATCTGATGGCCTCACGGCTGAATCATCAGGTGCCCCAATACATGGCAAGATCGTGGGATCCTCAGTCTCTGGGGGCGGATGCCCTGATCCTGAGTTGGTCCAGCTTCCAGCTGCCATATGTGTTCCCGCCTCTGGCTCTGATTCCCAGGGTCCTGTGGAAAATCAGGATGGAATGCAGAGTAGCCATTCTAGTGGCTCCAGATTGGCCCAGGAGGTCCTGGTACCCGGACCTGTGGCAACTGTCAGGCGGACACCGGTGGGCTCTTCCAGAACGCGCAGATCTACTCGCGCAAGGCCCATTCTTCCACCTCAATTCCAGGGCCCTCAGATTGACTGCATGGCTCTTGAGGCCT
The DNA here is from genome assembly GCA_033576535.1 of Allobates femoralis. Classification (NCBI taxonomy): domain Eukaryota; kingdom Metazoa; phylum Chordata; class Amphibia; order Anura; family Aromobatidae; genus Allobates; species Allobates femoralis. The sequence goes on along the minus strand of JARQOC010000001.1, from coordinate 231,385,446 downwards.
GGCTGCTGACATCCAGAGGCTTCTCTCCTACAGTGGTTGCCACTATGAATAGGGCTAGGAAACCTGTTTCCAGGAAGATATACCACAGAACGTGGAAAATCTTTTTCTCCTGGTGTGCCTCTGGTGGACGCTCACCGTGGCCATTGTCCATCCCGACATTGTTGGCTTTCCTACAGTCGGGGTTGGAGTTGGGATTATCCCTTGGCTCTCTGAAAGGTCAAGTATCAGCACTTTCAGTGCTGTTTGACAGGCGCTTGGCGCTCCTCCCGAAGGTCCGTCAATTTCTGCAGGGGGTATCTCGGGTGGTTCCGCCTTACAGGCGACCTCTGGACCCTTGGGACCTCAACATGGTCCTGGCGGCTCTGCAGAAACCGCCGTTTGAGCCACTGAGAGACATCTCTCTCTCTCGTCTGTCCCAGAAAGTGGTCTTTCTGGTGGCAATTACGTCCCTGAGAAGGGTCTCAGAATTGGCTGCACTTTCGTGCAAGTCACCCTTTCTGGTGGTTCACCAAGACAAGGTGGTGTTGCGCCCACGGCCAGAATTCTTGCCGAAGGTGGTTTCAACGTTTCACCTAAACCAGGAGATTGTTCTCCCATCATTTTGCCCCGCTCCCGTTCATCAGGTTGAGCGCGACCTCCATACTCTGGATCTCGTGAGGGCTGTACGCATTTATGTGTCCAGGACCGCCTCCTTTAGGAGTTCGGATTCCTTATTTGTCCTCACGATGGGTCGCTGTAAGGGGTCCGCGGCTTCGAAGTCGACCTTGGCCATATGGATCAAGGCTCCCATTCAGGAGGCTTACCGGTCTTCTGGTTTGCCTCTCCCGGTGGGTTTGAAGGCACACTCTACTAGAGCTGTAGGTGCCTCCTGGGCCTTGCGACATAGAGCGTCTGCTCTACAGGTGTGTCAGGCGGCCACTTGGTCCAGCCTGCACATTTTCTCTAAGCACTATATGGTGCATGCCCATGCCTCTGCGGATGCGAGTTTGGGCAGGCGGGTTCTCCAGGCGGCGGTTGCCCACCTTTAAAGGGAACCATGTGTTATCCGTCTTGTTGAGGAACTCTTCCCGCCCTGGGGTATTGCTTTAGGACATCCCCATTGTCTGGGTCTCCCATTATGATGACCAGAAAAAAGAGAATTTTGTTTACGTACCGTAAATTCTTTTTTCTTTAATCATCAATGGGAGACCCAGCACCCACCCAGTTGTTCCGTCGCATGTTTTGCATTTGATCTGTTCTCTGTTGAGACAGTGTTTTCCGGGTTGTTACACCGTCTGTGCACGGCATTCTTCCCGATGTTTCGGGTGTGGTTTATTTTCTCCTCGCAGCTTATGGACTAAACTGAGGATGTCTCCTACGGTGGGGGTTTATAAGCGGAGGAGGCGGTGTCTACAAACTTGTAGTACCTAGTGTGACCTCCGGAGGGCAGAGCCCTAAACCCCATTGTCTGGGTCTCCCATTGATGATTAAAGAAAAAAGAATTTACGGTACGTAAACAAAATTCTCTTTTTTTGTGCTTAAAAACTTGGCTTATACTCGAGTATATACAGTAATAATGGAGAGCCAACTAGGTGTGTACCACAGACCTTCTGGCATACAGGTGAAGAGGCCAACACCCCTGTAGAATCTCTGTGGTATACAAACAATGGGTTGGAGGTCAAATTTGCATCTTTATTGCTAGGGGCTCAAGTTTGGAACAGAGGGGCACAGAAAGAAAATAACTGTTCCTAATCAGTGAAGCAGAGGAGGTGCTTAGTTTACAGGGGTTGTCCGGGCTTTTGCTGTATTTCATATGTGTATCTAGGCTGCAAAATCTGCAATATACATACAATATACATGTTGTCAACATTTTGCAGGGTTTCCTAGATATCGCCTATTTACGGCTGGCAGGGAACATCCAGGGGGCGTGATTGTGCATGGAAATGAGAACTGGTCGTTTCCTCGCAGTCTCCTACAATCACGCCTCCTCCCCTATTCCCAGTATGGCCAGCGACCAACAGGATTCTACTGCCCGCCTCCTCTACAACTCTCACTATGGCCGGCCACAACCAAGGGCTCCTACTGGCCGCACCCTCCCCACTGTACACTATTGGATGCCACCCCCAGGGCTCTTACTAGCTTACCCAGCCCCTAATGTCACCATCCACCCTCTCTGCAAAACAGCGGTCCCCAGTGCACTGATACAATGTGCTGAATCCTCTGCTGTGAAAGTGATTCCGGCACACTGTGTCAGTGCAGTAAGGGACCCGCTGCATGTGTGTACCGCTCACCCTTTGTGCATTGGAGATGACGTCCTCTGCCATGGTCCCTGTTCTGTGCAGCCGGGGTCCACAGCCATATCTCTGCTGTGTGGAGTGGCGCCCGATCTCTCCAGACCTCCAGTATAATAGAGCACAGTGCCGGTGGAACGGTCCTCTCTATACCGCTCCTCTGTACAGCAGAGATCCGGCTGCACAGAACAAAGACCAGGGCGGAGGACCCTGGCTGAACCGAACAGGGACCAGGGCGGAGGACGCCATCTCCAGTGCACAAAGGGTGAGCGGCACACACATGCAGCCGGTCCCCTGCTGCACTGACACAGTGAAATATAGCAAAAGTCCTGACAACCCCTTTAAATAAAAAAAAAAAAATCCAGCGAAAGCTCCTTTTTAAGTGATACTTTGTTGCAGTCATTATTTTCATCACAGCAGTGTTGTGTTGCCTACAGTTGCGCCTCTGTATACTTGTGTGAAGTGTTTGCATGTTTTTCCCCTATCTGGTATGCAGTAATAACATGGAGGAGGATATGAGCCACATTCTTTACTAAATGAGAACAATCCATTGAGTAAACACTTTGCTGTTCTGAATATGGACCTGTTCTGCGTGAATGGGCTGTTTCTTACAGTAATATATCTTGAAGGTGAAAATTGAAGGAGCCTATTGTGTAGGAGGTGAGAGGACACTGCTTTACTGAATGAGGGTAAGGATGCGTTCACACAAGAATATCAAGATTGCAATACCTGGTCTTACAAGGGGGGCTCCCATCTTGAATTTAGACCTTGTATGTGTATATGAGGCTGTAAATTCAGGTCGGGGAAACCCACAGTAGTTTGTTACTCACTTAAGTCCCCTTCACTCCTTAACATAAAAAATGCATGTATGGCAAATTTCGTTTCGACCATCGGTGTGTACATGTGTGCTTGCCTGTATGTCGTCCATATAACTAGTACCGTAACAAAATGCATTAATAAAATGACTGATATTTATATGTTAAAGATAATGATAGCTTACTTGATATCTAGCAGATATATAACTTCACAACCACATGAGACATTATTAACCTCTTAATGACCAATGACGGCTATACCAGTCATGGCTTTGAACTGTCACTGCATATGAACACACTCTTTGGTCAAAGAAATGCTGAAAATATCATCCTAAATTTACTTCTTAACATGAAGTCTAATGTGTCATAAAAAAATAATCTTGGAATCACTGGGGTCTAACCGCAGTTTCCAATATCATGTCTGCTCTCTACCTGAAACTCAACCTTTCCAAAACTGAGCTACGTCTGCTCCCAGCCTCCACTAACCTCCCTAAATATGACATGTCTCTCTGTGAGTAGCACCACAATAATGCCTAGACAGCAGGCTCACTGTCTGGGTGTTATGTTTGACTCTGATCTTTCTATCAATCCATGTATACAATCTCTCGCCCGCTCTTGCCACTAGCACCTGAAGAACATCTCTAAAATTCGCCCATTTTTTACCTTGAAAACCACAAAAACCCTCACTGTGGCCCTTATTCACTCCCGCCTTGACTATTGTAATTCTTTTAGTTGGCATCCCCCGCACCAGACTCTCCCCTCTGCCGTCCATCCTTAATGCAGCAGCCAGGGTCACCTATCTAGCTAACCGTTACTCAGACGCTTCTGCTCTATGCCAGTCATTGCAGTGGCTGCCTATACACCATAGGATCCATTTCAAACTGCTTGTTCTCACCCACAAAGCTCTTCACAGTGCAGCACCCCCCCTACATCTCCTCCCTCCTCTGTATATCACCCCACCCATTCTCTTCGCTCTGGAAGTGACTTTAGACTCACTTCTCACGACTTTATTTACAAAAACTTTAAAAAAAAAAAAAAAAAAAAAACTTAATCCAGTTAATTTCTCGTAGTCCTCAAATAAAAACCTGAAAACAAACAGAATTACAGAGAAATAAATCAGACACTACCCCTTATTCATCACTTTATTAAAAAAAAAAAAAAGAAAATCCCACTCAGGTTTGATGTCAACCAGCATCACCTTGAAGTGCTTGTTTGCAAATGTAGTGTTAAAATGAGGTTCCATATGCTTTTTTTCATAGGAGTTGCTGGACTTCGTTGGACCTTCTTAGAATTTTCTTTTTTTCTTTCTTATAAGGTGGGGAATAAAGGATAGTGTCTTTTACATTCTGTGAATGTGTTTGTTTTCAGGTTTCATTTGTAGACTATGACGAATTCACTGGCCAACATTGGATTCGGTGGACTATAATGGACCACTGTTGCTTTTTTTAATGAGTTGAACAAGGGAAAATCTTCAGTGAGTGTTTATTGAAATAAAGGAATTTTTGTATGTTTTTCTCTACTGGGTTAGTAATGGGTGTGACTTATGGACACCTTTTCATTACTAACACCAGGGCTTGATTTCACTTGTGATTTTGAACACTAAACAGCTGTAATAAACCCCAAGCTGCATTATTCCAATTTTAAAAGCACCAGAGTTAAAAGTGCTGAAGCCAGAATTGTAGCATCTCATGTGGTACTCTAGTTCTGGGGTGGCTGCGAGTTGGTATTCTTAGGCTGAGGAGGGCCCAATAACCATAGACTTTCCCAGCGTTGTAATATTAGCTCACAGCTGTCTGCTTTACCTTTACTGGTTACCAAAAATAGGGGGCAATCCACGTTGTATGTTTTTGTTTTATTTTCATTTATATATTTGGTTAATAGGATACATTTGTACAACTTTTTATCTATCATCTTGCACATCTTTAACATATAAAAATCAGTAATTTCTTGAATTGAATTAATTGTGGTACGTGTCACACACATCGCATGGATGTCATCCGTATGCTGCACAGTGCTTTTCACCCATTGACTTGTATTGGCTCTTGTCATCCTTGGGGCCATTAACAAAACAGACATGTCTCAGTGTGGTTAAGGCTAGCTTCACATCACTATTTTTGGGATTCTGTTCTGTCCGGTTTGAACAGGACAGAACAGGATCCGGTTTTTCCTCCCATGTATCCCTATGGTACCGGATTGGTCCTGTTCGGCCATCCATTTTTGTGTGTTCTGTGCTGGATTCATTTTTGTCCTGTTTTTCACCATCCCTAAAAACGGAGCCTGCAGCATTTTTGGGTTCTGGTGAAAAATCGAACAGAAGCCGGGGTGATCCGGCGCCTATAACATGGGAGTCTAAGGGTGCCGGATCCATGAAAAAATCGGATCGTTTCCCGGATCCAATTTTAAGCACTGAGCATGCTCAGAAATCCTGCCTTTCAAACTTCAGTACCATGGACAGCACTACTAGCACAGGCTGTGAATTCAGCACCAGGGCAGAGGTAGAGCAGACACAGGCAGACTTCAGCATCATGGACAGCGGCAGAAAACGAATCCTGCAAAAAACAGGATCAGAGGGCATATTTGGCCACACCTCTACACATCCTGTCTTGTCCGGGGGATCCTGCAAAAAACAGGATCCACCCTGACCGCCAAAAACCATGGTCATTGATGATATCATTTTATTGCTTCTGCGGCAGAACTTTATAAAGGTCAATCATTCTTAACTTCTAAACTACATTCAATTTACACGTTAACATTCCAATCAGTTAAGTTGTTCTCTGATACATATTTACTATCAGTTTCATTTTACGGCTGCATGATTAATGTGATTTAATATTAAGTTGACATTCAATGTGTTTGTCTTTCAGCCATTTTTCCAACTTGTGAAGTTACGAAAACTTGGTCTTAGTGATAATGAAATTCAGCGCCTTCCTCCAGAGATAGCAAACTTTATGCAGTTGGTAGAACTTGATGTGTCTCGTAATGGTAAGTTGACAATTCTCAATAACTTTTTTATGCTTTTTTTTTTTTTTTAATTATTCTAATATGAAAAAAGGTGTAATGAAAGCAAAGGTAGTAACAGATTTTTTTTTATCTCAACAAATCTTTGGGGGGGATGTTGTTCAACCCAATCAACATAGTGATTAATTATTTTACTAAAATTTTGCAAAACTATCGTCCACAATCTTTTTTTCATCTAGCCCCAAAATTGTGTCAAGCTGGTATGTGATTGTTGCGGCCAGTCATCGATCAGGGTGGTATTGGTGGCGATCAAAGGGTGCTTGGTTGGACTGACTGCAGCGGTCATGCTTTGACACACCATAAGAAGAGAATCAATGGCACGGGACAGCAGTGGACTGTTAATGTTTTATGCCATACATTTCCTTGAAATATTGTGAGCTGCTCTCTTAAAAGAGCAATTTCATGTTGTAGTTTTTGTCTTTTTTTTCCCAATAAATGTGTATGTAGTATAGTGGGTGTTAATATACACAGATCGAAGGGGTAATGTTGTTTTTCCTTGCGGAGTGTGACATTTCTGACATACTTGGTGAGGAGGTTTATAAGCCATACAAAGCTCATCTGGGAAATTAATTGCCTTTTCAGGTCTTGAACTCTAGTGCTCCAGAACACGTATCTGAATCTGGTTTGGGTTTTATCCTGAGTCATATGGCATGGCTCGTTAAAGGGTTGATAATGACTTTTAGCATTGCTACTTTCAATAGGTGGCTATTTGCCTATTTAATATACTCACCTTAGTAGAAAAGGAAACTTCATGGAAGGGCCTCTTTATCCATTTCACGATTAATGACATATGTACAGTACGTCATTGGCCAGGTCTCTGCCTTTGATGTGGACTCGCACACTGAGCCTGCATCTTCACTTGCACATATTTACTGATCTGATCAGCCAACATGTGCAGGTTACAAGTATGGGTGGATTGGAGATCCACCTGCACCTCATAACTAGTTAAATCACGCTGTTAAACTCTGACATCATACCCGACCCCAGCAGGTAATGTCTGGGATCATGCTTTTCCCTGCTCCTATTGGCAGCCCTGTGATGTGATTGCGGGGTGGGGATAGATTTTCCTGACATCCAGGGTCAGCTGATGACTCCTTTCTCTGAATAACAGTCTGTGAATGCTGGCTGAGTGCCAGTGTTCACAGATGATCATTTGTGCTGTGTTGATACACTCCTCTGTACAGCACAAGCGATTGCACATTGGCAGCTTCAGGTTCCCTTAGGCTTCATGCTCATGATCAGTGTTACTGGTGTTTTAAACGCAGCATATTTTTTCTGCATCCAAAATGCTGCATTGTACAGTACAAGCACAGTGGATGTGATTTATAGAAATCTCCTGCCCACTGTGCCTTTTCCTGCAGCAGATACTGATATGTGGCACGGCTTCCTGAGCCACAGCTTGTCGATTTATGAGTGTGTTCGGTGGAATATAGCGACAATTCGTTATGGACATGAACTCGGCGTCTCCTGATTGTGGGCACTTCGTCTAGGTAGACTAGTGACAACAATTAAAGGTTTTAAGAAAATAAAAAAGAAGCTGAAAACACCCACCTTTAACACCATTGAAAATAAAACCAATAAAATACAACATATATATGATATTGCTGCTTTCAGAAATGCCTGATTTATCAAAACATAAATTTAAATTAATACAATCGGTAAACTGTGTATGGAAAATATTTGAAAATGCCAGAATTATACAACATTGCAATGAAATCCAATGAGAAGCGATTAAAACATTTTGAATATATATCAAAATAGAATAATTAAAAACATCAGCTCAGGATACAAAAAATAAGCCGCCACACAGCCCCAGATCCTGAAAAATAAGAACATTTTGGGTCTCGGAAAGTAATGATAAATGCATATTTTTTTTTTTCTTTTTACAAATTTCTGGATTTTTTTCACCACTTAAATAATAAAAAAAATATACATGTTTAGTATCTATAACTTGTACTGACCTGGAAAATCAGACAGGCAGGTCAGTTTTCCCATATGAAGAACATGGTAAATAAAAAAAAACCCAAAAAACACACATTCCAGTATAGTAATTCAGAAAAGGAGACGTGTACTAATGACCGGAATCAAGGAATATAAGCACTCAAGGTTTAAAAAAAAAAATCCACAATTTTATTGAACATAAATAGACCAAAAAAGACACAAAATGACACTTTTTGTTAAAAACAAGTAAAATGGTGTTACACACACACACGCAGGATACAACTAAAGTCCATGCCCGTAAAGTATTAAATATTGTCAAACCAATTCTGTAGGGACTGTTATGTTCATGTGATGAAACAAAATCCCCTATTGGTGGACACTCACTGCTGGGTAAGTACTTTGGGGTACCAAATAGAAATAATGTTATGGACGGGGGGACCCTGTTCCAAAGTAAACACAGGCTATCTGAACAAGACTAATAACCAAGACCAAGAAATTAGGCTTATAATGTACCCCTGAAAAGAACTGATGCAGGGTCCAATACAGCTATATAATGCACATTTATGGCTTTGGGTCCTTCAATGTATGGTAGTTTACTTTGGAACGGGGTCTTTCGCTGACATTCTACATTGAAGTATAAAGTTACTCAGTATTTCATGTAACCCCTGTTAATGATTGACTGATCTAAAGTAAGCAGCATCTTATTAAACCTGGAAGAAAGCCCAGCCTGTGTTCAGTCTGATTGTAGTCTTAAGGTACCGTTACACGCTTCAATGTCGTTAAGATATCACCAACGATGTCACCGGAGCGCGGTCGTTCGGACATCTTTTTGACATTGTGGGTGAGATGTCACACATCTAGATATCGTGGACGACACACCTACGATGTAGCGAGCAGCTATCGTTCGCACAACCCAGCGAACGATACTTGTTCACTGTTGTGAATAGGAGAAGTCGTTAATGACATAGTTATCGCGGTGTCACACACAACGATGCAGCAGATTGGCTGATCGAGGATTGTTTGATTTGACAACATGTTCTCAAATCTGCGATCAACGATCCAACGATTTATAGTAGTCTTATCTCGGTGTCACATGCAACGACGTACTAACGATGTCATTTGAACGACTTCAAACCCTTGACGTTTGAGTGATATTGTTCACGATCTCCTATCGTGTAACGGGGCCTTTAAAGGAGTTGTCAACTGATAATTCTGCAGTGACTCAGACTTATCAATCCTACAAGTGCCTGCGGTTTCTAAGCCAGGAACGGACTGCAATTATGCGGTGTGCATGTTCCCGGCAACCACACCACTAGTGGGCGCCGCCTGGCTCAGTAAAAGTGTATGGAATGGACATGTCAGACTAGTGGGTGCAGCTTCGCTAAGTATAGGTTTATGGAGCAAGGCCATGCCCACTAGAAAGCCGCTCCCAAAGTCAGACATGCCCACTCCATACACTTGTATTGAGGAAGGCAGCGCCCACTAGTGGTGGTGTTTCCGGGTACATGCATACCACATAATTGCAGTCTGTTCCTGGCTTAGAAACCTGGGAACCCTTGCAGAGCACAGTGAAGGCGCTGGGAGGATTGATAAGTCTGCAGTCACATAGAGCGACTAGCATTATCAGTTTAGAACAGACAAATGATACATTGATAAATACAGCAAAAAGTAATGGTGCAATATTCTGCTTATCAGCTCTCCTATTTCCATGGGTCGGTGATTGAGAACATGCCATCTTATCTGTCTGTGTAAAGAGACTAATGAGAAAGCGCTTTAATATTTAAAGTACTTATTTACTTGAAAATCAGCCATCAGCCTTCAGGGGTAATCGTCCTGCCTCAGTATACATCAAAGGCGTGAGGAAAGGAGGTGATGACTGTGAATGGAGGCAAAGCACTTCATCTGCCATGAACACCATGTTGTGCAGGATCTTTGTTCGGGGTCACATCCTTCCACTGAGTGATGGGTGTAAGCCGCCAGTCTTTTTCTTTTCTGTATTTCCTTGTTGGGCAGTGAAGTGGTTTTTCATGTTTTCTGTTTTCCACTTTGTGTCTCATTGTGAAGTGTAAAGATAGAGCATGATATTGGTTATCTAATAATTAGGTAATCAATAATTCATATGTCCCAGTTCACGAACTGTAAAGCATCTTTATTAATTGAGAATTATGTGCACACAATATTGGCATAAACCCCTTCACCGTCTGGCAACTTTGTTTTTTTTTGCACTTTCGTCTTCCTTCCACGAGCCACATCTCTATACTTTTCAATCAACATAGACATATAGTCTTGAATGATATCATTCATTTTACCATATAGTGTGCTGGAAAAGGGGACCAAAAAATTCCAAGTGTGGTAAAATTGCAAAAAAAAAAAAAAAGTGCAATTCTGCTATTGTTTTTAATTATCCATGCCCACTATATGGTAAAACTGACAGTTCACATGACCGTATGGATACCTAGATACCAAGCATGTAAAGTTTTCTTTCAATTTAAGTGGTAAAAAAAATTAGGAAGTGTTGTCAAAGAACAAAAAAAAAATAATTGCTTTCAGGATTTGGGACTATGTGAAGCTTTGTTTTTTGTGCCCTGAACTGATGTTTGTATTGACATTAAGGAAATGCAATATTTTGGTCGCCTCTTAGGCTACGTTCACATGCGGCATAAATGCCACGTATTCCTGCTTGTTACGCGACGCTTTTGCACGCTCTCGTAAAAGCAGTGCCAAAGGAAGCTGGATACTCCTTATGGCTTTTGCTGAAAGGTGTGCAGACGCCACATTTAGCAGCGTATTTTTGCACAGGAGCTTTCACTCCCAAGAGCGCACACGCAAAAAGAATTGCCATGCCAATTCTTTGGCCTTTTTTCAGCGTGCTTTTCCCTTAGGCTACATGTTAAAATGGCCTCGGGAAAAGCACGGCGTCAGCATGCAGTCACACTTTTTTTGCACTTAAATGCGGGCAAAAAAGTGCCACTGCCAAATACGCAGCAAGATACCCCACATGTGAACATAGCCTTATTGCATTTTATTGCACTGTTGCGGCCGCAAAAAAACCCATAATGCCGTAATTTTTTTTTATTCATTATGCGATTTACAGATTGGATTAATTTATTTTCTAGTTTGATAGATCAGACATTCCGGAATGCAGCAAACCCAAATGTGCTATTTTTATTTTCTTTGAAATGCTTTATTTTCAAAGGGGCAAAGAGGGGGTGATATCAACTTTGTGGGTTTTTTTGTTTTTTTCCCCCATATTTTTAAAACATTTTTTTATTATCTTTACTAGTCCTGTTAGGGGGCTTGAAGCTGCGATTATTTGATCAGTTAGGCTGCTTTCACATCAGTGTTTTTAGAATTCTGCGGCAATCTGCTGCATAACGGCCGACTTGAGGCAAGCCCCCATTCATTCTTTATGGGACTTGCTGAAGGTGCGGCAAGCACGGTTTTGCCTCAATCAGCCACTTGCAGCAGTAAAACAATGCAGCTAACCCTGGTTCTTTGACTTTCCGCAAGTGCTGGATTTGCTGGATCATGGCAAAACCGCACTTACTGCACCTTCCGCAAGTCCCATACAGAATGAATGGGGGCTTGCCACAAGTCTGCCATTATGCGGCAGATGCGGTTAATCTGCCGGATCTGCCGCAAAATTCAAAAACCACTGATGTGAAAGGTCCCTTATGGTACACAGAGCTCTGCTCTGCGTTGCACTGTTCTGAACAGCAGAAAACATAATCTCCTATGAACGCAGCTTGCAGTTAGCATTCACAGGAAGTTCATCATAACAGACACAGGGGTCATCAGCTGATGGGAACAGAGAGTGACGCTCTCTCCTTTCGCATATGTTGGATCCCGCTATCAGAGATTAACAGCAAGATTTAACTGGTTAACAGCCATGGCAATGAAATTGCCTCATCATTATGATTCAGCCTATGGTTGGGGTGGCAATAGTCCCTACCATTGGCTGGAGCTTTGGAGAGGGTGGTATCACCCCATTCAACCCTGATGTGAGTGATCATTCCCATCAGCATGGCTGCCATGCAATCCGCCTGTGGCCTACTACCCGCTCCCCTCAGTCTCATCGCCTGCATGGAGGGGATTGAAGGCTTGAGAAGGAGTGATGTGACACAACCAGGGACACAATTGATGTGTGTCCCTGGCTGTATCACCCCCTAACTGCTGCAATCGGTACTGATCACAGAAGTTTGGGTACAGGGAGAGGAATTGCACGCTCTCTCACCTGTCTCCCCACGCTTGTCGTTCCACCGTAATTGGAATTGTGATGGGACGATCATCGCCATGCTGACCCGACATTGCTATGGTGACATCCGGTCATCTGACCCAAGCCTCAGAGATCGTGTGATCTTTGGGATTTGTGTCTGCAGCACTGACGGCTGCACTGTATGGCAATCAGTTTATTTCCATATAGTGCAGATGCATTCAATGTGATCCCAGAGACTGCAGCAAGAGAATGCTTGTTCCTCTGCTGCAATCGCTGGATGCAGAAGAGTTGGATGGGCTTCATGGAACAATCATTCTGGATTACTGTCAGAGGGTATGTTGGGGTAATCAATTGTAAAATGAAGGTTGTCTGTCTGATTTATTTTAAATAAAGGATTTTTCGAAGTGTATTTTTTAACTATTTACTCACAGGATTGATAATAGGCAGGTTTCATGTAAGCCTGACATTATCAATCTGTGCTTAATGACAAGCTGTCAATACTCAGCTGTCATTAACCCCTTTTATCATTCCGCACCACAAATTGATTCTTCTAATGAATGCACCAATTTTTAGGGTGACTGTGGGCTGTGGGAACCCAATAACTACGGGCATCAACACGCTGAGAATACCTGCCTGGGTTTTACCTTGGCTGGCAATCAAAGATAGGGTGAAGGCCACACATTTTATTTATGTATTTAAAGTATGGTAGTTAAAAAAATATTATGGGCTTTCCTGTATTTTTGATTGCCAGTCAAGGTTAAATCAGGCAACTGGTGGTGGCATCCCATAGCTGTCCACTTTATCTGTGCTGATCAAAAATATAGTAAAGTCCGATGTAAATTTTTTTTCTTACTTGTTTATTTTTACACTACTATGACTGCAGGTTTTTTATGTTTTTATTTTGTAAAAACACATTTTTAGCATAATGGCAGCCAAACCTAAAAAAAACTACCGTATAGAAATCTGGTATAACTGTGATCATACTGACGTGATGAATAAAGCCACTTATACTACAAGGTGAACAATGTAAAAATAATAGAGATGCCAATTTGTCATCTGCTACTGATTAGTTTATTCTGCCTCCCAAAGATCACAGTAAAGGGGGTGTCACACGCGTCAATGTCGTCAGCGATCTGATCGCTGACGACATTGACGGCTGATTGCTGGTGAGCTGTCACACAGACAGACTCACCAGCGATCAATTGACCAGTGACATCATGGAAACGATTTAAATATCGTTTCCACGATGTCCTGCTCCCGCTGCCAGCCTGCTGGAAGCGGGAGCAGCCTGGTCTCCAAGGTACACTGCGGGTAACTAGGCAGCGCGCGCTGCCTAGATACCCGACGTGTACCTTAGTTACCAGCCTCCTCCGCTCACCCGGTGAGCGGAGGAGGCTGGTAACTAAGGTACACAGTCGGGTATCTAGGCAGCGCGCGCTGCCTAGTTACCCGCAGTGTACCTTGGAGACCAGCTCCCAGCGCTTGTGACAGGCGCTGGGAGCTGGAATATCGCTAGTCCCGGTGTCACACGCAGCGATGCTGCGTGTCCACCGGGCGACAATCGCCAGGTTTCAGAGCTGGTTCTGAAACCTGGCGATCATCAACCAGCGATTTATCGCTGGTTGATGCAGTATGTCACACGCGTCAATATCGCTGCAACGTCACGTGCAGCCGATATCGTGCAGGCGATATTGACGCGTGTGACACCCCCTTAAGGCTCGGCTCATGTTTATCTTGCACTCTACGCTAAGTGCTCATCGGCGATTACATGTAAATCTCTGAAAAACATTATTCAGACCAAATTCCCAATGGAAAATTCATTGTAATGAGACATATCTTAACATGACTGCTGTACCAGAGCAGTTCAAAACAAGAAACAGGATACACTACATACAGTGGGTACAGAAAGTATTCAGACCCCATTACGTTTTTCACTCATTGTTTCATTGCAGCCATTTGGTAAATTCAAAAAAGTTCATTTTTTTTCTCATTAATGTACACTCTGCACCCGATCTTTCCTGAAAAAAAACAGAAATGTAGAATTTTTTGAAAATTTATTAAAAAAGCCAAACTGAAATAACCCATGGTCATAAAGTATTCAGACCCTTTGCTCAGTAGTGAGTAGAAGCACCCTTTTGAGCTCGTACAAATGAATCTTCTTGGGAATGATGCAACAAGTTTTTCACACATGGATTTGGGGATCCTCTGCCATTCTCCCTTGCAGATCCCCTCCAGTTCCGTCAAGTTGGATGATGACCGTTGGTGGACAGCCATTTTCAGGTCTCTCCAGAGATGCTCAATTGTGTTTAGGTCAGGGCTCTGGCTGGGCCAGTGAAGAATGGTCACAAAGTTGTTCTGAAGCCACTCCTTTGTAATTTTAGCTGTATGCTTAGGGCTATTGTCTTGTTGGAAGGTGACCCTTCGGCCAGGTTTCATTCAATTGCAACCAGTCATCCTGTTCCTAAAGCTGAAAAACATCCCCATAGTATGATGCTGCCATCATGTGTTGGGATTGTATTGAGCAGGTGATGAGCAGTGCCTGGTTTTCTCTACACATATCGCTTAGAATTATCACCAAAAACTTCTATCCTCATCTCATCAGACCAGAGAATCCTATTTCTCATAGTCTGGGAGTTCTTCACATGTTTTTGTTTTGTTTTTTTGTAGCAAACTCTATGGATGTTTTCTTTTGTCTTGCGCTGAAGAGAGGCTCCCATAGGGCCACTCTGCCATAAAGGCCCAACTGGTGGAGGGCTGCAGTGATAGATGGCTTTCAGGAACTTTCTCCCATCTCCCTACTGCATCTCTGGAGCTCAGCCACAGTGGTCATGAGGTTCTTCTTTACCTCTCTCACCAAGGCTCCTCTCTCACGATTGCGCAATTGGCCTGGATGGCCAGGTCTAGGAAGACTTCTAGTGGTCCAAAACTTATTTCATTTAAGGAATATGGAGACTACTCTGCTTTTAGGAACCTTGAGTACTGCAGAAATTCTTTTGTAACCTTGGCCAGATCTGTGCCTTGCCACAGTTCTGTCTCTGAACTCCTTGGGTGGTTCCTTTTGACCTCATAATTCTCATTTCGTCTGATATGCACTGTGAGGTCTTATATGGACAGGTGTGTGCCTTTCCAAATCAAGTCCTATTAGTTCAATTAAACACAGCTGGACTCCAATGAAGGAGTTAAGCAATCTCAAAAGGTACCGTCACACAGGGACATATCGCCGGCGATGTTGCCGGGGATCGCGGGAGCGCGCATCCCTGACAACATCGCCGGAGAGCTGTCAGACGGAGCAACTTACCGGCGATGTCGCCGGCTAGTTGCCGCGGCTATCGCTCGCGGAGTTGCCCAGCAACCCAGCGAGCGATAACCCGCAATGTTGGAGATAGGCGGAATCGCCCGTAACATTGCGGGTTGCCGCGTTACACAGGGCGATCAGGCAGGATCGCCTGACCAACTTCGCCAGATTTCCCAACATTGTTGGGAAACCTGGCGATGTGACTCAGGCGATTCATCGCCTGATTATCGTCGTGTCACACGCGGCAATTCGCCGGCGATGTCGCCGCAACCTGGCCACGCCCCTCGGTTGCCGGCAACATCGCCGGCGATATCTCCCCGTGTGACGGGCCCTAAAGAGGATCACAAGGAAGTAGTCAGATGTGACTTAAATATGAGTGTCTGAGCAAAGAGTCTGAATGCTTATGACCATGTGATATGTCAGTTCTTCTTTTTTAATAAATGTAAAAAAACAGAAATGTAGACGTTTTTATACAGTCAAGATGGGTGCAGAGTGTACATTAATGAGGAAAAAAAGAACTTTATTGAATTTACCAAATGGCTGTCATGAAACAAATACAAAATTTAAAGGGGTCTGAATACTTTTCGTACCCACTGTATTATTAAAAGGGATGTTTGGGATTTAGAAAAAGGAAAAAAATGTGGCTAAGCACTAACAGGCAGTTAGCTGCCACCTACCTGCTTGTTGTGCCCAACATCATTCACTGTCAACATGAAGCAGTCTTAGGGTACCGTCACACGTGGCGATCTCCCGGGCGATTCCATAGGCGACGCATGCGCACGTATTTGCGTGTCGCCTAAGGTCGCCGTCGCCCATTTACATGGGGCGACAACTTAGGCAACGCTCGGGCGACAACTCGAACGGAAATTGCCTGAGCGTCGCCAAAGGCCCAGGGGCGATCCAGTTGCTGGTCGCCACTTCCGCGTCACACAGAGCCACCATATTGGCGATGTGGGCGTAAATTTGAGGCGGCCGTCACACGGTGCAATATCTTGCACGATATCGTTTAAGCGATCTGCTTTTTGATCACTTAAGCGATATCGTTTGTGCATCGTTACGTGCGATCAAGCGATTTTACAATGTAAAATCGCTTGATCGCTAGATCGCAGATATGAGGGCAAGACCTCATATCTAGCGATCATCGCTTGTTTAATTTGCTTCATCGTGGTGTGTGACGCCACGATGAACGATCTCCCAGCGGCTGAGCCTATGCTGGGAGATGGTATCTATGGTAAACGTCGGGTTACTAAGCGCGGCGCCTAGTAACCCGATGTGTACCATAGTTACCAGCGATCTCGCAGCTCAAGATCGCTGGTGAGTGTGTCTGTGTGACAGCTCACCACCGATGTGAGCGATATCATTAGCGATCGCGCGTGCACGTGATCGCTAACGATATCGCTCACGGTATCGGTGTGTGTGACGGCCGCCTGAGCCGCATCTCGGAGATAGGCGTTAACGTAATGTTGTGTGATGCCTTGAAGACGTGTGATTGGTCATTATTTTAATGTCCTTCCTTGTTCGCCGCGCCAGAATAGACAACTCTCGTGTGATGTGTCGCGTATTATTGCTATATGCATTGGCGTTGCCAAGAAGGCAAAGCACGACGCTCGTGTGACGTTTTATTGTATAGTAAATTTGTACAGCGCTTTTAATGTGAACGGTGTTGTGCTACAGCGTTGTCTAATTGAAATCACTCTTGTATTCCTCATCCAAACCACTCATTCAAAAAAACACGTACAAGTAAATGGTTTATCCCCAAAAAAATGTATTTTTTAAGAACAGGGCCAACATGGTCAATAAAATTTACAACAGTAAACCCATAAACGTGGGTTTCTTTTAAAAAAACAAAAACTAAACATGGGGATGAATAATGGGAGGATGTCCTTCTTGAGGGGCAGAGTGGGTATGGGCACGTTTATATGCGTCAATGAGGCTCCTTAAATTGGCCAGATGTTCTGCTGGCATATCGTGTGCCGCATCCAGGTCCTGCAGGGATGGGCCACCTACAGAGGAAACAGAACATCATCAGCAACATGTTTAGGACAAATAGGAGGTGTGTTTTGCATAGAAGTGTATGCACTTACCAGGGGGCTGTGGATCCACCATTTGGGGGGGAGGGGATGGTGATGGACTTATCGCCCAATCCATTGGTTGGCTTGGGTGATCTGTAATAAAATGAACATATGTCTATTTGTTAGCCCATAACAAAGGTACCAACAGACAAATTAAGTGTGGGGGGGGAATACAGAATATATGAGTCATAATCACATTACACACACACTTCCTGGCTGCTTGTTGGGTCCTGAGGGGACACATCTGGCGGCGGTGTGCCTGGTGACCCAGGTTCGCTCTGTTCTGGTGGTGGTGTTGTTGGTGGTCCTCCCACAGGGGATGGGGGATGCACCGGCCTTCTTTCACCACCTGTTGAGGGAACAACATACTTTCTCACAATAATAACATGGCCAGTTATGTGGGGACTCAATAAACAGTGCTGTTTGAAGTTCATTTGGTCAGGTTGAGTGCAATTGAAAGAATGGCAGGATACGCCAACATTATGTCATATGTGGGTAGACTAAACATATGTGGCTAGGTAAAGTAAACATATAGGTTACAGGGTACTGTATGGTGTATGTGGATGAATCAGGTAGATGATCCTGCAACTGCAGAGTCATGAAGAAGCTGTCACATACATTGGCCCGATATATGTTGGGGTGTACAGTGGCATGTGCTGCCCTTCCTATGTATTTCATTACACAGAAAAGGATGTGTATGTATTGTCAGGCTACTCACCCCTCATCTGGGTAATAATGGCACGCAGTATGGGGATGCATCCTGGGGTTTTAAAGTTGAGATCTGCTATTTTTTTGCTGATCTGCTTCGTGGAGCGTGTAATCCCCAAACTATTCTCCAGGCGCCTCTGTACCCTCCGAAGGACCTCCTGTTTGTGGAGGCGCGGATGGATGTGGTGCTGGTGGCATCAATAGTCCTTGTGGTCACATGTGGCGATGAGCATAAGGAGCTCAGGCTCTCCCCAAACTGCTGCTCTCATAGGTGCAGCCATCTTGGCAATTCTGCAGGGGAAGGAGAAAGCAGCTGGAAGGCGGCGCCAAAAGATTGACAACGCTTGGGCGAATGAACGCACGGGAGATAACTCGCATGTTGACGGGGGCCCAGAGGCGCCGCATGAGCTACAGTATTTACTGTATGCTTGTGCGTCTTGTCATACAGGGCGCCCGCAACTACAGCGCTCGTGCAGCTTTTAGTTAGGCTGTTATTGCAATTGCGTTCTGTTAACACACATTTGTGGCAGCACATCTCTGAACTTTTAGCACACAGCCGCAAACAGGTGACATCTATGTACAGTATGTACGCTCCTGGTTGAGACACCTTTAAACATCATCAAATATGGCGCCGAGGAACAGGACAACCAATCGTAACGCTCAAGCTGCCACCAATCCATGCAGACCGCCAGAGCTACTAAATACACCCAGAAACGCCTACCAGAATGGTATAGGCGATGTGTGCTGTCGCCTTTGACATCGCTCATAAGATGTTACACAGGGCGATCAGCACACATCGCCCAAGAATGGTCGCCTGGTTCCACAGCACTGATGTGAAACCAGGTGACCACTCAAACGTGTCGCCGTCGCCCATTTACATTAGGCGACGCATTGACGATATCGCCGGCAACAGGCCACGCCTTAGAGTCGCCTATGGAATCGCCCGGGAGATCACCATGTGTGACGGTACCCTTAGACCGCTCCTTTCGGTGATTTTGCAGCTTCCGGAGATGTCACATCAACAGAGGCGGCATCTGTGATCTGTAGGCGGCTGTCATACCTTAAATCATGCTTATTGACAGCCGGTTACCCCAATCAGGTAGCGGGGAGCTGGCTGTCAATCAGTATGAGGTCGACTGTCCCACCCCTTATACAGAGCAGAGCGGAAAAGAAGCAGTCGCTTTGTTGACAGCCATTATATCCATGGCAGTAGCAATCTGTGACTGCTCAGTGATGGTGGTAAATGGTGCCATGCACAACAGCCAGGTAGGTGGCAACTACCTGCCTGTTGGTGCTTGGGCACTTTTTTTTTTTTTCCTTTATAAAAATACTGGATATACCCTTTAATCATCAGCAGATAGAACATCGCCATCTACTAACACTGCAGTGTAACTCCTCCAACATATAGTAAGTCTGTAGATCGTTGCATGTATTTCAACACTGCCGTCCCTTTCTGAGAGTCCAGATATATCCTCCCATGATGTGGGTTCATATGCTCTAGTTGTGCTAATGTTATATTAGGCGGCTTTCACATTTGCATACGGAACGCAGCGTAACCGAACGCAGTCAAACGCATGCACATTGCGTTCTTCTGTTTAACATGGGAACGCATAGTACCTACGTATGGCTGCGTTTGCGTTCGGATGCATTTTTTAAAAGCACCCTCCGAACGCAACATGTTGCATTTTTTGTACGCTCGCGGTCGCTTGTTTTTCAGTATGCGTCCACAAGTGCACAAAGAATGCATGGAGCGCCGCTGAACCCCCGGCGGCCGTCTCTGATCTCCTGGCAGCCACCTGTGATCTCCCGGCCGCAGCAGAGACTGCTGATTGGGTGGCCGGGCATCATATTATGTGAACACGCTGTGTTCACATCAGTATAGCAACGTTTGACACTGTGTTTGCGTCTGCATGTCAGACACATGCAGACACAAACGCTAGTGTGAAACTAGCCTTAAGGCCCCGTTATACGGTTTGGAGTCGTTCAAACGACAATGTTACAATAAATCACTGGATCGTTGATCACTGATTTGAGAACATGCTCTCAAATCAAACGATCTTCGATCAGCCAACCTGCTGCATCGTTGTGTGTGCCACTGCGATAACTATGTCGCCTATTCACAACAGTCAACAAGTATCGTTCACTAGGTTGTGCGAACGATAGTTGCTTACCACATCGCTGGTGCGTTGTCCATGATATCTAGACGTGTGACATCTCACCAACGATATCAAAAAGATGTCCTAACGACCGTGCTCCCGTGAGATTGTTGGTGATATCTTAACGACATTGAAGCGTGTAACAGTTCCTTGAGAGACTTCCTGATAGTTTACCTCTGTTTTCCCTTCTTGAATGTCTTGTGAGTGGTAGTATTTGTTCACCTTGTGTATTTGGGTTTGCATTAATTTCAACCATTTGCTCATTGGGTGTTACTGTAATCTTTTCATTATTGCTTTTCTGCTTTAATGCTTCAAGTGTTGCCATTGTGTTGTTGTTTAGATCCTCAATGACAATTACATTGTTACTTATAGCAATTTTCTCTGTTTTGGGATCTAGGATTCTGTACCCTTTGCAGTTGTCACTGTGTCCAACAAACAAAGGTCCCGGATCCTGTTTTTTACAGGATTCGTTTTCTGAGTAGGAGAGGTGGGAGGAGGTGAATTTCATGTGCTGCAATGTAAAGGCACGCACAGGAGAGAGAGAACAAAGGGTTAACACAGACAGCAGTGCAAGAGGGTTAATACAGAGATGGGGAAACAAGGGTTAATCCAGAGATGGGGAGCAAAGCAGGGAATCAAAGGGATAATTGCTGGGAGTGAATGGGTTAAAAGCAGCAGAACAGCAGAAGGGGGAGGAGATACTTCAGACCTGTGTGAGGCACCGCCAGCATGATCTCCATGGCTGGGGTGCATCACATGGAGGATCAGGGTATGATCCTGTCCACACTGGCCAGTTTTACTGTGATGCTGTGTGAACTTACCCGGAACACAATGAGTTAAATCTGAGAGTGAGTGCTGTAGATCTGACATAATGAGCCTGATGAGCGGCTGTATGGGAACAGTGTGTCCTAATTGGTAGCAGCCCAGGTGGGTGTGTCCTGAGCAATAGCAGCCCAGGTGGATGTGTCAGTGTGGGAGTGGCAGGCACAATAAAGAGCTTGCCAGCTGATTGAGTGTGATCCTGATCAGCAGCCAGAGAGACAGAGCCAGAGATCCAGTCTGTGTGTGATTGAGTCTCAGACTGAGGGACGCTGAGTGCAGAGCAGTCCAGTGCTCTGTGGTGTGCAAACATGAGGGGAGCATGCTAGCTCCATACCGGTGGCCGGGACCAGGGTAGTGACAGCTCCTGGAGTGGGGAAGCCGGGGCTGAACCATGTGGACGCTGGTCCGGACGTGTGGCGAGATATGTCTGGGAAGGAGCCCCTTGGGGACGCTTGGTGTACCCGTGACCCAGGTAGTGAGACCCGGATCCGTGCCCGGTCAGAAGGCAGTTCCCGTATGCGAGAGTGAACTGTGCACCCTGTGCATGAATTATGCCAGGCGGGCATAGCCGCTATTTGGTCCGACTAAGTAGTCAGTGAGGAACCTGTTGAACCGTATGAGTATTTTATGGCTTTTGGAAAAGACCCAGCGAGAGTATGTAGCCCTACAGGGGCAGATGTATGAATTGTGCCAGGCGGGCGTAGACGCATTAGGTCTGACTAAAGTAGTCAGTGAAGGGACCTGTTGAAGTGTATGTAGCCCTACGTGGGACACATGTGTGAAGTGTGCCAGGCGGGCATATCTGCCATTGGGTTCGACTAAAATAGTCAATGAAGGGACCCGTTGAAGTGTATGTACTGGTGGACAGAAGCTGGGGTTAGAAGGGCTCCTAGAGTCAGGAAACCATGGTTGAACCAGGTGGTCTCTGACCTGGACGTGTGGCGAAATACGTCCAGGAAGGAGCCCCTTGGGGATGCATGGCGTACTCGTGACTTAGGTTGCTCAATCCCTGTTCTGAACCCAGAGGAGCCACAGTCCATGGCTGTCTATATGATGGGCTGTGAGCATGTGAAAGGATGTGTGTGGTCCAAGGATGCTTATAGGATGGATCACATACAGTGTGTAAGAACCCGGTCAGGCTGGTGCCTGTAATCCAGAGTAGTGTGGAGCTGGGGGAAATAAAGCCAGGCGGCTGATTCCGCCATTGGGACCCACAGGGCCCATTAATATATGGTAACTTATGTACTGTTAACTGTATGTGGAACGTGTAGATAGACCGGAGGCCGTAGCCACCACGGGAGCAGTTGTTAGTGCTCCAATGGTGAAAGAGAGGTGGTTACAGGTCCCGGGTTACTGTAATATGTTATGTGCAATATATGTGTTTTGTAATGTTACATTTACATCTATTATGTGTCGTGCTTATGTGCAATGTTTAATGTACTGCCTGGGTTATAAATTATATGTGAGCAATAAACGGGTAGTCATTTGCAAACTTATAAGCACGTGTTTTGGTGTCGTTATGCAAGCTGGTTCCCCGGGCGCTACCTTACACCTGTCTCTGCTGTTGTTTGGTGGGTTGCAGATAGGAGGGCGGAGGCACAGGCTGGAGTAGAACTGGTACAAGGCTCGGAGTGAGGGAGCAGCCAGGCGACAGAGTTAAAATTTGCTTCTGATAATGCTGAGTTCACTAAACCGGAACAGTTTCCTGGATGTGTTTTTTTTTTTTTTTTTTTTTTTTTTTACAGGATTCGGCTCCATAGACCACCATGTTATTTAGACCTGACCGCTCCGGATCCAGGACCGTCCGTTTGTGTCTGGTTTTTTTTCCGGAACCCAAAAACATTGCAGTTTCCGATTTTGTGGATGGGAAAAAACAGGACACAAACAGATCCTAAACTGAATACAAAAAAACGGATGGCCATATATGACCAATCCGGCACCATAGAGATACATGGGAGGCTAAAACAGATCCTGTTCTGTCCTTTTCAAAACATGCCCAAAAAAATTTTGTGTGAAGCTATCCTCGTGGATTAGTTGGTCATCCTCCACTAGTAAGCAAATAGTAGCCGTTGCCTGTCTGTTTGTCCTCTCCCATTCCTGATCAGTACGTTGTGGTCTGTCTGTAGTAACCTCCTCCCTCAAGTCATCTTTGGTTAGTAACATCTCCACTTTAAACCTCCATAGCTGGTAGTTATCGTTATTCAGTTCACCCGCTGTAAACGTCAACCCTGAACTGCCAGCCATTTTCACTTGTGTACGTTACTTGATTTTGAAGAGATGAGAAGATTCCCCAGCTCCTGCTGTCTTCTATGTCGCCCATAACCTGTTGCACTCCTTGTGTAGTCTGATCCGGTCATCCTTCTTTTCTACCTGTCCTCTGTTTCCTACCAAGAGAAAGTCTTCAATACTGCAGGATTTCTCTAATGGTAAGATGCCAGTTCATCAGTCCTGCTTTCATACCTCTACTCCCGGGGCTCAACTCCATGCCATTTACCGCATGCCAAAAAACAAATTGCTTCTGCTCCCCGGGTGTGAGGTAAAATCAAATATTTAATTTCAGGTCATTAAAAAAGCAAACATGCTGATTAAACAGCCACGTGTTTCGAGTGCAATTTGGTGGATTTTAACATAGCCGAAGAGCTGAAACCATATTCCTTCTCATACAGGAATTCTCTACACACAGTTTGCAGGTTGTCTGCTACCTTGGAGCCTTATAGTTTGCACCGTTTAAAAGGAATAAAAGTAAATGAAGCTTCTACACAAACGCCTCACATGACCGCGTCGCAGTGGTGACGTTGCTGGCGCGATATTTAAATCGTGCCCGAACTCTGCATTGTATAATGACGCCCATTAGGGCCTATTAGAGCGGCAAGGCAGGGGTAGCGCGGCTCAGGGGACCTGCCTACCGGTGAAAAATGCTTGAAGGAACACCCCTCTGACAGAAATTTCATAAGTTTGCTAACTACTTTATTGTATTCATAGATTAGTAAAAAAAGGTCAGACAGGGATGTGTTAGAAAGTATTGTAAGGCTGCAGGGACAGGTATTAATAGGTTAGGAAGGTGATTTGGGGTGACAGGTTCCCTTTAAGACAAAATGATAAGTTGCGTTCTATTTCTTTTATTTAAGTTGTACATAGCTGTTACAAAGCGACATGAGACTCCACTTAGCTGCACATTCAGTCTTGTCCTCGGTTCAGAGCTGATTGCGGACTCTCATTGTACTTTTCATGGCTCCTTTCTGTGTGCTTTGTTTGAAAGAAAACGGGAAAACCATGAATTGGGCTTCAAACGGCTACAATAATCATCCTTCTGAACCTGGAACATTATAGGCTTAAGCAGCTGCTCAGACACTTGAAATCCAAGATGTATTCAGGACCCAGGAGCTGTCCAGACGATCAGTGGCTGCACTTGCACAGAGGAGCGCTCAGTATATACCACTAACCCTCTTATAATGTGATACCTTGTCAGTCTCCTGCTAGTGATTCACTTGGGGCAAAGTTTAATATTTCCAAATTTGATGGATCGTTTCTTGAAAGAGGAATTTAACAATTTTGGCTTATTTTCCCTTTTTATGAGCACCCAGTATATGATTATACTCCTAATCTTACGTGTTTAGGAGATGTCTGCTTCCCATGTATTGACTTCTGGTGAGCTTATGGTGAACATGGGCTTTTACAGAGGAGTGAAAAGTGACTGACCAGCAATCTATAAGCCACCTCTCTTCTAGAGGCATCGGACACTGGAAGTCCAGTTTTGATTCTAGGTACACCAGATAATTCTTCCCTATTGCAGGAGCATTTGATATTTGCCAAAAGCTTGTGACACCTGTGTAACGAGAGTGTAGAGCAGCTGTCAGAGTAGCTTTTGGCACCTTACAACATTATTGTGCATTCAGATCAATGTGTTATATCGTTTTACATTTAGAGGGACTCTGTCAGCACAGAGTGACTGTTGAAGCAAAATACAGGCGCTCGTGCATCAGGGAGGGGCACCTTTCCACCTACTTATTTTCCATCCATCTCTGCCCTTCTTTGGCTCTGTAAACCAGGCCTGTCTATCAAAGTCAAGCGGAGGGTGGGGATCGAGGAGAAACGTGTAGGTGGGAAGGTTCACTTAAATGTTTGGCTACAACAAGGGTGCACTAAGTGCCTGTACTTGTCAGCATAGAACGACTGTTCAAACCAAACCCCCTTCAAGAGAAGAAATGCAGGTTTTTTTGCATGGTATCTGATAAAGGTAACATTGATTCAGTATTGCTGCCTCTTGACCGCTTTTTAGTTATCCCATGTAACATATATTCTATGTGTATTGAAGTGATTTGCTCACTTAGCGTGTTGGAACACTCAAAGGGTAGCGGGACTGAGGCAGACAGACACAGTTTTCAGTAAAATAAGTCCATTGGTTTATTAAACCATAAACCACACAGCATTCCATATAATGTACATATATACATCAACGGTAAGTTAGTGATATACAGTCTGTCCCAATGGTGAATATGCCCACTTGGCTTTTTTTACATAGTCCTTGACTGTTGTCTCCTCACTGCGTGCCTTCCAGGACGCCAGCAATTTCCACGCACACCAACCCAGGTGCGTTCCAGGACAATGGCTCTGAGAGTGAGACTGAGACGGCACCGGGATACCGTCCACCTGTGACTCCCTACTCAGCAGACCCGTGACCGAGTACCCCCAGACAGCCCTGGCCTCATCAGTGCCTTCCAATATCTTGTCCAAGCACAGCCAAAGAGAGCCTTCCTAGGTACTTTCCAGAGCCATCCCAAGCTGTGTACACGATCTCCGAACTTCATGCCTTCCAGGGCATTAGCTGGTCCCATGGTCCCTGAATATTATGCCTTCCAGGGCATTAGCTGGTCCCATAGTCCCTGAATCTTATGCCTTCCAGGCATTAGCTGTCTCATGGTCCTGATCTTATGCCTTCCAGGGATTAGCTGGTCTCATGGTCCCTGAATCTTATGCCTTCCAAGGACTCACCTACTCCTAAGCATGGGACTTGGCGTTCTGGCCGTACGTCTTCCAGGGAAACTTCCTCCTTTCCCAAATGCATGGAGACATGTAATCACATTAACACAAGATTATATTCCGTGAGACACCCAGGTTTGGACGGCACCAGGTCAGCCATACATGTCCCTGTCTTTTGGCTCACCTGCTGCCCAAGTACTTGTAATGTATTACCTGCACCTTTGGAACTACAAGTCTAAGCATAATGCATTACTTAAATTCACTGGACTACAAGCCCCAGCATACACATTTCGGAGTTTATATTGTAGAGCAGGGGTCCCCAACTCCAGGCCCCGAGGGCCGCCAACAGTGCATGTTTTCAGGATCTCCTTAGTATTGCATAGGGATTGGAATCATTACCTGTGCATTTGATCACATTAACACCTGTGCAATACTAAGGAAATCCTGAAATCCTGCACTGTTGGCGGCCCTCAAGGTATGGAGTTTGGGACCTCTGTTGTAGAGCATAACCTGCCTCAGCGATATATATAACTGCTATTTGCAATGCATTAAGTCGCTTCATTAATATATGCATGTGTAAATGTATATGTGTGCGCGCGTGCGTGCAAAATAACTCTATAAAATATACATATATATATATATAATATATATATAATATATATATAAAATCTCTTTCATTGACGTATATACTTATATCAGGGATTTAAAATAATGTTTCTATTAATCGAGCTCACAAATATACTTCATTGGATAGTTTAACCTGTTTGTTTTCATCTATTTTTGAAAGATTCTTCATTAAAATGTGAAACTGAGCAGCATTTTTTAAGAAACCCTTTGTTTTGCTGTTTGGATTATACTTAGTCCGCCTTGTTTTGCATTGGGTTTCATTGAATGACGCAGTTCGGATTAAGTACTGGTCTTTTGGTTGTGCGTACATTTCTCCAGCATATGCCCAACAACATCTGCTCCACACCGGGAGACTTTATTCCCAGGCTTTGTATTCACATGTAATGTTCTCTTCGGAGTGGACACTTGTTTCCTGACTTAGGCATATTGAAAGATGAAAAGCTTCCAAGGCTGTTTAGAGTTTATAATTCTAGTAAAACAAATCATCTGCCTAGGACAGTGAATTATAGCTTCTTTATCTCGATATATAAAATGTCATTCTGTTGTGAATAATGCATGAGATGTGTTATAATGATTGATATAAGGCTGCTCTCTCAGTGCTCCTTAATAGCAGGTTAACTAACTTGATAAATGGAAATATAAATGAATTCACATACCGTATTTTCAAGTGAATGATGCCATAAGGCTGGTGTAAATGGCAGCATTGGTTAAGTTGTCATTGATTTAGGTGTGAACGTTTCTCTGTCGGGAACCTTGGTCATGCTTGAGAGAGCTGTTGGTCAAGCGTCCATGGGGTCTCGGCAAGAAAGGGGAGAAAGGGCTGCTCCCAAACTCGTCTCTGTAGAATAAAAGGATCCGTATTTTGTAGCAATGTCTAGGAGAGTTGGGTGTCCCGCATAAGCATTAGTTTGGTTTTACCACAATTGACAGATTTGGTCAACAGTCTCCTCACCACTCTAACCTGTGAATGATGGATGGTTTGAGCAATTAAAATGCAAAAATATAGTATGCGGCTCTCAAATTTGTGAGCAACTGAACATTTTGTGTAGCCAGACAGGACATACTTTTGATGTGGAGACTGTTAAGGTCTCAAGATTGGAACCACTTTAATCTGTGATGATGGTCCCAAAAAATTAAAAGCTCTGACCAATTTATTCAAAATTGTAATCTCATATCTTTGATATTTTTTGTTTATAACTGATCGGACTAGAATTGGTTATTTAGAGGTTGTACTTCTAAGGGTAGAGTTGCACTAGCATATGACTCGTGCATTGCCCGGACAGGCTATGGCTCTACTGATCTGAGTGTGGAATCTGTATAGAAATTAATAATGATGTCACCCTCAGGTCAGGAGAGCTGCCAGTCAGTCCGGGCAGTGGTATCTTCGCACAAGTCCTATTGTAGTGTGACTGCAGCCTAATACAGAAAAAGGGCATAGATGACCAGTATTGTCAGATGTTCACCTTATTTATGTGAAATATATTTTCAGATATTCCAGAAATTCCAGAGAGCATCTCATTTTGTAAAGAACTCCAAGTAGCTGATTTCAGTGGAAACCCACTCATGAGGTAAGGGCATCCGATGCATTAAGTCAATATCGCTTTTATTTTACATAATTTCTGAAAAGCTCTTTACAAGTATGCTTGTTTTTTTGAAGAATGCTAAAATAATTAGTTAAAAGAACACTAAGCACATAAAATGTACTTACATTGGACTTGGAACATCCTATTATAACAGTGGGTTGAAAAAGCTAGCAAGATCCAAACAATTGTATGACTCCCAATGAGCCAAAGTCCAATCTTTTCAGTTCTTGCAAATTGCAGTCGTTTAATTTGGCACATAACACTGAAGGGAGCAATGCTCAGTGAATGTACTATATTTGATCATCAGATACTGGATAATGTTACGTTGTACAATGTCCTTATCAAGCAATCGTATAAAGTAGTGCTACTCATTTGAGGTATCTGAGTGACGGCAGCAAGCTTGCATAGCAGCAGGTGGATCAGCATCTTATTTCAGTAGGTCCCCGGCTTTGCACTGTGCTTCGTAGTCCCTCTAAACCCCCAGTGTCACTTTCTTTGGCACTGCTGCAGCATGAAAGCTTATACCTGATGGCTAGTTGTCAGTCTGTTGCCCAAAGAGAGGAAATGCCACAGGGAAGACAGATCTAAGAAGACACTTGTGACTACATTGCCAAGACTAACTGCTGGAGGTCATGTCAGGGAGCTGAATGTGATGTGTACATTGGGTTCTCATGCCTTTTTTGTTATAAACTAATATTACAGTTAAGTGTTGTGCATAAAAGAGTGAGAGCTGAGCAGTCCTACATCACTTTTGTTACTGATCGCTAATTTAAAGGGGACCTGTCACCCTCCTGGTTCATGGCAACCTAAATGCATCACTGAATGCAGCATGCCTGCTGCATTCAGGGAAAGGGTCCCCCCATGGCTCTAACCCCCTGTACCCTGAGAAATAGACTTTAGAAATCTTACATATAGTGAGTCCAGAGGGCATTCCTGCTTATGAAGTAATCGCTGCCACGGACTCCGGCTGCTCTGTGCCGTCTCCTGCTGCTGTGTTCCTCCTCCTGTATGTGTGTGGCCCCCTCCTCGCCTGCACTGGCGTGTAAGTGTCTGACCTCACACAGGCGCACAGCGAGTCTGTGACGTCAGCTGCCGAATCCCGCTGCTCACAAGTCCTCGCTGTGCGTCTGCATGAGATCAGACACTTACACACCAGTGCAGGCGAGGAGGGGGCCACACACACAGGAGGAGGAACACAGCAGCAGGAGGCGGCACAGAGCGACCAGAGGCAGGGATAAGCCCCATCGCAGCGATGACTTCATAAGCAGGAATGCCCTCCGTACTCACTATATGTAAGATTTCTAAAGCCTATATCTCGGGTACAGGGGTATAGAGCCATGGGAGATCCCCTTCCCTGAATGCAGCAGGCATGCTGCATTCAGTGGTGCATTTAGTTTGCTATGCACCAGGGGGTGAGAGGTCCTCTTTAAATGACAGAGTTCCAGGGTCTGGCAATGCCTGACTCCAGACTCTGCAGGTACTTTTTTATCACAAATTTTTAGTTTTTCAAAAATGTTAAATAGTGTGTAAAATATTATGTATAAATGAAACATAAATAGTCCTTTGCTCTTTATATTTTATTCCATACTTTTTTGTATATATAAAGTAGCTGGTTTATCTGGAAACTTCAGCACATGGACAATCTTAAAATATAATTTTTCATTGCAGCTTGTCAAAAATTATTCACAAGATACAAAATTACACAATACACTACTGCCAGCTAAATGATTGTTTGTCGTCAAACTATCTTTCCTGACTTCTTCAGACCAAAAAAACATTTATGCTGGCAAGTGTGCCTGTGTTCTCGGAGAAAGCCTTTGGTGGAGTCTTATCTTATTGAAAAGAAAAGGATTAGTAGTCTAACATCAGACATGCCAAATTGTTATTTGTACCCAGCATCATCTGTCAGCGAAGAATCTGGAGGCCTCCATGCACATTACACTGCCGGCCAAGCTTGCCAAAATCTGGGGGTTTACAAGATGTTAGTCTAATGTGCAGAAATACATGCCACACTTTTGGCTCATTTTATGGTTTGTTGAGCTGCTTGTTAACCCATATCTTTCTGGTAGGCCACACCCTTTTCACAAAATCATGCCCTTTAATTGGATAGAAATTTTAAAAAATGTCTAAATGCACACTCATTAAAGACCTTGGAACCAATTGCATCAAAATTCTGATGCATTGAGCCTAATAAATAGGACTCCTAATGTAAGAATAGAGTTGTAATATTTATTAAAAATGAGAGAAAAACCCTCACAGTTCAACAGTAATACTTAAAATCTGCCTGTATCGTTCAAGCCATTGGAGAACAAGAGTTTAATTACATAATCCAGTATGCTTCAAGGGAGCGTAGCTTTTAGAATTTCAAGATATGTATTTTTGTAATATTTTGAGAGAATTTCCAAGGAAACATAACTTGGCCAACCGTTCCCTCCCGGTCTACCAACTCTTTCAATACTATCAGCTTATAACCTTATGTATGATCAAATGCATGTTTATGATAGAATGGTTTAGGAGCCCCAGAAATATAGTAGCTGTATTTCCGTTTAGTTACATGCATGTCAACTTTCGATTTCTTCATCCCATGTGTTGTAGTGAACCACTGTCCCATTCTACAATACTTCTTACATCAATGGTATTACTGTATTGGAGAAGACACCAAGCTCTGGGCAAATAAAAATACATAGCTTCGTTCCGTCTTGATAGAATGAGGACGTCCCAATGGTGCTTGAGTTTCCTGATATTCTCTTGTATGGGAGTACTGGGAACCCTACCTGGATGAACCCTACCTTACTGATCCAATACACAAATTTTTTCCCTACGGAATTACTTTTATGTACTTAGTGATAACTTTCCCTCATGTAAAGTATACAATTTACACTTTAATAAATACCCTTTGAATCTTCAGTATGTGCCAAGAGAACGATTGTAGCGGTAGAGACTTTTTGTTCTGAGTGTTTTAGCTTCTCTATGCCATATTTTCCTGCTTTGGGCACTTGTTGATAAATGGTATGCATTTGTTTCATTCAATCTAGGCTACCAGAAAGTTTTCCAGACCTAGAGAGCCTGACGTGCCTTTCCATTAATGATATCTCACTGCAGGCACTCCCTGAAAACATTGGAAAGTAAGTATGTCTCCTGAATTTTTTTGGCAGAGCAAGATGAGAGTTGACAAGAAAAAATGGAAATGTTGAATGTTTTTCCCTCTAGCTCTTAATAAATGCACTTGTCATGAGATGGGTATAAATGTACTATGTGGTGATATCTATATTGTATGTTTCTGTATACTGTACTACTGTTTCTACATAATATAGTCACCTATATGTAAATGTGTGTGTTCCCAAACCTGCATATCTTCTCTAATCCATGTACTTTATGTAATGTAAAGTGTTTCATGAACGTCTGTTTTACTTTCTAGGATTGGCCTATAGATCTTTACATGACCAAGTAGCATCTCGCCCAATTGGATGGGGCTTGTTAAGGTTTCATATTAACTATTAGCCAGAGATTGAAACGTGGATAAAGATCTGCACTACTGTTAGGAATACCATGAGTGTCCTGAAATTCACTGGTGAAATTTTCTTTTCTGAGGGGGAAAAAAAAAAAAAAAGAAAAGAAAAAACCTTTAATTCCTATGTCTCTTTTTGGGAAGTGAAGAGGATTGCTTTGCGTCAGTGTCCAATATCCTTGTTCTGTTTGATTTGACATTAGGATCTTCTCTGAGGTTGTCCGGTCTGTGCTCTGTCAGGGATGTTCGTGGTTGATTGTGTAGCCACCAGAACTCATTGTCTGTGTACCCCAAATATATTTAAAGGGAACCTGACCCCTCCAAATCACCCCCAACCCTATTAATACCTGTCCCTGCACCATGACAGATCATTATTAGTGGTCCTTTTCTATAAAAAAAAAAGCGCTCTGTAACATTGGAATAATCAACAATATACACTTACAAATCTGAGACTTCTTGGCTCTGAATAAAGTCTCACAGGGCGTCCCCTGTGAGACTCTAAGCCCTCCCTAGGTGCTCATTATCACGCCCCTAATGATCCACCTTCTCTCTGTCTGTGCTGCTGTGATGTGGACCTGAAGGCAGGACTAATGATTTGCATTCTGTGAGTGATAGAGAGGGGGGAGGGTAAAGGCTGCACAAGCAGAGCAACACAGACAGAGAGAGGGTGGATCCTGGAGCCTGCAAAACAACATGCCCTAAGGGCTAAAGAATATAACCCCTGCTGATTATAATCACCAATGAGTAAGTATTAAAACGTTTTTATGCACTTTCACAGGATGCTTTTAGGAGACAAAAGAAGTGTGAGATTAGTGATGGGATGCTGCAGGGACATGTTTTGGTAGCTTAGGAGGCGTTTTGGAGGTGACAGGATCCCTTTAAGATGTTATAATGGGCATGGTTCATTGACAAGTTCTACGCTCATAGGCTTTTTTTGTAAAGTTGCAGTTAACCATTATACTTAAAGTGTAAATGTTATTTCATTGAAAAAAAACCCAAAGAACAATACTGCACTGGTTGTTAATAATTGGTCACAGAGCAGCTAATATAATGTTTTTTTGTGCCATATGACTTTATTTTCTCAACTTTTTTTTACCCTTTAAAAACTGCATTTTATGGCTGTGTGGGTGTGGCCAGCAACTGTTAGCACTGTGTGGGCGTGGCCAGCATCCGCCTGCACAGTGAGTGTATTTCCACCCCTTCCCTCACCTCCCATAATGCATTGCTGTCACTCGGGAGCCTGTATCTCCTCTGTTCAGTCACAGCTCCTGAGAATAGGCTGAGATGTAGATCCATTCCCATGGTAATGCAGCTAAACAGACAGGGGGTCAGGGGCGTAACAACCACAGGTGCAGGGGTTGCAGCCTAGGGGGGCCTCAAAAGTCCCTTTGGCCTATAGAAAAAGACTAATACTATTAAAGATTTGCAATAATTGGGGGTCCCATTGAAGCTTTCACATCAGGGCCCCTGGCCCTGAAGTTACGCCACTGCAGGGGGTCTTTGTAATAACACTTCACACTAACACACTGATATAACTGTGTTTGTGTATATAAATTATTGGGGTCATCAGAGTGGAGGGCATAGTATCCAGGGTGCAGCTTTGTGTAGGTGAGGACTGTAATTTGAGCTTTTTCCACAGTATGTTATATGTAGCCTGTGCAACTGGGCTCAGGATGTAGGACAGGTTCACATTCACATATATAGATTGTGGCCTTAAAAGAGGGTGGGGCTTTTCAGCAATAGGGCCGAGCCTTCAGTCTATGGAAGTTAAATGGTTTATCAGCAATGGCTTGGATGAGTATTACCATATATCTTACTGACACTTTATTGATGTGCATGATGTGATTTGTGCAGTAGTAATGGTACAGTTTGTGCTGTGTATATCCTGTAATTACATCCACTGTACATGTTTCATATGTCTGACGTCTGTGCTCTTATGACTTTTGTGACCAGTGTGCGCTGTGTGATATGGCAGCAGAGAAGGGTTCCATGAACATGCGCAGTAGGGCTGCCTTCAGAGCATGCACAGGAGGCATGTTGAAGGTGGGCCACTCTGCACCCACTACATCGGGCGCACTGCGCATGTCCGGGAATGACACGTGTTCAGCGTCACGCAATATAAACCCGGAAGAAAAAGGCAGGAAATTTAAATCCCCAGCCTGCTCCTCAAACAATGATACCACCATCGGGGTGTAATTTCAGCTGTGAGGTGGGGGGAGCACGGACCTGGAGAGCCTGGCCACCCGTCGCCAAGGCACATAGGAACGCCCACCCGTCACAGAGGATTTAAGTTTATAAACTGCTGTACTCTGGTATTATAAATCACATATTGGTCAGACAGGGATAGGTAGTAAAGTAGTTGGACGCTTCAGGGAAAGGTAGTGATACACTCCCTGACAGAGGTTATGTCGCTTATCCATGTTATGTATATAAAAGCTTATAACCTGACATTAAATTCATCCATTGGTTGTATAAATTACTCTTTTGAAAGCTGAAACCTTCCGAAATTTGGTTTAGGTTAAGTAAATAAATGTCATCAATGCTGAAATTTTGATCATTTAATGAACACAGAATGGTCAGATTTTAGCAAGACAAAAGTTTTGTCGCCTGGTCATATAATGCACCCAATCGTAGTTTACATCCTCACCTGTGCTCAGTAAATGGTCGGTTAGTTAGTGGGTGTGTCTAAAAAGAAACCCAGCACCCCAGACCTTCACTTGAACTCCAACATGAGCTCTGACAACATGCCAAAAATCCACCCTGTGACCAAAGCCTTGATTATCAAGAGGCTGAAGACCAGATCTACTGCAGAGGTGACTGGCACCTTTAATGTGTCTCAGCGTCAAGTACAAAGAATTAAAAAAAAGATTAGAAGAGACTGGAGATGTTTGACAAGCCCAGGTCCGGCAGACCCTGCAAGACAACTGCTCAGGAGAAACGTTTGTTGGTTAGAAAATCCAAAGCAAGCCCCTCTTCCACTGCAGCAGAGCTCCAACAGGCCTGGTTACCTCCAAGTCCCTGTGTCAACTAGAACAGTTTGTAGGATTCTGTCTCGAAATGACCTCCATGGTCGAATCAGTGCCCAGAAGCCAGCACTAAACAAAAGGCAAATAAAAAACCATGTGGCAGAGGAACTGATTACATAGAACTGATAGATTCCCTCTCCCTTGCTCAATGGAGGGTAGGTGGAGCTGTCCTACTTGCGGATGTGATGGATAATTCGGGGATTCTCCCGTTTGACTCCTTGATGACAAAATTATCGCTGCCCCATTCTTCATTTTTTTTCAATACATTCAACTTTGACATTTAATTAACTCTGTTCATTTTCCGCAGCGGAATATTTTATCTTATGACTCCTCCTTGCAATCATATTTTAAGCCAGGAACTGTCACCTCTCATGGTGTTTCGTTACTTTACAAAGCTCTAGCCCAACGTAAATCCACTTCTACATTACCCTTTGTGACAAAATGGGAGACTAGATTATCCAACACTATACCTTTAGAATCCTGGCACGTAGCCTCCAGACATGCTATGTGTTACTCCAACTGTATAAATTACCAAGAACAAGCAAAAAAACTATAACTCGACTGGTATCTAACCCTTGAAAAATTCGCCAAATTTACGAACGGGTCATCCCCTAGATCCCCCTTTGCTGGAAAAAGTGCCAGGAAGTTGAATCTACTGTTCATGTATGGTGGTCGTGCCCCTTAGTTGCTCGCTTCTGGAAACGAGTGGAATTACCTATAGTTCAACTCGCGGGTCTGCCCTGCGACCTCACCGCACCGTTAGCACTTATGGGAGTAGGACTAACTGACTACCCTACCCTTTTGAGACCTATTATAACAAATTTCCTGATAGCTTCCCGCCTGTGTATAGCTAGACATTGGAAATCCCCCCTCAGCCTCTACATATGAGGAGCTTCTAGCCCAGATTAATATGCACTTTCAGTACGAACTCTACTTTTCTCATGACTTGCCGAGAAAAATGAAAATTCTCAACTGGTGGGATCCGTGGATCTGCTCACCATACAACTCAATTGCAATCCCAATCTAATGTTGACTATGCCTTGCCCTCCTAACTTCGTGGGTCCTTGCCGCTAAGTTAACTTAATGTATTTTACACGTGCTTTCTCTTAGATCCTGTGCTATTCTTTCACAAATTGATTTGATGGTTCAACTTTGACGAGATATCCCTATTTCCCCCCCCCCCCCACCTTCCTTTCCTTAGTTTTGATTCCCCCCATCACCTTCCTCTCCTTAATTTTGATTCCCCCCCACCCCCTTCCACCACAGTGGAATTCTTTCATTGTAACTTGATTATCGCATTTGTTTGCATTAACTGGAAATTGTTCATTATGATACTATTGTAAAATGTGCCTATGCATTCAATAAAAGCGAATGGTTTTAAAATAATAAACGTGTGGCATTTGCAAAGTCCCACAGCCTGCTAAACAGATGGATGCTGGAAAAGTGGCAGAAGGTGGATTTCTCTGATGAATCTTCAGTAGAATTAGGCTGCCTTCACATTTGCGGACCCCTCTGCAGCGTTCTGCGGAGGGGATCCGCAATGTGACCGCAGCCACCGCCAGCCCCTATCTTTATAATGGGAGCGCACGGTGCTGCGCTTGACTGCGCATGACCGTGCGCACCCATTCACTGCCATGCGTGATCTGCCTGCGCACAGATCACATATGGCAGTGAATGGGTGCGCACGGTCATGCGCAGACCTGCGCATGACCGTGCATTCCCATTATAAAGGTAGGGGCTGGCGGCGGCTGCAGACAGCTTGCGGATTCCCTCCGCAGGACGCTGCGGAGGGTCCGCAAATGTGAAGGCAGCCTTACACCACAGCTGCCGCAAATACTGCAGGAGCCCGTATGGATCCAAAATACACCCAGAAAACTGTTACATTTGGTAGTGGAAAGATCATGGTCTGGGGTTACATTCAGTATGGGGGTGTCCAAAACATTTGCAAGGTAGAAGGCAATATCAATAGCCTAAAATATCAAGAAGTATTAGCTACCTCCTATATTCCAAATCATAAAAGGGGTCAAAGTCTGCAGCATGATGGTGCTCCATCTCATACATCCAGCTCTACATCAAAGTTCCTCCAGGCAAAAAAGACCAAGGTGCTCAAGGACTGGCCAGCCAGTCAACAGACATGAACATCATTGAGCACGTTTGGTGTAGGATGAAAGATGAAGCTTGGAAGACAAAACCAAAGAATCTAGATGAACTATGGGAGGCATATAAGACTGCATTCTTTGCTATTCCTTATGACTTCATTAATAAATTGTATGAATCATTGTTGATCCACATGGATGCAGTCATTCAAGCTCATGGAAGTCACACAAAATATTAAATATGACTTAATAGCACCACAACTTCATTCACCAATGTTATGCATCATATATTGTATTTTAAGTTAATTATTTGTTTGAAAATCACATTACTTTCTGATGGCGACAAAACTTTTGTCTTGCCAAAATCTGACCATTCTGTGTTCATTAAATGATCAATATTTCAGCATTGATACCAATTTATTTTCTTAACCTAAACCACATTTCGGAGGGTTTCAGCTTTCAAAAAAGTAATTTATACAACCAATGTATGAATTTAACGTCAGGTTATATGCTTTTATTTACATAACATGGATAAGCGACATAACCTCTGTCAGGGAGCGTAGGTTAGGGGGCTTAAAAAACCTGACAGGTTCCCTTTAAAGAGGGGTTGATATTCGTTATCTTCCATTCAAGGAGTGTGGGTCTCACGAAAACAACCAAGCGCTCTATTCGACTGTCTTGTCAGCTCTCTAGTCCTTTAGTTAAGGTCACCGCACACGATCCATCACGGTGGTCCTGGGTTTCCAACAGTAAATAGGGCACTTTTTGTTTGCCCTTTTACTTAAATAGAAATATTTAAGATGTCCATGTTTTTTTTTTTGAGGTTGAAACTCATACAGAATTATTTTGACTTTAATTATCATTTTACAGTTCGGTGATCTCAGCTAATATCTTCATATGCCAATTATGGGCTGTATCAAAATAAAAGAAGGGGGGGGGGGGAACAAGAGGCGCAATAGTGCCCTAACACTATGGCACTGGGTGCAAAAGTGGTGAAAAGGAATTCACTCACCTGGGGCAGTTGTGTCACCCACAGCTGGCTTGAAGATGTGTTCAGTAATTGTTTCTAGGTAGCTGCTGCAGGACATCCACCATCCACTCAAGTGTGGAGATATATCAGATTGTAGGGAAGAAAATGGTGTGTTACGGTCCGCGCTGCCAAAAATCCTTTACTCCAAAGAAAGATACATGAAGCTGGAACTTCAAAAGAACTCCTTTATTGCATCCTACGCGTTTCGGTGCCCTCCTGGCACCTTCCTCAGGGTTCCCTACAATCTGAATTATGGGCTGTAGACCTGGTTCACTTATGACAATGATTTGCTATGAATTTCCACGGTGTCCGTAAAAAAGATAGTCTGTCTGTGATTTTTTGATAAGCTGTCCAGAAAAAAAGAAAAAGCCAAGTTGTCAATCCTGCAGTCAGGATAATCGGGGAGTTCCGTAACCTGCTCTAGGGACTGGTGGGGTCCTTGGTTTCAAAAACACATGTGTCCTGCAGAGATTGATTGTCATTTGTGGGTTATCCTGCATTGATGCAGGACAGATTAATTTATTTATTTTTTTTATTTTACTCCTACAACACAATTTTAGAGTTTCAGGATATGTATTTTTGCAGTATCTTGAGAGAATTTCATACAAGGTTATTGATACTATGAATGAGGCTTGTAAAAGGGTTTTTATTGTAAAAGCCATAGAGTAGCAATCCAGTGTGGTTGTGGCTGTGCTGTGTTATAGCTGGCTTACCGCAGACGTCTGACGCTTATCATTCACTTGACAGACTTCTGTCCTGGTTGATAGAATCTTTAGCCTTTGTTATTGCTCTCAACAAGGGTTTATTCTGCGGTAAATTGAAAATCCTTTTTCTGGGATCTGCTTGTTTCCCGACCAGGAAATATGCCAAAATCAAACTTAAAAGATAAACGAGAGTTATGAAGTAAAGAACAAAGGCTCTGATTCATTATTTGCAGTGTAATTCAAGTCACTTTACTGCCTTGTCATATTCATTCCTATTTTTTGCTTCAAATTCACGCAAGCATAGTCGTGAGATTTGTTCAAAATTAAAAATTATCCCCATTTATTTCTTT
Organism: Allobates femoralis; assembly: GCA_033576535.1. NCBI lineage: Eukaryota > Metazoa > Chordata > Amphibia > Anura > Aromobatidae > Allobates > Allobates femoralis. The sequence continues at coordinate 231,346,229 of JARQOC010000001.1, read as the reverse complement.
AAATACCGTATATACTCGTGTATAAGCCGACCCGTGTATAAGCCGACCCCCCTACTTTAGCCCCCAAAACCTGGGAAAATCTATTGACTCGCGTATAAGCCGAGGGTGGACCCCAGCACAGGTATACAGCCCCCAGCAGTGGTATACAGGCCCCAGCAGTATGATATACAGCAGCCCCCAGTGGTATATACAGCAGCTCCCAGTGGTATATACAGCAGCCACAGTGGTATATACAGCAGCCCTATTGGTATATACAGCAGCCCCAGTGGTATATACAGCAGCCCCAGTGGTATTGCAGCCCTATATACAGCAGCCCCAGTGGTATTGCAGCCCCAGGTGTATACAGCAGCCCCTATATACAGCAGCCCCAGTGGTATTGCAGCCCCAGTGGTATTGCAGCCCCTATATACAGCAGCCCCAGTGGTATTGCAGCCCCAGTGGTATTGCAGCCCCTATATACAGCAGCCCCAGTGGTGTATACAGCAGCCCCTATATACAGCAGCCCCAGTGGTATTGCAGCCCCAGTGGTGTATACAGCAGCCCCTATATACAGCAGCCCCAGTGGTATTGCAGCCCCTATATACAGCAGCCCCAGTGGTATTGCAGCCCCAGTGGTGTATACAGCAGCCCCTATATACAGCAGCCCCAGTGGTATTGCAGCCCCTATATACAGCAGCCCCAGTGGTATTGCAGCACCCAGTGGTGTATACAGCAGCCCCTATATACAGCAGTCCCAGTGGTATTGCAGCCCCAGTGGTTTATACAGCAGCCCCTATATACAGCAGCCCCAGTGGTATTGCAGCCCCAGTGGTGTATACAGCAGCCCCTATATACAGCAGCCCCAGTGGTAGTATACAGGCAGCCCCAGTAATGCAGGGCCCCCCAGCCTGACTCCGGTCACCTGTAAAGCAAATTATACTTATCATTGTCCCGCTGCCGTCCGCGCCCGCATCTGCCGACACCGCGATCCTCCATCTTCATGCGTCTTCTTCCTGTTTCCTGTGTTCGGCGCAGCCAATGACGTCATTACCGGCGCCGAACACAGGAAACAGGAAGAAGATGCATGAAGATGGAGGATCGCGATGTCGGCAGATGCGGGCGCGGACGGCAGCGGGACAGTGATAAGTATATTTTCCTTTACAGGTGACCGGAGTCAGGCTGGGGGGGCCCTGCATTACTGGGGATGCCGGGGCTGCTGTATACCGCTGTATACAGCAGCCCCCGCACTGACTCGCGTATAAGCCGAGGGGGGTACTTTTCAGCCCAATTTTTGGGCTGAAAAACTCGGCTTATACGCGAGTATATACGGTAGTCCTTTTTTATTTTCTTCACAAAGGATTTTTGATATGTAATCTCTTAGCACCATCTTATAGGGAATAGAGACCCTGATTACAGTGATGCATCACTTAGTATACTGGGTGCAATAGTTTTCTCTGTCGTAGATGTAGTAGATTTCCATTGTTGAGTTTTTTTATAACCTCGCCCACACCACAGCTTTCTGTGTATTGTATTGAGAAAGCTGATTTTGAGTGGTTGGACAGCGATACAAAAGGCCAGTTGTCCTGTAGTGATAATCTCCTGTTGATTAAACACTGATTGTATTCAAACAGGAAAACACTTTCCAGTAAGTGACATATCACTGTCACTGACTCCTACATTATGTTGCTGTTAGATTATATAGCAACAACCTGGTGACCGATTCCATTTAACATTTTTGTAACTTTTTATCACAGAATGTTAAACTGTTCACAAAATGGTGCAAAAATTGTGCCAAAGTCTGGCATATGTTGGATCACTCCTTGGAAGCGCAAATTAAAAGAATTGTGTGCAAATAAAAAACAGGAGAAAAATAGTCCAAAAAAAGACCAATGCAATGCTGAATCTTGCACCAAGTATTTGAACCTGCATGTAACCAGATACAAACATTAACATTTTTGAAGTGGGACCCACAGCTCTAAAACACGGGGGTCCCCAAACTGTCTGACCTTGAGAGCCACATCCAGCTCGGAGAAAGGGTCGCAAATCATATCCAGCTCCTGCCCCTCTGTAGATACCTAAATCCCCCATTACTAGTATAAGGACAGACAAAGCTTGTCCACAGAAATCAATCAAGGCAGTGTACAGGGGGTCCTTCCTTCCTACCTCACCCCCATTTAGATCTGCTCTTCTGTGTGGGGCTACTCTTAAGTCTCGATCTGGGGACTAGGCTCTTCATAGCGGTGTGCCAGACCAGGCACTAGTTCGCCAAGCTGGAAGATAGCCATGAGCCACACATCACATGCTCGCAAGTCACATGTGGCTCCAGAGCGACGGGAGGGGGACCCCTGCACTAATAAAGTAGAAAGCCATCAGGCTACTCATGTTAAGAATGTAATAGAAGAAACACATCAGAGTCATATTAGAAATCACACAAGCATTAAAAAGCTCATAAAATATGTTCCTCTGAATACAAGGTGACTTTATAGAAGTCAGGGTAAACTTTATTATACTGTCCCTGCCCTCCTACATGATGAAGCTGAGCTGTCCGCTGTAGTTTTAGGATCTATACATTGCTTCTAAATCAATAAAATCATATCTGCTCTTCAGCATTCATCCCTCCCTTTAGGGAAAATAAATTCACCCTCACGTAGCAGCTTTGATGGGAGGTGTGTTGAGGCCAGGGGGCTTGGCCGCCTGCTCCATGGTCATAGTACAATCTTGTCCCTTGCTATACCTTCCTATGTAATGTAACAGGCATGTTCTCGCTTCAAAGATCAATCATGTCACCAAGTAGATAGAAATACATGCTGTGATCTTTTGCTGTACAATGATATGATGGTTCATAATGTATGCTGCCATGTATCAGGCTAGGAGTAGAGGCAGAGCACTACATTGATCAGCACTGCCATGGTTTTCCTCCCCCATAGCAACTTGGTAGATTCCTGTCCTCTGAAACTTTCTATGGATCCAGATTCCTCACGGTCTCCTCAGTCACAGGAAAGGATCCAGACGTCTGTGCAGCATCTGTTTTAGACATGGTATAAACGCCAAGGTTCCATTATTATGCTCTTTTCCTCATACTAAACACCCAACCTATATGGGATTAAAAATATCTATGTACCGTATTTTTCGAATTATAAAGCACACTTTTGTTCCCCCACATTTTGGGGGAAAGTGTGGGGTGCATTTTGTAATCCAAATCTACTATCTACAATGTGCTGTGCTTTAGTTGGGGGGAGGGGGAGAGCTGTGTACGGGGGCTGGTGCAGGCTGCCGGAGGTCACGTGCTCCCGCTCATTAGCCTCATGTAATATTCACTGCACCCGCTGAGAGATGGACAGGGCAGCAGTGCATATGACATGTACCTGCACTCACCTCCCCGCCCCCTCCTTCCATTCCGGATATGTCGCACCCCCGTCATTCTATATGCCCCCCTATGCTGGATATGCGCCCCCACCATCACTCTATGTGCACGCACGGCAAAATAACATACGTTATTACTCACCTCTCTGTTGCTTGCTCTGTGCTCCCAGCTTAGTGCCTTCCTGTCTCTGTGCCTGGAATCTCATCCGATCATGTGAACGGCGGGCACACAATGATGTCATTACTGTGCATCTCCGTCACATGATCCGATGCCCAGGAGAGATGCAGGAAGTCACCATTGAACTGGGAGCATGGAGCGAGCAACAAAGAGGTGAGAACAGTGTTTGGTATTTTACAGTGTGTGTGCCAGCACTGGTGCATATAGTGACTTTGGGAGGGCGCATATCCAGCACATGGGGGGCCATGTGTGTGCCAGTACAGGGGGACCATTCTAAGACGGACCCCATTTAGCATTAAAATGTATTCCTCTTTTCCTTCACCAAATTTGGGGTGCGTCTTATAATCCAGTGCATCTTATAAAGCGAAAAATACAGTATGTATCTATCTCACACATGTCTGTGTGTTTATCCTCTTTCTATAAATCTGTATAATGTATTTTATGTATTCATCGATCCATCCATCCCATATATTCATCCACCATCTATCTATATCTATCCTATCCTATCTATCCTATCTATCCTATCCTATCTATCCTATCCTATCTATCCTATCCTATCTATCCTATCTATCCTATCCTATCCTATCTATCCTATCTATCCTATCCTATCCTTCTATCCTATCCTATCCTATCCTATCCTATCTATCCTATCCTATCCTATCCTATCTATCCTATCCTATCCTATCTATCCTATCCTATCCTATCATATCTATCCTATCCTATCTATCATATCTATCCTATCCTATCACTATCCTATCCTATCTATCCTATCCTATCCTATCCTATCTATCCTATCCTATCTATCCTATCCTATCCTATCTATCCTATCTATCCTATCCTATCTATCCTATCCTATCTATCCTATCCTATCTATCATATCTATCCTATCCTATCTATCCTATCTATCCTATCCTATCTATCCTATCCTATCCTATCTATCCTATCCTATCTATCCTATCCTATCCTATCTATCCTATCCTATCTATCCTATCCTATCCTATCTATCCTATCCTATCTATCCTATCTATCCTATCCTATCTATCCTATCTATCCTATCTATCCTATCCTATCCTATCTATCCTATCTATCCTATCTAATCTATCCTATCCTATCTATCCTATCCTATCCTATCTATCCTATCCTATCTATCATCTATCTATCCTATCCTATCTATCCTATCCTATCCTATCTATCCTATATCCTATCCTATCTATCCTATCCTATCCTATCCTATCTATCCTATCCTATCATTATCCTATCCTATCCTAATCCTATCTATCCTATCCTATCTATCTATATCTATCCTATCCTTATCTATCCTATCCTATCTATCCTATCCTATCCTATCTATCCTATCTATCCTATCTAATCTATCCTATCTATCCTATCCTATCTATCCTATCCTATCTATCCTATCCTATCTATCCTATCCTATCTATCACTATCCTATCTATCCTATCCTATCTATCCTATCCTATCCTATCTATCCTATCCTATCTATCCTATCCTATCTATCCTATCCTATCCTATCTATCCTATCCTATCTATCCTATCTAATCTATCCTATCCTATCTAATCTATCCTATCCTATCCAATCTATCCTATCTAATCTATCCTATCTATCCTATCCTATCCTATATATCCTATCTATCCTATCTATCCTATCTATCCTATCCTATCCTATCTATCCTATCCTATCCTATCCTATCTATCATATCTATCCTATCCTATCTATCCTATCCTATCTATCCTATCCTATCCTATCCTATCTATCCTATCCTATCTATCCTATCCTATCTATCCTATCCTATCTATCCTATCCTATCCTATCTATCCTATCTATCCTATCCTATCCTATCCTATCCTATCTATCCTATCCTATCCTATCTATCCTATCCTATCCTATCTATCCTATCTATCCTATCCTATCCTATCCTATCTATCCTATCTATCCTATCCTATCCTATCCTATCTATCCTATCCTCTCTATCCTATCTAATCTATCCTATCTAATCTATCCTATCCTATCCTATCTATCCTATCCTATCCTATCCTATCTATCCTATCCTATCTATCCTATCCTATCTATCCTATCCTATCTATCCTATCCTATCTATCCTATCCTATCCTATCCTATCCTATCTATCCTATCCTATCCTATCTATCCTATCCTATCCTATCTATCCTATCTATCCTATCCTATCCTATCTATCCTATCCTATCCTATCCTATCTATCTATCCTATCTATCCTATCCTATCTATCCTATCTATCCTATCCTATCCTATCTATCCTATCCTATCTATCCTATCCTATCTATCCTATCCTATCCTATCTATCCTATCTATCCTATCCTATCCTATCTATCCTATCCTATCCATCCTATCCTATCCTATCTATCCTATCTATCCTATCTATCCTATCTATCCTATCTATCCTATCTATCCTATCTAATCTATCCTATCTAATCTATCCTATCCTATCCTATCTATCCTATCCTATCTATCCTATCCTATCTATCCTATCTATCCTATCCTATCTATCCTATCCTATCCTATCTATCCTATCCTATCCTATCTATCCTATCCTATCTATCATATCTATCCTATCCTATCTAGCTGACTGGTGACAACACCCTCCTCTACTGCCAAATCCAATATCTTATTCAGTTCAACAATATATTTTGAAAGAGGGTTGAAGGTCAATTTCTTATAGCAGATTTTATTGCGCAATTGTCTAAAAGCCTCTTCCTCATACATGGATCTCGGCCATATAACTATGTTGCCACCTTTGTCAGCCGGCTTCAGCACCACGTCCGGGAGACTTTTCAACTCTTTTAGGCGTTTTCTCTCACCCCCCGTTAAATTGTCCATGCCACCATATCGAGGGATTTCTCCTTCGCCTCATTGGGGGACACAGGACCGTGGGTGTTATGCTGCTGTCCACTAGGAGGCGACACTAAGCAGAATCTGCAAAAGAGTTAAGTGGCTCCTCCTCTACAGCATATACAGCCTAGAGCAGGAAGTGCTTCTCCAGTTTTTTGCTTAGTGTCGAAGGAGGCACACGTCTATTTTTACTCTCTATTTTTTTCTCATCTTTTTTCTTCCAATGAAGAAAAGTGGGTCCGGTGTGACCCCCGGCATGCTCCTTCCTCGGCCACCCACTGTTGGGGCGCTGGGTTGAAGTTGAGAATCGTTACATATGCCGTACTCCTTTCTCGGCCTCCCACTGTTGGGTTGCTGGGTTAAAGTTGAGACAGCCCAGCATAACATCCACCTTCCTCACTCCCTCGGGGTCCTGAGTTGAAGCCAGAGCTGGACTACCTGCCAGATGACGTCCCCTAATCACCCTCTGGGTGCTTAGGCTGAGGCACCACAGGTATCAGCAGCACATGCTGCATTCTGGGCTGGGACTCTGGATGGATGCCTGCAGGAGCGCAGGCTCAGAGATGACCCCCTAATCATCCTATGGGTCATTAGGCTGTGGCACCACATGTACCAGCAGCACATGCTGCATTCTGGCCTGGCTAGATGGATGCCTGCAGAAGCACAGGCTCAGAGACGACCCCCTAATCACCCTATGGGTCATTAGGCTGTGGCACCACAGGTCCCAGCAGCACACGCTGCACTCTGGGCTGAGATTCTGGAGCAGTCCTCCTAATCACCTTGTGGGCTATTACACTGAGGCACATGGCTGCTTGCACAGCTCAGCCCCACTCAGCCCTGCACTCCTTCCAAGGACTGGGAGTCTGTTTCCCTTCTCCCTGCACAGCTCCCTCAGCCCAGGCAGGGGAAAGAGGTACCCTGCCCCCCCCTATGCTGCCCCTTCAAAAGCAGGCAGCACTGTACCTGGGGTGGTAGGGATCCATGGCCCCCCTCGCTGCCACACCGGAGGTTCCGGATGGTTTCCGGACCTCCGCGCCGACCCCCCCGCCATCGGCGGGTCCGCAATTCACGCTAGGCCCCGGCTTCAGGCCTAGCGTCGAAGGCACCGCCTATCCCCGCCCACCGCCCGCCCTCCGGATCGCGTCATATGACGCGGCGCCGCATCACTGAGAGGGGCGGGAGGTTCCCTGGACGCTTGTATTGCGCGCCCATTCAGGCTCCCGCCCCCTCCTTGTTCCTCCTGACGGCGCCAAAAATGCACTGGGCGCCATTATGAATGTGGGCACAGCACACTGTAGGCAAGGTAGCCATATACAGTGTAGCTGCTATGGGGGCTTACAGGCTATAGGGGCATATATTATGGCCAGCAGGGATGGCTTCCTTGCTGCAGCTCTCCTCCCCCTCCCTGTTCTCCAGGGTGACAGGCTGTGGGCCAGATACAGGACTGCCTGCAGGGATATAGTTCCCTGCTGCAGCTTCCTCTCCCCCTGTGCACCATGTGTTGCAGACTATGACACGTGTGACAGGCTATGCCACGGGTCACAGGCTATGCCATGTGTGACAGGCTACATAGGCATTTACGAGGGCCAGTGCAGCAAGGAGCTGGCAGACATATTCTGCCCTGAAACTCTCTGTGCTGCTGTGAATACAACTTCATTATCTGCTGCAGCACAGTGCTGTCCTGACTGAAATCACAATGAGTGTACCGTGCCCTACATGATCTCTCCTGACATACTCTGTGCTGCTGTAAACCTTTTTTTCTTTTCAGCAGCTATACATAATGCCAGTGAAGAAATTAGGCGTCAGACTATTCTCAGTACGCTTTATACTGTGTCGTTACAGTAACACGGCTTCTTCTATGTTCACATCCGGCGAGCAGAGTTCCTCTGCCTAGTGCGGGTGACACACTAATAGGCACAGCCTGGTTTTCCTTGCATCGTGTCAGCCAATGATGCCAGTACCTATCAGAGCACATAACGCTACATTTAGATAGACTGTTAGTGCGTTTGCGACTATGTCACAGTTTATGGGAAACTAGTATGCAGCAGGAGGATGACTCCGACATCTGATGGTTTTTCGCCCTTTATGCATCTCTAAATCAACGTTCCATCTCAAAGGAAGCTAAATGTCACTACTTCGACCATTCAACTGTGTCACAGGACACAACATCGTACCCATGGGACCCTCGGCGTCCCACTTACCATAAGGGAGTTTTTTGTTGGGTTTGGCCTCCATGGCAGGGTTCGTGCGGTACCCTATCTGACAACAAGTTTTCCCTAGGGACACCGTTCTGCTGGACAGAACACAACAGCAGGCATCAGAGTCCGCTACCGTACCTTAAGGATGCCAATCGCGCACCCTACAGTGCCTCACTCGTCGTCGGCAATCCAGATCCCAACCTTTTGGGAATTCATTTAACGGATCATTGTCTAAATCGACCAAAACTCGATCAACGCACATGTAGCACAGACAACCCTCCAAACTGGAGCTCCCCCTTAATTCAGGGAGTCATTATGTCTGTGTTACACGCAGAGCGTGTTTACAGGTTCTATGCCTGTGCTACACACACAGCGTGGTTTAAAGGTTCTATTCCAATTTCCTTGTTGCCCATAAACAAGAACGTACAGTACGTCCCGTGCTAGGCTGACACAGCTAGACAAACTCGCCTGGGACAGATTTTCCGCACGGCTTCTCTCCATGATACTGTTTTATGGAACACGAAGAATACCTTGTATCCTTAGATCTACAGGTTGAATACCTGCATGTTCCTCTTGCAGCCACTTATCATACTTTCAATTTGCAAAGACAATTCCTAATGTGGCGTTTCCGTGCACACTTGTTACAGTTACCTAAGTGGTCACAAAGGTTATGGCAGTCGTCTGGTTTTCCTGCGTTCCAGGGACGAGGTTACTCTTCCATTCCTGGATGATTGCTCCTCAGCACACGACCTTCAGGGATTGAGAACGCAGCATCTCTATTACGGTGAACAGTTTATCAGGACTTGGTTGCATGGTCACCCTCCACAAGTCTACGCCAGTTTTTCTTTCACTGCAGTCTTTCGTATTTTCGGAATACAGTTCAATACATTCAAAGCACCGGTCAGACTCTTCCGAGACTAGACATAGGCACTTCAACTAGAAGTCCACACTCTCCTTCTAGGTCTCCTCAGCTTGTCGGAGCTGACAGACGGTCAGAAGCAGGACGGTGGCAGCACTGGTAGTTATTCCTTGACGCAGCTGCTCCTCAGGCCTCCCCGGTTATCCATGCTCACGTCATGAGATAACATTGTACGATCACGTTTCAGGAGGTGTCTTCTTCCAGTACCAGCCATATAATATCTCCTGTGGTGGCTCAGCCACTCGCTAGTACGCAGGGGAAGTATTTTCTTCTGTCAGGTTGAAGGGTACTATTCACCAACGTGAGTCGGACAGAATAACATGCGCTGTACCTCCATCTCAACACTCTGAAGAATTGGTCCTGTTTGGAATCAACGGTACTCATCGTCCCTTCGGAGATTTGGGCGAGATTTCCAACACTGCAGATTTGATCCCTTCTTCTGGCGGACTGCCATGTCAGAAGGAAGTCTGACGATGCCATAGCTGTGGCATATGTCGACTCACTAGAGCAAATCCTGCAGTTCCCAGGCAATAAAGGAAGTTTACCACATTCTTCACTAGGCGGAATTCACAGACTCTGTGCTATCAGCTGTCATTCTACTGCTTGTAGATGATTAGGAAGAAAAAAAAAAAAAAAAACAAAAAAAAAAAAAAACAGTTCCTTCGTCGCCGAGAGATTACCTCAGAAATGGGGTTCCTACATCCAGATGTCTTCAAACAACTCTGACGTCACTGGAGAACTCAGGAAGTAACAGTAATGGTATCACACCTAAATTACCAGGGTGCCTAGCTTCATAGCCAGGTCCCATGACCCTCAGTCATGGAAGACGGTAGGTCTGATCTTGGACTGGACCAATTCCAACTCCACTACATTTTCCTCAGGCTACCACTATCCCAAGGTGGTGAAGATAATCGATCTGGTCTGTCAGCAACTCATCCTTGTGAACACACACACACTGACCCAAGCGCGCTTGGTATGCCAATCTCGTCCACTTCATAGCAGACGTGCCGTGCCGCCTACTGGATCGTCCAGACCTGCTCTCTCACGGCCGTCTTATTGTCATAGTTCATTGGATTTACATTCAACGACGTGACCTTGGAGACCCGGATGTTCTCATAATGTTGTCACGACCTCAATCATGGCGCGGACACTGGTTTCAGAAGAGATATCCCACCGATATGGAAGATAATTTTCTTTTCTTCTCGTGGTCTTTCACCTTAGTACTGTTCCCTCCCAAGGGTCCCAGTTTCATCCAATCGGATCTACTCTCACGCTTGTCCTTAGGTTCTCTCAAAGGACGAGTTTCAGCCCCTTTCATTCCCTCTCGGCACCGTCTTACTACCAGACCTCGATTAACATCTTTTCTTCAAGGAGTCTGCCGACTTGTTTCTTCCTCTCAAAGTCTACTAGACCCGGGGATCCTCATGTCTTTACGCTAACCACATTTTAAGCCATGACGAAAAATCCCCTTCGTTTTCTGACACAGGGAGTTGTTTTCTGGATAGATTGCCTCTCTCCGCAGAGTCTTTAAATTTGTAGCGTTTTCATGTAAACCGCCTTTTTGTTTTTTTCTGGTCTCCACTCAGACAAGGTTGTTCCAAGTCCGGTTAGTTTTTCCCTTAAGATGGTGGTGCCTTTTGTTGGCGCCTACCTGAATATACATTTCTGACGGCGCTGAGCCCCATGCCTTCGGGTCAAGAAAGCTCTACGTTACTAGACCTTGGTCAGAACCCTACGCATATACACGCCCAGGTCAAGTTCCCTTTCAAAACCTCTTTTTCCTTCTTCCAGGAGGATAAACACAGCAGACAGGCCGGGCTCTACAAAAACTTGATCAGATGGTTTAGATCCACCATCCGGAGTGTATATTGCATTATTACAAAAAAAAAAAAAAAAAAAGAGACCATTAATGAATACTGTATATCATTAATAATTTTATTACTCTTATTATTATTTATTTAGGTAGCACCATTTATCCATGGTGCTGTATCCTTTCCAGCCGTGAGCACAGCACGCTCTACCATGACCGCGGGGGTCTCCTGGGCTACGGGGCTATTACGCACCAGGAGTTAGCTCAGCAAGTGTGTAAGGCAGCCACGTGGCCAGCATGCACATGCTTACCAAACGCTTTTAGTGTTCTCACTCAGTCCTCGACTGAGGCAAGTCAGGGAAGCCGTACCCTCCAGGTGGCAGTCACCCACCTGTAGGGCATTGTTGTTTTTTATTCAGTAGTGATTTTCCATTGCTGTTCCCACCCAGGGACTGCTTTAGGACGTCCCACGGTCCTGTGTCCCCCAATGAGGCGAAGGAGAAAAGGAGAATTTTGTGTACTCACCGTAAATTCCTTTTCTCTTAGCCTCTAATTGGGGGACACAGCACCCACCCTGTTGCCCGGTTCGGGCCATTACTAGGTTATCATGTTATTCATGAGCTGTTATGTAGTTGCCTGTTTATTTTACAGGCCTCATGATACTGTTATTACGTGGCTGCCTGTTCGGTTACAGGTTTTACCTTACTGTTATTATGTGGCTGTCTGTTTGCTTAACAGGCCTTATTTTACTGTGATTCTTGTCATTCTTCTGTTCATTCTCCTACTGCTTTAGCACAAAACTGGAGAAGCACTTCCTGCTCTAGGCTGTATATGCTGTAGAGGAGGAGCCACTTAACTCTTTTGCAGATTCTGCTTAGTGTCGCCTCCTAGTGGACAGCAGCATAACACCCACGGTCCTGTGTCCCCCAATTAGAGGCTAAGAGAAAAGGAATTTACGGTGAGTACACAAAATTCTCCTTTTCCTCAAGATCCCTCGATACTACCTGTACAAATAGATCAATATTGGCACATAGAGAGAGAGGAGGGAATTTTTTAGAGTGTGGTTTAATATTGGAAGGTATCTTACCTCTCTCCGACACTTTGTGCTCCAGAGAGAGATCATCCAGTGAGGTTAATACCGCTTGTTCTTCCTCTGTAGGGAAGACAGAATGTACACTTGGGTTAAAGAAGTGCCTTTTAAAATATAACGACCTCGCAAATAGTTGCAGGTCCTTAATAGCCCCGAATGTATCGAAGCCAGCTACTGGTGAGAAGGTTAGTCCTTTAGATAGCAATGTGTAATCAGAGTCGGTTAGAGTATAGGAACTTAAATTAATTACCTTATTGTCACCTTTGTTATCATTTGGTGATCCTGATTTGTTCTTATGCTTCCGTTGATTGTAAATCGGATAGTAAGGTGTACGTGTATTTCTTGTTTTTCGATTTACACTTATTGAAGTTCCCTGTTCAGGCCCACTCTCATCCACATTACTCTCGGATTGATCACTAAGTGATGTAACCGATGAATGAGATTCTTTCCTTCCATCATCAGTTTTAGGCACCTTTATTCTCTTCCACATGTACATTCTGCCCTCCACCTTATCCTTCATATCCCTTTGGAATTTCCCCAAGTGTACATCGCGTATTTTTTTGACGCATACATCTAGTTTTTTCTCCAACTCTTTCTCAAATTCCATCAACCTCTCTGGTTGAACTATATCATGTAACTCCGTCTGTTTCTTATCTAGTTCGTAATCGATGTCATCTATCACATTCGAATTGTGACCAATAAGTAGATCCATGAGCGTGGATGAGCACGAATTACAGGTATCTTCCCAGTTTTTGATGAAATCTTCATCTTCAACCGGGAATGCAGGTGTGACCCTCACTCTTAGCCCACGTGGAATTAATTTTTTTGCCTGGTATTTGGTGAGCAGCACCCTATTCCACCAAAGTCGTGTCCTTTTGATAACAAGATATGATATATCAGAAAATAACTCGTCCAGTCGTGAAGTCTTTTCGATTGATGTTTTATCACTCATACCACCAAACACTTTGTCCGCCTCATCCTGCCAAGCTTTTTCCTTGGCTTTAATGTCCATAACTGTAGAAGACTCTGTGTGTAACACAGTAAAACATATAATTAGAAAACACCACAGTTTTTGTATCCAGTACATCATGGCAAGATATACTATGCCATTATTCAATGTATATACCATTACCTAGTATACCTGGAATCGGTCCGGACATATAATCAACCATGACTGATCGTACCGAAATTTAATAGAGAGAATTTCCCGAAGGGAAAAAAAACGATCATATAGTCATTTCTATGAAAGTATAAATTTTATTATTAATTAAAGGATGTGCGGTATAGGGGGTGGGGACAAGGTAGAAAACCAGCATGATACAATATTAGTTTTTTACATTATTCAACAACTTCATACATGTATACGACCAATATACAATTTCCATTTTATTTAATGACATATCACAAAGTAGTATACATATGTTGAATTACAGGTAAGGGAAAAGCATTTAAACAACAATTCTATTCCGTGCAATATTCAACCTTATATCTTGCCAAAAGGCAACAAGGCGTACCTGGGGATATATCTACAGCAGTGAACTGCAATTAATCAATTGTTTTTTTAGGTATGCAAAAATTTATCAACATGACCAGCATATCATCCCCCACACAGTGGATCCAATTCATAGAATAAAGATCATCAGTATGTGTAAGCAATTTTGTAACAGCACCTCAATGATATAAATAGAGGAAATCTATAAATGCCTATTCCCAGCAAATTTGCCAGGAGATGTATATACAGCATAAATAGCAGTAAATCAGTTAGTTGGAATATATAAACTTATGTCAATATATGACCATCATATAATCTCCTCCTATATATAAAAGCTTACACATAGCAATTGCATGTTAGTTCAATCATCTCCCACCTGGGGAATCCAATTTACCAATTAAGATCCACCTAAACATGCAAAAACAGCACTTCAATGGTAGAAATAGGGGACATCTGCTGGTGCAGCCTAAAAGCCTCTAATACATCCCAAAATAAGGCAATTTCCCCTCAGGCACACACTCGGAGAGCTATTACATCATCCACTTATAACTACAGAGTTGTCAATTGCTATTCCATACCTATTTATCACAGCCGTGGTATCATGCGAGCGCCCTGATGCGCATTTCGGAATTTCTCCTTCTTCTGAGGGCTTAGTGAGTGAGGGGGAAGGGGCAGGATAAAATAGCAGCGATAACCAATCAGCACGCCGCTCCTGTTGCTATGGTGGCGGACGCTTGCAGCCCAATGTTATGTCCGACCACGCACCATCGGCGGCGTCATGGGGAGGTGTGTCAGTGGGTCAGCTGACCCATAGTACACTCCCCATAGAAACGCCAAGCCGATGAGCGAGACGGCACCACTGGGGAAGCGCCCGCACAGCAGCAGGAGCCAAACAAATAGAAGGTAGTTCACAAAGAGTCCAATGTATTGACTCACTACACATGAGAACACAGCATCCAATGATGCACAACCTGAACACTACATCGAACGGGCATCATATATGCTGATTACATATATGTGCACATGAAAGGATACAGTCAATCACAATGCATGTCTGACAAGAGAGTATATAATCGTGACAGTCGGTGCACATCTCTATAATGACCCCTGTACAGTGAGAATGCCTAAGTCAGTGTCTATGTCTTGGAGGAGGAAAGAAAGAGATCGGATGGGGGAAGGGATAGGGAAAGAAAAGGATATTTTTAATATTATTTTATCTATAAAGGAAAGGTTGAAAGGAAATCAATCAGGACAGTCAATAGAGGACTATATATTCAGATTACATGCATATATACACGCACACACATGTATAGATGAATACCCACATACAATTAGTTACAATGCATAAATATCAAAAGATTACATAATCATAATAGTGGTGCGCATATTTGTATTGACTAATGTACATCCAAAATGCCTAAGTCAATATCCATGTCTTCAGGGAAGGGAAGAGGAATGGATATTTGGATAGGGGAGGGAAGGGGAAGGGTTATGGTGTGGATGGGTGCATTGTGATTGACTGTATCCTTTCATGTGCACATATATGTAATCAGCATATATGATGCCCGTTCGATGTAGTGTTCAGGTTGTGCATCATTGGATGCTGTGTTCTCATGTGTAGTGAGTCAATACATTGGACTCTTTGTGAACTACCTTCTATTTGTTTGGCTCCTGCTGCTGTGCGGGCGCTTCCCCAGTGGTGCCGTCTCGCTCATCGGCTTGGCGTTTCTATGGGGAGTGTACTATGGGTCAGCTGACCCACTGACACACCTCCCCATGACGCCGCCGATGGTGCGTGGTCGGACATAACATTGGGCTGCAAGCGTCCGCCACCATAGCAACAGGAGCGGCGTGCTGATTGGTTATCGCTGCTATTTTATCCTGCCCCTTCCCCCTCACTCACTAAGCCCTCAGAAGAAGGAGAAATTCCGAAATGCGCATCAGGGCGCGCTCGCATGATACCACGGCTGTGATAAATAGGTATGGAATAGCAATTGACAACTCTGTAGTTATAAGTGGATGATGTAATAGCTCTCCGAGTGTGTGCCTGAGGGGAAATTGCCTTATTTTGGGATGTATTAGAGGCTTTTAGGCTGCACCAGCAGATGTCCCCTATTTCTACCATTGAAGTGCTGTTTTTGCATGTTTAGGTGGATCTTAATTGGTAAATTGGATTCCCCAGGTGGGAGATGATTGAACTAACATGCAATTGCTATGTGTAAGCTTTTATATATAGGAGGAGATGATATGATGGTCATATATTGACATAAGTTTATATATTCCAACTAACTGATTTACTGCTATTTATGCTGTATATACATCTCCTGGCAAATTTGCTGGGAATAGGCATTTATAGATTTCCTCTATTTATATCATTGAGGTGCTGTTACAAAATTTCTTACACATACTGATGATCTTTATTCTATGAATTGGATCCACTGTGTGGGGGATGATATGCTGGTCATGTTGATAAATTTTTGCATACCTAAAAAAACAATTGATTAATTGCAGTTCACTGCTGTAGATATATCCCCAGGTACGCCTTGTTGCCTTTTGGCAAGATATAAGGTTGAATATTGCACGGAATAGAATTGTTGTTTAAATGCTTTTCCCTTACCTGTAATTCAACATATGTATACTACTTTGTGATATGTCATTAAATAAAATGGAAATTGTATATTGGTCGTATACATGTATGAAGTTGTTGAATAATGTAAAAAACTAATATTGTATCATGCTGGTTTTCTACCTTGTCCCCACCCCCTATACCGCACATCCTTTAATTAATAATAAAATTTATACTTTCATAGAAATGACTGTATGATCGTTTTTTTTCCCTTCGGGAAATTCTCCCTATCCTATCCTATCCTATCTATCCTATCCTATCCTATCCTATCCTATCCTATCTATCCTATCTAATCTATCCTATCTATCCTATCCTATCTATCCTATCTATCCTATCCTATCTATCCTATCCTATCTATCCTATCTATCCTATCCTATCTATCCTATCCTATCTATCCTATCCTAATCCTATCTATTCCTATCTATCTATCCTATCCTATCTATCTAACTATCCTATCTATTATCCTATCCTATCTATCTATCTATCCTATCTATCCTATCCTATCCTATCCTATCCTATCTATCCTATCCTATCTATCCTATCCTATCTATCCTATCCTATCCTATCTATCCTATCCTATCTATCCTATCCTATCTATCACTATCCTATCCTATCTATCCTATCCATATCCTATCTATCCTATCCTATCCTATCCTAATCTATCCTATCCTATCTATCCTATCCTATCCTATCTATCCTATCTATCCTATCCTATCTATCCTATCTATCCTATCTATCCTATCCTATCTAATCTATCCTATCCTATCTATCCTATCCTATCTATCCTATCCTATCCTATCCTATCTATCCTATCTATCCTATCCTATCCTATCCTATCTATCCTATCTATCCTATCCTATCTATCCTATGCTATCTATCCTATCCTATCTATCCTATCTATCCTATCCTATCTATCCTATCCTATCTATCCTATCCTATCCTATCTATCCTATCTAATCTATCCTATCTATCCTATCCTATCCTATCCTATCTATCCTATCCTATCTATCCTATCTATCCTATCTATCCTATCCTATCTATCCTATCCTATCCTATCTATCCTATCCTACTATCCTATCCTATATCCTATTACCTATATCTATCCTATCCTAAATCTATCCTATATCCTATTCTATCCTATCCTATCCTATCCTCTATCATCTATCTATCCTATCCTATCCTATCCTATTCCTATCTAACTATCCTATCTATCCTATCCTAATCCTATCTATCTATCCTATCTAATCTATCCTATCTATCTATCCTATCTATCTATCCTATCCTATCTATCCTATCCTATCTATCCTATCCTATCCTATCCTATCCATATCTATCCTATCCTATCTATCCTATCCTATCCTATCCTATCCTATCCTAATCTATCCTATCCTATCTATCCTATCTATCCTATCCTATCTATCCTATCTATCCTATCTATCCCTATCCTATCCTATCTATCTATCCTATCCTATCTATCCTACTTCTATCCTTATCTATCTATCCTTATCCTATCTATCCTATCTATCCTATCCTATCTATCCTATCCTATCTATCCTATCCTATCTATCCTATCCTATCCTATCCTATACCTATCCTATCTATCTATCCTATCTATCCTATCCTATCCTATCCTATCTATCCTATCCTATCTATCCTATCCTATCTATCCTATCCTATCTATCCTATCCTATCTATCCTATCTATCCTATCCTATCTATCTATCTATCCTCTATCTATCCTATCTATCTATCCTATCCTATCTATCCTATCCTATCCTATCCTATCCTATCTATCCTATCCTATCTATCCTATCATCTATCCTATCTATCCTATCCTATCCTATCATCTATCCTATCTACTATCTATCCTATCCTATCCTATCTCTATCCTATCTATCCTATCCTATCTATCCTAATCTATCCTATCCTATCTATCCTATCATATCCTATCCTATCTATCCTATCCTATCCTATCTCACCTATCTATCCTATCCTATCTATCTATCCTATCCTATTCCTATCTATCTATCCTATCCTATCTATCCTAATCTAATCCTATCCTATCTATCTATCTCTATCCTATCCTATCTATCTCTATCCTATCTATCCTATCCTATCCTATCTATCCTATCCTATCTATCCCTATCCTATCCTATCTATCCTATCTATCCTATCCTATCCTATCCTATCTATCCTATCCTATCCTATCCTATCCTATCCTATCTATCCTATCCTATCTATCCTATCTTCTATCCTACTATCCTATCTATCCTATCCTATCTATCTATCCTATCTATCCTTATCCTATCCTATCCTATCCTATCTATCCTATCCTATCTATCCTATCTATCCTATCCTATCCTATCTATCCTATCCTATCTATCCTATCCTATCTATCCTATCCTATCTATCCTATCCTATCTATCCTATCCTATCTATCCTATCCTATCTATCCTATCTATCCTATCCTATCCTATCCTATCTATCCTATCCTATCCTATCTATCCTATCCCTATCCTATCTATCTATCTATCCTATCTATCCTATCCTATCTATCTATCCTATCCTATCCTATCTATCCTATCATATCCTATCCTATCTATCCTATCCTATCTATCCTATCTCTATCTATATCCTATCTATCTATCTATCCTATCCTATCTATCTATCCTATCCTATCCTATCCTATCTATCTATCCTATCCTATCTACCTATCCTATCTATCTATCCTATCCTATCTATCCTATCCTATCTATCCTATCCTATCTATCCTATCCTATTATCCTATCCTATCTATCCTATCCTATCTATCTATCCTATCTATCCTATCTATCCTATCCTATCTATCCTATCCTATCTATCCTATCCTATCTATCCTATCTATCCTATCCACTATCCTATCTATCCTATCCTATCTATCCTATATCCTATCTATCCTATCCTATCCTATCCTATCCTATCTATCCTATCCTACTATCCTATCCTATCCTATCTATCCTATCCTATCTATCCTATCCTATCCTATCCTATCTATCCTATCCTATCCTATCTATCTATCCTTCTATCTATCCTATCCTATCTATCCTATCCTATCTATCCTATCCTATCTATCCTATCTATCCTATCCCATCTATCATCTATCTATCCTATCTATCTATCCTATCTATCCTATCCTATCCTATCCTATCCTATCTATCCTATCTATCCTATCTATCTATCCTATCTTCTATCTATCCTATCCTATCTATCCTATCTATCCTATCCTATCCTATCTATCCTATCCTATCTATCCTATCCTATCTATCCTATCTATCCTATCCTATCTATCCTATCTATCCTATCCTATCCTATCTATCCTATCCTATCCTATCTATCCTATCCTATCTATCCTATCCTATCCTATCCTATCTATCCTATCCTATCCTATCTATCCTATCTATCCTATCCTATCTATCCTATCTATCCTATCCTATCTATCCTATCCTATCTATCCTATCCTATCTATCCTATCCTATCTATCCTATCCTATCTGTCCTATCCTATCTATCCTATCCTATCCTATCTATCCTATCCTATCCTATCTATCCTATCTATCCTATCTATCCTATCTATCCTATCCTATCTATCCTATCCTATCTATCCTATCCTATCTATCCTATCCTATCCTATCCTATCTATCCTATCCTATCTATCCTATCCTATCTATCCTATCCTATCCTATCTATCCTATCCTATCCTATCCTATCCTATCCTATCTATCCTATCCTATCTATCCTATCCTATCTATCCTATCCTATCCTATCTATCCTATCCTATCCTATCCTATCCTATCCTATCTATCCTATCCTATCCTATCTATCCTATCCTATCTATCCTATCCTATCCTATCTATCCTATCCTATCTATCCTATCCTATCTATCCTATCCTATCTATCCTATCCTATCTATCCTATCTATCCTATCCTATCCTATCTATCCTCTATAAAAAAATCCAAGAATGCGCACATAGGGTGATATCTTCTTTGAAGAAGGATAAAAGGTTATATAAAGAGGCTGCTCACCTGATACAGTTGTGATGACCCACAACTGGTAATGATCGCTCAGATACAAGTAGCTGCTGCAGGACCGTACTCTCCACAGATCCCTGTGGTATAATCAGCTCCCAGGACACAGTACCTCGAGGTCCGCGCTGCCACTTCAGAAAGGAACAAAAGAAGCCAGTACAAGAGAATGTCTGGATCAACGATTCTTCTTTATTGTCCTACGCGTTTCAGAGTCATCTCCCAACTCCTTCATCAGGGAATTCCCTGATGAAGGAGTTGGGAGATGACTCTGAAACGCGTAGGACAATAAAGAAGAATCGTTGATCCAGACATTCTCTTGTACTGGCTTCTTTTGTTCCTTTCTGAAGTGGCAGCGCGGACCTCGAGATCCTATCTATCCTATCTATCCTATCCTATCCTATCCTATCCTATCCTATCCTATCCTATCTATCCTATCCTATCTATCCTATCCTATCCTATCTATCCTATCCTATCTATCCTATCCTATCTATCCTATCCTATCTATCCTATCTATCCTATCCTATCTATCCTATCCTATCTTAATCCCATTTTAGACATACTAAGGTGTAACTCTAGACTTCAATACAGTAATGTTAAATGAATAATGTTATTGAATGAGCCAGAGCTGATCAGTGTAGTTTTCCACAGTTCTTTTGAGCCTGAACAAAAAAAATCACAACACACAATCTCAACATGTATATACCATGACCATTGGGCGGCGGCCACACCCTCTGCCTATACAGAAGTGTGAGGAGGCGGGAATCGAAGGTGATCTTGGAGCCCTCCAGGGTCCACGCCCCCGACAGACCTCCCTGATCTCACCAGCAGCATGAAGCAGATTTTGTATGATCCCTGAGGAAGGGAAGAGAGCTGAGGACCAGATATGATTTTCTTGATTTAAAAGCGACCTATAGCTCTTAAAACTGTAGTGCCCAGCTCTGCTTCATCATATAGGAGCATATAATCACTGGTACAGAAAGGGTTAACGACCACACTGCTTGATTAATAAACATCAAACTTCGGAAGACATCAAAACATCTGGTTTTAGTTGTGGTTTATTAGTTCATTTATTAAACCAACTATGTTGGAGCCTTGAAACGCGTTGACTAATAAACCACAGCTAAAACCAGATGTTTAAATGTCTTATGAAGTATGATGTCTATTCATCCAGCAACGCGGTCGTTAACCCTTTCTGTACTGGTGATTATATGCCTTATCTCTGGGGACTAAGGCAGCTGTTGCAAGCTTTTACAGTGGTTGTAACTCCTCACAACTTCTAAAGGAGAGCCTTATTTCACTTATTTTGATCTATTCTACCACAGATAACCCTATTTGTGCTTTATTTCCCCCTTCTAGAATTCATCATGTAGGAGAGCAGGGACAGCACTAAAACGTTTTCTCCCCCCCGGAGTTCCCCTTTAAGTTACTTTTGATGAATCTGCTCATAACACCTGCAAACTCCAATACCATAAAAATAAATAGGTGAACTTATATAAAATAGACTTGGTGCAAATTAAAGAACAATAAGGTGTGAATAAAAAACACAAAAAAATTGAGAAAAAGTAGTGCAAACACAAGAATGAATTGGGCCCACGGTTTATAATTCCTGTCTGATAGCAGCACTCATTTTCAGTGATGATTTCTTGATTGGTGCATGCTCAGCGGCCCATCACTCCCCATCAGGGGACGGAGTAGCAGGAAGAAAGTTTGATAGTTTGGGAGTCACGTTTGGAGATTGGGATGTAGGCAGCACTTCCACCCATAAATACACTGGACTCCTAAAAAAAAATACTACAGGGTCCATCCCCTTTTAGAGCGGTGACCAATCAGTAGCCAACACGTTCTATAGTACTTTCTAATGAAAAATGGACCTAATTAGTTGTGTTACTATGACATTTCAGGGGATAAACAGCATCGATCAGAGCTAGCTGTGGGCTCGGCTGTTAGAACCGGATGCTAGCTGTGTAACAGTGTTGTAGGATCTATAGGTGACCATCTACCTCATAATATTTCATAACAGGATATCCCTGTATCCCTGGATATCTTCAACACTAACTATTTGTGACTTAGTTTACTGCCCATAAGGAGTCAATTTCCTTGAAATTTAACCCTATTCTCGTGAGTGTTGTTTGAAATATACGTTTGCTGATTTTTTTATGTAATGACTGTGTGCCTCCTTCACCTGAGGCACTTGTCTCTTACAAATGCTTTTACAACTTCCAATTAACTGAATAACTGATTCTGGTATTTATGTTTAATACAATATATATCTTCTTGTAAAGTTTTTAATTGATATGTCAGTAAAAATTATACATTTTTTGTATCTCGCCCTCTGTTTCTCGAGACTTTTTGAATAAAGTGCCTCTCGACCGGCACCTCCCCCTCCTACTGTATCCCCACCCGCCCCTCATAGATTGTGAGCCCTTGTAGACAGGATCTTCTCCCCTCTTGTATCTGTATGACCAAATTGTCCACATTTATTGTACTTGCCCCTTCTCTGCCCTTTTAGCATGTAAAGCGCCATGGAATTTAATGGTGCTATATAAATAAATAATAATAATAAAAAGTAACAGAACTTGGGCTGCTTTTGCAAGAAAGTGGGCATGTTTTCCTAATGCAAGACATGTATATACCCGTCAGTATAAGCTGACCCGAGTATAAGCCGAGGCTTCTAATTTTGCCCTAGAAACTGGGGAAACCTATTGACTTGAGTATAAGCCTAGGGTGGGAAATGCAGCAGACCCCCATACTGGTATATAACCCCTCATCACTTGTATATACCCCCCCATTACTGGTATTTACCCCGCATCACTGGTGTATACCCCCCATCACTGTTATACTCGCTCCCCTATCATCATTATATGCCCCCATGCTGCTGCACACCATAAAATAATAAACCATTGATCATTCTCACCGTCCGTCGCTGTGTCACTGCTGCGTCCTCCGGTCTTCCTGCCTTTTATGGCATCATGTGAATGGCGCAGCAGCGATTTTATTATTATTATTTATTTATATAGCGCCATTATATTCCATGGCACTTTACATGCTAAAAAGGGCAGACTAGGACAAGTAACATAGTAACAATACAAGTAACAATAAATGTTGACAATTCGGTTGTACAGAAACAAGAGGGGTGAAACCCTGTCCACAAAGGCTCACCGTCTACGAGGGGCGGGTGGGGGGTACAGTGGGAGGGGGAAATTCCAGTCATGAGGCGGTGTGGTGGACCGGGTCTTATTGCAGGTGGTAGGCTTGGCGGAACAGGTGGGGTCTTCAGGCTTCTTTTGAAGGTTCCCAGGGTAGGAGAATGTCTCATGTGTTGGGGCAGTGAGTTCCAGAGTCTGGGTGAAGCACTGGAGAAATCCTGTATGCGGTTGTGCGAAGAGGAGATGAGGGGGGAGTAGAGGAGAAGATCTTGGGAGGAGCGGAGGTTGCGTGAGGGTAGGTATCGGGAGACCATGTCAGAGATGTATGTAGGGGACAGGTTGTGGATGGCTTTGTATGTCATGGTTAATGTTTTAAACCGGGATCTCTGGGAAGTAGGGAGCCAGTAAAGGGCTTGGAAAAGGGGGGAGACAGGGGAGTAGCGGGGAGACAGATGGATTAGGCGGGCAGCGGAGTTCAAGATAGATTGGAGAGGTGCAATGGAGGTATTTGGGGAGGCCGGTGAGCAGGAGGTTGCAGTAATCAAGGTGGGAGATGATGAGAGCGTGAATAAGGGTTTTAGCAGTGTCGTGGTCAAGGAAAGTGCGAATCCTATAGATGTTTTTGAGCTGGAGTCGGCAGGAGGTGGCGAGGGACTGGATGTGGGGCTTGAAGGAGAGGGAAGAGTCAAGGATAACCCTGAGGCACTTGGCATGGGGGACTGGAGAGAGAGAGCAGTTGTTGACGACGATGGATAGTTCAGGTAGTGAGGGGGAGCATCTTGGGGGAAGATTATGAACTCGTTTTTGTCCATGTTCAGCTTAAGGAAGCGAGCAGAGAAGAAGGATGAGATGGCGGACAGGCAGTGTGGAATTTTGGATAGAAGGGAGTCTATGTCAGGACCAGGCAGGTAGATTTGGGTGTCGTCGGCGTAGAGGTGATATTGGAGGCCATGGGACTCAATGAGTTGCCCTAGGCCGAGAGTGTAGATTGAGAACAGTAATGGTCGAAGAACGGAGCCCTGGGGGACCCCGACAGATAGTGGGTAGGGCGAGGAGGATGTGTGGGAGTGGGTGACGCTGAAGGTGCGGTCCGTTAAGTATGAGGAGATCCAAGAGAGGGCAAGGTCCGTGATGCCAAGAGATTCCAGGATCTGTAGTAGAAGGGAGTGGTCAACAGTGTCGAAGGCGGCTGACTGGTCGAGGAGAACAGAGTAGTGGCGCTTGCTTTTGGCAGTCAGTAGGTCATTTGTGACTTTGGTCAGGGCTGTTTCAGTGGAGTGGAGGGGTCGGAAGCCAGATTGCAGGCGGTCAAAGAGGGAGCAGGAGGAGAGGTGAGAGGACAGCTCCAGTGATGACCTCATTATATACATAGAGAGAGAGAAATACCGTATATACTCGCGTATAAGCCGAGTTTTTCAGCCCAAAAATTGGGCTGAAAAGTCCCCCTCTCGGCTTATACGCGAGTCACTGTATCCTGTATACAATGTATACAGTATACAGTGCCCCCATCTATATACAGCCCCCCGCCGCAATCCTGTAAAGGAATAGGTTAGTATACTTATCCATCCGCTGCAGCTGCCCCGCCGCCATCGCGATTCAGCATCTTCCGACTTCCAGTGTCTCGCGTCTTCTTCCGATGGTCGCAGGCAATGACGTCATTGCCTGTGCGACCGAGGAGGAAACCGGAAGAAGACGCGAGACGCTGGAAGTCGGAAGATGCTGAATCGCGATGGCGGCGGGATAGCTGCAGCGGATGGATAAGTATACTAATCTATTCCTTTACAGGATTGCGGCGGGGGGCCTGTATATAGATGGGGGGGCCTGTATATACCTCTGGGGCATATATATGTGGGGCTGCTGTATACTACCACTGGGGCTATATTTACCTGTGGGGCTGTATGTATACTACCACTGGGGCTATATTTACCTGTGGGGCTGCTGTATACTACCACTGGGGCTATATTTACCTGTGGGGCTGTATGTATACTACCACTGGGGCTATATTTACCTGTGGGGCTGTATGTATACTACCACTGGGGCTATATTTACCTGTGGGGCTGCTGTATACTACCACTGGGGCTATATTTACCTGTGGGGCTGTATGTATACTACCACTGGGGCTATATTTACCTGTGGGGCTGCTGTATACTACCACTGGGGCTGTATTTACCTGTGGGGCTGCTGTATACTACCACTGGGGCTATATTTACCTGTGGGGCTTCTGTATACTACCACTGGGGCTATATTTACCTGTGGGGCTGCTGTATACTACCACTGGGGCTGTATTTACCTGTGGGGCTGCTGTATACTACCACTGGGGCTCTATATACCTGTGGGGCTGCTGTATACTACCACTGGGGCTATATATATATGTGGGGCTGCTGTATACTACCACTGAGGCTGTATATACCTCTGGGGCTGCTGTATACTACACTGGGCTGTATATACCTCTGGGGCTGCTGTATACTACCACTGGGGCTGTATATACCTCTGGGCTGCTGTATACTACCTCTGGGGCTGCTGTATACTACCACTGGGGCTCTATATACCTCTGGGGCTACTGAATACTACCACTGGGGCTGTATATACCTCTGGGGCTGTTGTATACTACCACTGGGGCTGCTGTATATACCTCTGGGGCTGCTGTATACCACACTGTTGAGGGCTGTATACCTGTGCTGGGGTCCACCCTCGGCTTATATACGAGGCAATAGGTTTTTCCAGATTCTTGGGGCAAAAGTAGGGGGGTCGGCTTATACACGGGTCGGCTTATACACGAGTATATATCGGTATATATTATAATTGTCTTGAGTGCAGAAATCATGCCCACTTTCTTCCAAAAACAGACCAAGTTGTGGCACTATAGTCTAGTATATTATTATATAGCATATATATATAATTTTTTTTTTTTTTTATATTTTGCCAGAACAGAAAGAGTATCCTTATTATTTTCCCACGGTCTTTATAATGTAGGTACACAATGTACGCTCCTCCAGCTTCCAGACGGACTAATGCCATTGCTAGATACTGGCTGAAGATAAAGGAATAATTCCCAACGTGTTTGCCATTTTTCCCATGTCTTTACACATGTTAGCACTATATATAACCCTGCGCACGTTTCCAGCCTATTCTCTGCAGCCTGTGTCCATGCACTTTCTATTGGGCCTGTTTCTTCACACCAGGGCTCTGAATGACACATCTTTCTCACATTTTTGTCATTTTTGTTCCTCGCAGCATTTACTCCTTGTCCTAAACTGCGAGGTTAGCAAAGATTAATGGAGATTATACCTTTTGGGATAATGTCTGCCTCTTTGTGCTCCATTTAGCCCTAAATAAAGCCCTGTAAAATCAGCGTGTTACTATGGTGACGTTGACAGAAGCTTAGCATATGAAGTAAAGGGAAGGCTTACTATCATCTATGATGGCTCGTAGCTGACAATTTTAAGTATATAAAATCGTACACTTCTATTTCAGATTTTTCCGCTGTATTATATTACATTCATTATTGTGCAAAAATAACAAAACAAACCAGGAGCTGTCCAATTTACCCTGATTCTACAAGCCGGAAATAGCATGTTGGTTTTGGAAATGCGTACAAAAGATAAAGAACCTTTTGTTTTTAGTGCCAGCGATGTAACGAATGCTCCGATGGTATTCAGACTATGTTCATTTCACTTCTGGCCTGAACAAACACAACATTTCTCAGGAGCAGGTCAGAGGAAATAATTCGGCACAGCAGCAACCCTTTGGAGTTCCACCATGCTGACATGCATTATAGCCTGCCAAATACACATGATAGCCTTGGATGGAAATGCAGCTTCCTGTCCACTGCCCAGCTTTATAACAAATCTATAACCTGCTCACGAAGGCAACATTTTGGGTATTGGGTATAAACTAAAGATTTTCTTATAGTGCACTGTCGAAGAGCAATGTTAGTTTCTGAGCTGTAGTATTAAAGGGGTTTTCCAGTAGATCTAAAGTTAATCACATATGTACAGTATAGGTGATATATAGTAATGTTAGGTTACTTGGGACATAACAGGTGAGCCACCTAGCCACCTAGCAATCACCAAGTTGTCACATTGTGCATGCATTCCTACCTGAAGACAGCTTGTTTATAGGGCAGGAGGAGCTGAGCAGATAGTGCTGTAGAATAGGATTCAAAATCAGGGCTGTGGAGTCGGTAAGCCACACCACAGGGTCCAACTCCTGAATTTCCCGGACTCCAACTTGTTCATATATAAATTTATTGTAGTACAATGGTAACATCAGGCTTTAATCATTATTCTGATACAATCATCAAGATATTTAGATAGAACCTGATAATAATTCATAATAATATTCAGCACATTTTGTATAGAACTACTGGACCCAATTTATTATATACTAGCTGTAGTACCCGGCTACGCCCGGATTAATAAATAACTGATGTTAGCTATAACAAAATATAATTTGAATATGTCCTATTAATGACCTGTAAGAAAATAGAAGCTGAGCTGTGATTGGTTGCTATAGGTAGCCTAATAAATCTCCAGCCAACAGTAATCCCTCCCCCTGGCCGGGCATTATATGTTACTTCACACATACACATAATAAACAGCTGACATCTGCCTTAATTCCCTATATGGCACATGTGTTGCACATTGGCTGTTTTTAATCAGATGTTTATGTTTGGAAATTAAAGTTAGCACACGTATGAGGCGAGTTGTGTGAGGTGATTTGTGCACATCTGTGTCTGTCTGTGTGGTGTGTGTGTGTCCCTGTGGGGTGAGTGCATGTGTCCCTATAGGGTGTGTATGTGTGTGTGTCCCTGTGGGGGGGTCTGTGTGGTGTATGTCTCTGTTGTGTGTGTCTCTTTGTGGTGTGTGTGTGTCCCTGTGGGGTGAGTGCATGTGTCGCTATAGAGTGTGTGTGTGTCCCCGTGGGTGTGTGCGTCTCTTTGTGCTGTGTGTGTTTATGTTCGGGTGCGTGGTGAGTATCCAATGTTGGGGCTGCACCTTAGCGATTATACACTTGCTGTTACTCTTTGTGTGCGTGTGGTGTGTATACATGTCCCCGTGCGTGGTGAATATCTCATGTTGGGGCCCCACCTTAGTGACTATATGCTGGTATGCGCTGTTAGTCTTTGGCGCTATCATTAAGCCCCTCTCATTCACAACTGTCAACTGGTAACTGTCACTTTTTCCCCATTATGTAGATAGGGGCAAAAGTGTTTGGTGAATTGGAATGCGCGGGGTTAAAATTTCGCCTCACAACATAGCCTATGACGCTCCCGGGGTCCAGACGTGTGACTGTGTAATACTTTGTGACTGTAGCTGGCAGCTGTCGATTTTCCTCCAACACTTTTCCATTCACTTTTTCCCCATTATGTAGATAGGGGCAAAATTCTTTGGTGAATTGGAATGCGCAGGGTTAAAATTTCGCCTCACAACATAGCCTATGACGCTCTCAGGGTCCAGATGTGTAACTGTGCAAAATTTTGTGGCTGTAGTTGCGACTGTGTAGATGCGAATCCCGGATATACACATACACATTCAGCTTTATATATTAGAATTTGTGAGTCTGACTCAGTCTATTTTCTATAGACTGCGACTCCATCAAAATGGGCATGACTCCACGGCTCTGACTCCACAGGCCTGTTCAAAATAACTTGTATTTGTTCATTTAAAGGCCTGTGTTCTTTTTACTTAGGAGTCCAGTGGTCAGTACTGCTTAGCGATGAACAGCTATCTTGGTATGCCATGTCGCACTGAGAAGGTTGTCAGTCACTGGCTAGGTCCACCTACTTGACTTAGGCATAGGAAAACTCAACTTTCAAACTGCTCAGTTCATCCTGATCTATAACATACTATATCCAGATCAGACACTACAGATTCCCTGGAGCAATTTACTATGCTACTAAAGAAATATTCTTAAATTTACTCTTGAGCAGCTGAGAGCTATTCAGCCTCCTTACAATCTCCTTACTTCATGGTTTCTGGCATGGTGGGGTCTCCTCCTTGAGTGATAGTTCTAAAGAGTAGCACAGATGTAATATTAGTGGAAAATAAAGCTCAATTACTGCTGTACCATGACCATGTCACGTTCCTGGTGCGGACGAGAGTGTGTGATTTGTGCGCGGGCATCCGCCTGCGTACAAATCACATATTGCAGTGAATGAGAGCGCAAGGTCATGCGCAGACCTGCGCAGCACCGTGCGTTCCCATTATAAACATAGGGGCTGCAGTGAGCTTGCGGATCCCCTCTGCAGGACGCTGCGGAGGGTCCACAAGTGTGAAGCCAGAACACATTCAGCCATCAGTGGTTTTGTTCTGTGGGCTACACTGCTATCGCTAAATTATCATATAGAGATAACTGCATTTGAACAAATGCACGCTCTGGAAAGTGAGAGCCATGATTAGAAGACCTGCCCTCAAGTCTGCAGAGCTGGTGATTTTGCAATATTTAGAACTGCAGCTTGTCAGGAGCTGAGAGGGAAAGGAAGCAAGCTGCTAAATTTTGTAGAGAAGTCAATGGGCTGGAGAGAGATGGCTGGGATATGAAGGGTTAACTGCTGTTTTGAAATTTAAAGAGGATCTGTCACCCCCCCCTGCTGCATGGCAACCTAAATGCAGCAATGAATGCAGCATGTCTGCTCCATTCAGGCAAGGGTCCCCCATGTGTCTGTGTGCTGTGTACCCCGAGATATAGCCATAGTAAAACGCACTGTTGGAAGCAATGAGGGCAGTCCCTGGTGCAGAAGCCAGGTCGATTGACGGGAGCCATTCCCTCCCCCTCTGCCTGTCTGTGCTGCCTCCTGCAGTACTGTTTATACGTTGTTCAGACAGCAGGGCCGGAATCTGGAGCGGACGTCAGGACAAATGATTTGAATGCTGTGTGAGGCAGGATGAGAGACAGAGAGGAGGAGGGCAGAACTAGCACAGCAGAAGCAGCACAGAGAGGCAAGGGAAGGGAATGGCCCCTGTCAATCGAGCTGGCTCCTGCACCAGGGAATGCCCTCATGGCTTCTAACAGTGAGTTTTACTAAGAATTTATATCTGGGTACGCAGCACACAGAGACACATGGGGGACCCCTTCCCTGAATGCAGCAGACATGCTGCATTCAGTGCTGCATTTAGATTGCCATGCAGCAGGGGGGTGACAGGTCCTCTTTAACTACTGCTCTCTATCAGCCAGAGTCTCCATGGAAACAAGATATACCATATGAATGATAAAAGCTCTTATTGAAGGTATTCCACATATAGAGAAAAAAGCAAGTCAAATTAAAACTTTTTTATGCAGTCTAATGAAGTAGAGCAATTTATTAACATTAGCATTCCCCTTTAAGAAGTAGCATTGATGTTTGGTACAGTTTGTCTATACTTTGAGCAACCTTGCTGGAAATATCCTACTTTATAATTGCCCTATCGAGTCTGTCACTCTGTAACGGAAATCCTGCCTCGCCGATTGGTCGATCCCGGCCAGGCTTGACCAATCAGCGACACGGGATGTCTGTTACAGAGAAACTGACAGAATGACCAAAATGGCTGAGCTGTGGAGGCCAGCATGGAGGGAAGGCTCGGCCGCCGAGCTCCATACCAGCATGGAACTCCGTGCTGGCGCCCAGCGCCAGCCTGTGACTCGCTCCGGCCGCCTCTACCTGCTCTCCAGTGTGCACCTCCGCCCCACACACCGACGACAGGCGGTGAGTGTCCCCGGAGCGTGCGGGGGCCGCCGGACAGCCTGAGGGACCAGGGGGGAGCAGAAAGGCAGATGAGGCAATGGAGCCTGAAGGGGAGGGGGAGCAGCCTCCCCCATCCTCGCAGCCTCCCCCATCCTCGCGGCCTCCCCCATCCTCGCGGCCTCCCCCATCCTCGCGGCCTCCCCCATCCTCGCAGCCTCCCCCATCCTCGCAGCCTCCCCCATCCTCGCAGCCTCCCCCATCCTCGCAGCCTCATAAATCAAGCCAGAGAAATGACACCTGGAAAAAGTATTGAACACGCTGCATGAAATTTTCTTAATCTACTGTATAATCGTCTTATGCTGTATGTCTGTAATGGAAATCCCGCGTCGCTGATTGGTCGCGCCTGGCCGGCCGCAACGAATCAGCGACACGGTATTTCCTTTACACACAAACAGACAGGTGCACTCCAGCTACAAGAACCGGATCTGGCCGCAGAGATCAGACCGCATAGCGGGGAACTGGAGACCGGAGGGGCTGAGCATCTGGCGGACTGGACTGCACGCCCAGGCCACCCGGAACCCCTGACAGCTGCCCTCTAGTGACGTGCTGCACACCAACACTGCTGCACGCCGAAACTGCTGCAGGTATCTACTAATATAATCATCTTAATTCTGTCTGTCTGTAACACAAATCCCGCTGATTGGTTGCGCCAGCCGCCAGCGACCAATCAGCGACAGGTGCAGTCTGGTTGTGAATTGGCGTGAGATTTGAACCACGCTTTGCTGTTTGGTCGTGCCAGGCAATCGGCGACATTGGCACTGGTTTTAAACCAAGCTTCGCTTTGCATTATTCTTAAATCTTCATCCATAAACTACATCCATACTCTAGAATACCTGATGCGTTACAATCAGGCCAACATCTAGTTGTATATATAATTCACTAAATAGTTTTTCCACCTCTTAGCATTGTTTTGCTCCTCTTAACAAAGCAGTTATTGATAAAAGAACTTATGCTCATCTTAAACTAAACAATTATCACTTTGTATGTGTTTACAGTCAATCTACCTGTTAAAAAGGTTATTACAGGTTTAGAAAATGAAACTTACCGTAATGATTATATGAAAAGAAACGTTGACTATTACTTACAGAAGCTGAAAATTGGTCCTGGTCATGTTCACACAGGTGCGTGGCTTGTTACAGGAGCGACGCCATATAACTGTAATGTAATACATGGCCATTGCTAGAACAGGATATCATCCACAGGTTGCAAGTCGATAAGATTACTATATAGTGAGAGCAGATGAAGCCTTGCGTTCCTGTGCCTATAGATTATGACCAGCCTGAGGAAGATGGCATATGCTATCGAAACGCGTTGTTGCTTGGAGAGCTTAATATTGATTAAAGGTTTGTGCATTACAACCTTGTCCCCTCTAATTACGGTATTTGCCTTAGCCCTTCCCTAACACTGCACAATTTTGTTTCCTTGTATCCAATATGACCGACCCTTACTGAAAAAAAGCTAATCTAACTTGAACTTTATGCCATTTAGTTCTGTGAGCCCCATCAGGTTCAATTCTCTTTTTAGGGGGCATTCAGGGGGAACCACTTTACATACTTCATTAACTTTCCTGCGGCGCTGATATACACTTCTCAACATTAGAATTGCAACACCAAGACGAAAAGTCGTAGAGTAATGGAAACCACTGGTTGGATAGACATGTTAATGTGCATATGATGAAAAAAATGGAAACTACATTTTCAAAATATTTCTATTTATTCAGCATAGTGTATTAGAAACACACGCACTTACATATCTTTGCATGCAATCAATGAGGATATTAAAGGGGAACTCTAGGGAGAGAATTTTTTTTGTATTGTCCCTGTCCTCCTACATGATGAAGCTGAGCTGTTCACTACAGTTCTAGGATGTTTCGATCGCTTATAAATCAATAAAATATCTGCTCCTCAGCACTCGCCCCTCCCTCAGGGAACAATAGGTCACAGAGAAAATTGTCATGCTGCAGCAGAGAACAGGGGGTGTGGCAGGGGCGTGGCTGCCAGGTGCTACTTGATTATCTTACATCCCAGCCCCCTCATAATTCTATATGAATAGGGTTTGTGGCCGCTGACCCCATGGTCACTCTACAATCCATCCCCTGATATACATCTTATGTAATATAACAGGGGTGTTCTCTCTTCAAATAGCAATTATGTCACCAATAAGATATAAATATATGCTGTGATCTTCTGCTGTACAACATATGATATTGCATTAAGTGTGCTGCCATGTATCAGGCCAGTAGCAGAGGCAAAGCACTGCATTGATTTATTTAACACTGCCATGGTCACCCCTCCCCCATATTAATTTAGTAGGTTCCTGACCTGATAAATACAGACCTATGAAAGATAATGGATAGATACATAGATATTTTTTAAGCCCATATATGTTTGGTGCACAGTGTAAGGAACAGCATAATAATGGAACCTTGGGGTTTAAACCCTGTCTAACAGATGCAGCACAGACACCTTGTTGCTTTCCGGAGTCTGAGACACGTGACAATCCATGGTGATCAAATTTCAGTAGTCTAGACACTACCAAATTAGTAGTGTGACCATGGGGCCAGCGGCCATACCCCCTGTTCATACAGCAGTATGAGGGGGCTGGAATGTAGGATGATCATGTAGCTCCCATCCTCCACACCATTGCTTTCTGTAGCAGCATGACTGATTCTTCTCTTTGATCTATTGTCCCCTGACCGAAGGGCAAGTGCTGAGGAGCAGATATGATTTTATTGATTTTTAAGCAATCTAAACATCCTATAACTTCAGCGGACAGCCCAGCTTCATCATATAGGTGTTCTCTCCCAAGAGTTCCTCTTAAATGGCATTTTAAAAAAATGACCCCCTGGGACACTTTGGAGTAATGGCCATACCACTGGTTCCACAATTAATCTGTTCCGTACTGTATGTGAAAGTGGGTGTACTATAAAAAGCCTAAAGCATCAAATAGTGTCTACACAAGCCATCAGAGGTTTTTTTGCATGACCTTGAGCTTCAAGTCAGATGTCCAGCTACAAGTGTTCATTTACCTCACTTCACCACTTTCAGAGCAAGACTGCAATGGAGGCTGAAATAGATGTCTGTCCTATTCAGAGATGAGTCCACTTTTATATTGGACACAATGATCGCTGGAGATTGGTCCGGAGACGAAGTGGGCAATGCTGCAAAGAGGCCATAATGGGGGAATGTCACACCTCTCTTACTTCTGGCATGATGGGAGGAGGCAAAATGTTTGTTTGGTAGTCAGACCCATCTAGTCTTCATTTCAGGTACACTAACAGCTCACCGTTACAGTGAAGTGGTCATTTAAACTAGTGGTGTGAACATTTCTCCATAATGTTCCACAAAACCTTTTTCAACATGACAACCTCATTTCATTTGTTGTTTGGGAGCTGCCATTGTGACCTAAATGAGCTAACATTGCCTGCAGTGTCTCCGTACTTGTCTCCCATCAAGCTAGGTTGGGATGTCAATTATCAGCAACTGCAAAGGGAGCTGCCAGCCGTGGATTTTGATGATTTGCCTGCTCAAATACATTAATTGTGGCAGAACATTCCTCAGACAACCATTAACCCCTTCAAGACCCAGCCTATTTTGACCCTAAAGACCTTGGCCTTTTTTGCAATTCTGACCAGTGTCCCTTTATGAGGTTATAACTCGGGAACGCTTCAACCGATCCTAGCGATTCTGAGATTGTTTTTTCGTGACATATTGGGCTTCATGCTAGTATGAAATTTAAGTCGATAATTTTTGCGTTTATTTGTGAAAAAATCAAAAATATGGCAAAAATTTTGAAAATTTCACAATTTTCAAATTTTTTTTTTTTTTTCTGATAAACAAGAGAGATATGTGACAGAAAAAAGTTATTAAATAATATTTCCCACATGTCTACTTCACATCAGCACAATTTTGGAAAAAAAAAAATTTTTTGTTAGGACGTTATAAGGGTTCAAAGTTCATGAGCAATTTTTCAACCAAAATTTACAAAACCATTTTTTTTAGTGACCACATCACATTTGAAGTCCTTTTGAGGGTGTATATGACAGAAAACACCCAAAAGTGACACTATTCCAAAAACTGCACCCCTCAAGCTACTCAAAACTACATTCAAGAAGATGATTAACCCTTCAGGTGCTTCACAGGAACTAAAGCAAAGTGGAAACAAAAAATGGATATTTTAATTTTTTTATCAAAAATGTTCTTTTAGCCTCAATTCTTTCATTTTCACATGGGCAACAGGATAAAATGGATCTTAAAATGTGTTGTGCAAATTCTCCCGAGTACATCGATACCTCATATGTGGTCATAAACCACTGTTTGGGCGCACGGCAGGGCTCAGAAGGGAAGGAGCGCAATTTGAATTTTGGAGCTAATTTTACATTCAAAAAGTGAAATTGCGCTCCTTCCCTTCTGAGCCCTGCCGTGCGCCCAAACAGTGGTTTATGACCACATATGAGGTATCGGTGTACTCAGGAGAAATTGCCCAACAAATTTTAGGATGAATTTTATGCTGTTGCCATGTGAAAATGAAAAAACTTAGGCTAAAAGAAAATTTTTGTGAAAAAAAAAGTACTATTTCATTTTCACAGATCAATTTGTAAAGCAGCTGGGGGTTCAATATGCTCACTACCCATCTCGATATGTTCCCTGGGGGGTCTAG
Organism: Allobates femoralis; assembly: GCA_033576535.1. Classification (NCBI taxonomy): domain Eukaryota; kingdom Metazoa; phylum Chordata; class Amphibia; order Anura; family Aromobatidae; genus Allobates; species Allobates femoralis. Next base: position 231,310,099 of record JARQOC010000001.1, on the reverse strand, counting down.
TTTCCAAAATGGGGTCACTTGTGGGGGAGCTCTTATGTGGAGACGCACAGGGGCTCTCCAAACGCAACATGGTGTCCGCTAACAATCTGAATAAAAATCAGCTCAAATTGTTAGCTGTCACCATGTTGTGTTTGGTGAGCCCCTGGGTGCCTAAACATTGGGGCTCCCCCACAAGTGACCCCATTTTGGAAACTAGACCCCCCAGGGAACATATCTAGATGCATAGTGAGCACTTTCAACCCCCAGGTGCTTCACAAATTCATCCATAAAAATGAAAAATCACTATTTTTTCCACTAAAATTTTCTTTTTTCATTATTGCGGATCAATTTGTGAAGCACCTGGGGGTTCAAAGTGCTCACTATGCACCTAGATACGTTCCTTTGGGGGTCTAGTTTCAGAAATGGGGTAACTTGTGGGGGAGCTCCAATGTGGAGACGCACAGGGGCTCTCCAAACGCAACATGGTGTCCGCTAACAATTTGAATGCAAAATTAGCTCAAATTGTTAGCGGACACCATGTTGCGTTTGGAGAGCCCCTGTGCGTCTCCACATAAGAGCTCCGCCACAAGTGACCCCATTTTGGAAACTAGACCCCCCAGGGAACGTATCTAGATGCATAGCGAGCACTTTCAACCCCCAGGTGCTTCACAAATTCATCCATAAAAATGAAAAAGTACTTTTTTTCCGCAAAAATCTTTTTTTTTTCATTAATTTGTGAAGCACCTGGGAGTTCAATATGCTCACTACCCATCTCGATATGTTCCCTGGGGGGTCTAGTTTCCAAAATGGGGTCACTTGTGGGGGAGCTCTTATGTGGAGACGCACAGGGGCTCTCCAAACGCAACATGGTGTCCGCTAACAATCTGAATAAAAATCAGCTCAAATTGTTAGCTGTCACCATGTTGTGTTTGGTGAGCCCCTGGGTGCCTAAACATTGGGGCTCCCCCACAAGTGACCCCATTTTGGAAACTAGACCCCCAGGGAACATATGTAGATGCATAGTGAGCACTTTCAACCCCCAGGTGCTTCACAAATTCATCCATAAAAATGAAAAATCACTATTTTTTCCACTAAAATTTTCTTTTTTCATTATTGCGGATCAATTTGTGAAGCGCCTGGGGGTTCAAAGTGCTCACTATGCACCTAGATACGTTCCTTTGGGGGTCTAGTTTCAGAAATGGGGTAACTTGTGGGGGAGCTCCAATGTGGAGACGCACAGGGGCTCTCCAAACGCAACATGGTGTCCGCTAACAATTTGAATGCAAAATTAGCTCAAATTGTTAGCTGTCGCCATGTTGTGTTTGGTGAGCCCCTGGGTGCCTAAACATTGGGGCTCCCCCACAAGTGACCCCATTTTGGAAACTACACCCCCAGGGAACATATGTAGATGCATAGTGAGCACTTTCAACCCCCAGGTGCTTCACAAATTCATCCATAAAAATGAAAAATCACTATTTTTTCCACTAAAATTTTCTTTTTTCATTATTGCGGATCAATTTGTGAAGCGCCTGGGGGTTCAAAGTGCTCACTATGCACCTAGATACGTTCCTTTGGGGGTCTAGTTTCAGAAATGGGGTAACTTGTGGGGGAGCTCCAATGTGGAGACGCACAGGGGCTCTCCAAACGCAACATGGTGTCCGCTAACAATTTGAATGCAAAATTAGCTCAAATTGTTAGCTGTCGCCATGTTGTGTTTGGTGAGCCCCTGGGTGCCTAAACATTGGGGCTCCCCACAAGTGACCCCATTTTGGAAACTACACCCCCCAGGGAACGTATCTAGATGCATAGTGAGCACTTTGAAACCCAGGGGCTGCACAAATTGATCCGTAATAAGGAAAAAAATACTTTATTTTCACACAAATTTTAATTTTTTCCTTATTACGGATCAATTTGTGAAGCACCTGAGGGTTCAAAGTGCTCAATATGCAGCTAGATATGTTCCCTGGGGGGTCTAGTTTCCAAAATGGGGTCACTTGTGGGGGAGCTCCAATGTTTAGGCACACAGGGGTTCTCCATACGTGACATGGTGTCCGCTAACAATTCCTATTGTTAGCAAACACCAGGTTGCGTATGGAGAGCCCCTCTGTGCCCAAACATTGGAGCTCCCCCACAAGTGACCCCATACACATATAGAGCATAATTACACATCTGTACCCAGCCTTCCAGAAGGACAGGTCAACTTGTAACCTGGCCGTTCTGCAGGAAGGGATTTGTTCTAGCACCGGAATGAGACCCCAAAGCCATGGTAAAGACTAAGGGTGCTCTTATCAGTGCAAGGTTCAATGTTCGGGTGTTGTGTGTGTGTGGTGTGTGTGTGTGTGTGTGTGTGTGTGTGTGTGTGATGTTGTGTATGTCATGCTGGTGTGGGTGAGTTGTGTAGGAAAGGTCAGTATATCAGTCCGGGGACTGGTGATGAATTTTGAAGCAATCATTCACACACAGTCCTGGTTTGTCTGGACACGTTTCACATATGAAACGTGTTTTCTGTTGTCTCCCACTTTGATAGCAGACCCGGCACCTTTTTCTTTCTGAAGTTGCGACCTCACGGGGAAAATGTTGCCCTGGTACCACACGGGAGCCTCTAGTTCCAGGAGTGCTGGGGCGCGCTTCTTCTTCTTCTTCTCCTCCTCCTCTTCTAAACATCAGGGCCTTGATCACCTTCTCCTGGAACTGGAGGAAGGTGTTGGTGGTCTGACCTGCACATCGTGATAGCACGTATGCGTTATACATTGCCATTTGAACGATGTGCACGGCCAGTTTTTTGTACCAAACCTTCGCCTTCCGCATGGCACTGTAGGGCTGGAGGACTTGATCAGACAGATCAACCCCCCCATGTGCTTGTTGTATCCCAGGGCGCAGTCCGGTTTGTGGACCCGTCCTGGGGTACCTCTGGTGGTGGTGGCCGTGGTGCCGGGGCCATGAATTGTGGTCAAGAAAAAGACATCCCTTCGGTCTTTGAACTTGACCACAAGCATGTTGCTGCTACATTGAGCTCGACTCTCACCTCTTGGGAGAGGCTGCTCAACCAGCGTCAGAGGGAGACCCTTTTGGTTTCTGCGCACAGTACCGCAAGCGGCGGTAGTTCTGGCAGAAAGGGAATTAAATAGTTGGATACTTGTATAAAAGTTATCAACGTACAGATGGTAACCTTTATCAAGTAGTGGGTGGATCAGATCCCACACTATTTTCCCGCTTACCCCCAGAGCAGGGGGACACTCTGGGGGCTCGATCCTCGAATCCTTTCCTTGGTACACTCTAAAGCTGTAAGTGTACCCTGAGGTACTCTCACACAGCTTGTAGAGTTTGATTCCGTACCTCGCCCTCTTGCTGGGGAGGTATTGCCGGAACTGCAGCCTACCTTTGAAGTGGACGAGGGATTCATCCACACAAATTTCCCGTTCTGGAACGTACACTTCAGCAAACTTGTTGCTGAAGTGTTCGATGACCGGCCGAATTTTGAACAATCTGTCGAAATTCGGGTCATCGCGGGGAAGGCTGTCCGAGTTGTCCCTGAAATGTAAAAATTTGTGAATGGCCTCGAATCACTTTGGGCCATCACCGCGCCGACCACTGGAGTGTGATAGAAAATATCTTTACTCCAGTATTGGCGGATTTCTGGTTTCTTCACAATCCCCATGTGAAGTACCAATCCCCAATACTTCAACATTTCTCCACGGGACTCCAAGAAGAAAATATGGAATCTGGGTTTTGGACCAGAAATTGTTGGGCGTAAATATTGGTCTGGTCCACCATGAGACTCACAATGTCCTCAGAGAAAAAGACTTTGAAAAAGTCAATTTCCCTGAAGTTTGTGGTCTCAAGCTGGATTCCTGATTGGGGAAGGAAATCAGGAATCTGTGGAGTGTATTGTTCAGGGACGGGGATCCACACGGGGGCCCTGGTGCTAGCTTGGGCGTGACTAGCACCAGTTTGAGGGTTACTCACAGACGGCTGTGGGTCCATGGCCTCCGGCTCCTCTTCTCCAGGCTGCGGCTCTTCTCCAGGCTGCGGCTCTTCTCCAGGCTGCGGCTCTTCTCCAGGCTGCGGCTCTTCTCCAGGCTGCGGCTCTTCTCCAGGCTGCGGCTCTTCTTCTACGGCCCCCGGACGATGTCTTGTCCTGCGACGTTGTCTTGGAGGCGAGTTGGTGTCACTGGAGGAGGAAGAATGTGAGGAATAGAGGAACGTGGGGTCCTCTCCCTCACTGTCAGCATCGGAGGCAAGTATAGCATATGCCTCCTCAGCCGAGTACGCCCTTTCTGACCTTGAGGACTGTGACGAACGGGACGGGCGGGACATTGTGTGCTGTGTTTTGTGTGCGTGTGTAAAAAAAAATCTAGAATTTATTGTACCGTAGTGTGAGTGTACGTGTGTATGCGGGTGCTTGGTGTAACTTTGATTTGTGGGGTCAGTCGGGCGGAGGAGTCTGTTTGATGTGTGGGGTCAGTCGGGCGGAGGAGTCTGTCGGGCGGAGGGGCCTGTCGGGCGGAGTGGCCTGTCGGGCGGAGTGGCCTGTCGGGCGGAGTGGCCTGTCGGGCGGAGTGGCCTGTCGGGCGGAGTGGCCTGTCGGGCGGAGTGGCCTGTCGGGCAGAGTGGCCTGTCGGGCAGAGTGGCCTGTCGGGCAGAGTGGCCTGTCGGGCGGAGTGGCCTGTCGGGCGGAGTGGCCTGTGGCGGGCGGGAGTGGCCTGTCGGGCGGAGTGGCCTGTCGGGCGGAGTGGCCTGTCGGGCGGAGTGGCCTGTCGGGCGGAGTGGCCTGTCGGGCGGAGTGGCCTGTCGGGCGGAAGGCGAGCGCTCGGGCAGACGCGAGCGCCTGGGCAGACGGCGAGGGCTAGGCAGACGGCGAGGGCTAACGGCGAGGGCTGGGCAGACGGCGAGGGCTAGGGCGGACGGCGAGGGCTAGGGCGGACGGCGAGGGCTAGGGCGGACGGCGAGGGCTAGGGCGGACGGCGAGGGCTAGGGCGGACGGCGAGGTCTAGGGCGGACGGCGAGGGCTAGGGCGGGACGGCGAGGTCTAGGGCGGACGGCGAGGTCTAGGGCGGACGGCGAGGTCTAGGGCGGACGGCGAGGTCTAGGGCGGACGGCGAGGTCTAGGGCGGACGGCGAGGGCTAGGGCGGACGGCGAGGGCTAGGGCGGACGGCGAGGGCTAGGGCGGACGGCGAGGGCTAGGGCGGACGGCGAGGGCTAGGGCGGACGGCGAGGGCTAGGGCGGACGGCGAGGGCTAGGGCGGACGGCGAGGGCCAGGGCGGACGGCGAGGGCCAGGGCGGACGCCGAGGGCTAGGCGAGGGCTGGGCAGACGGCGAGGGCTAACGGCGAGGGCTGGGCAGACGGCGAGGGCTAACGGCGAGGGCTGGGCAGACGGCGAGGGCTAACGGCGAGAGCTAGGGCGGACGGCGAGAGCTAGGGCGGACGGCGAGGGCTAGGGCGGACGGCGAGGGCTGGACGGGGAGCGCTCGGGCGGACGGGGAGCGCTCGGGCGGACGGGGAGCGCTCGGGCGGACGGGGGAGCGCTCGGGCGGACGGGGAGCGCTCGGGCGGACGGGGCGCAGGCGGTCAAGCGTGCAGGTGCAAGAGGGAGCTAAGGAGCCAGCAGCAGGGGGGGGCAGTAGCAGGGTGGGTGATCACTGGGACAGGGGGGGGGGGATGGGTGATCACAGGTGCAACTGCTGCCTGTAATCACTTTACACCGGCTGGCAGAACGAGTGGCAGAACCAGCCGGTCAGTGCACAGAAGAGGAGGTGGATGGAGGGGAGGAGATGGGGGATGGAGGGGGAGAGGTGGGGGATGGAGGGGGGGAGATGGGGGGGATGTGCGGGGGGAGAGGGGGGATGTGCAGGAGGGAGGGGTAGAACGGAGCAAATACAAGAGCGAGGGAAAGAGAAGACAGGGACAGGCGGCGCACAGAGGGAGTACAGAGACAGGGAAAGAGGTTACCGGCGGCTGCGGCTGCGGCGGCGGATCGGTCTCGGTGCGGCGGATCGGTCTCGGTGCTGCAGATCGGTGTCGGTCGGCGGCAGATGGACCACGCTCCTTGGCATCCAGGGACGGAATGGACCAGGGAAGCGTGGTCCACCATTGTAAACAATCCCCTGGATAGCCGATTGGAGGGCTAGCGTCACATGGACACTAGCCCCAATCGGATCCAGGGGGGGGGACACACATACCCCCCCAGCCAATGCCTGATGCTATATGCATCAGGCCAGCCCAAATCCAGAATATTCCACCAATTTTCATTGGTGAAATATTCCATTGATTCTGAATGGCAGTGACAGATTTTCACTGCCAATCAGAGGGGCCCTAGGCACGGGGGGGTTAATCCACCCCCCGTGGGGTGAACTACAGGTTGTCACTGTGCATTATGTACAGTGAGAAAAAGAAGGGGGGGGGACAAAGGCGCAATAGTGCCCCTATCACTAGACACTAGAACCAGAAGGTGAGAAAAAAGCCACTCACCTATGTCAGTTGTGATCCCCACAACTGGTTAGTAAGCCTGGTAGGACAAATTCCTGGATGGCTGCTGCTGGACTTCCACCGGTTTCCACTTGCGGAAACGACGTCAAAGTGCTTGAGGGAAGGAGGTGTATCACAGTCCGCGCTGCCAAGATTTCCGCGTGTAAAACATGCAAGGGAGCCGATATCAAAAACAGACCTTTTCCTTTATTCATCCAACGATGAATGAATAAAGGAAAAGGTCTGTTTTTGATATCGGCTCCCTTGCATGTTTTACACGCGGAAATCTTGGCAGCGCGGACTGTGATACACCTCCTTCCCTCAAGCATTATGTACAGTGACACCTGAGTCACCCCCCTCACACGCGCCGCAGGAGCGCGATCATTCCATGGCCCACCGTTTGGGCCAAAGGTCGGGAACGAACTTGTTTTCATGGCCCAAACGGTGGGCCAAGGGTCGTGAAGGGGTTAATAACACTGGGGAACACAATTTTTTAGGAGTTAGGTCAGACAACTGTTCTTAATTAATTTTTGGATGCTGAATCCAGAAATGATCTGTTTTTCTCTATCATGTCAAGTTTTTGAACTATAGGATTTTTGTCTTCTCAAAAATATGTAAACTACTGTACCTAAAAAGTGTTTTGTTTTTTTTAAATAGTACAAATATGAACAAAAAATTAAATATATAAGAAATAGGCATGACAAATATGTTTTTAAACACTATCATGTTTTTTACAACTCTATATGAGTCGAATTGTAATCAGATAACAAGTCTTATTACAGATATCAGTGCAATTGTGCATCTCTGGCAGGTAAGTTGTGGAGGAAAAACTTGACGTGCTAGAAATAAACTGACTAAATTTTTGGAATCAGCATGCCAATTTTAGTATAAATCAGCTCAAAAACCTAACTCAACAGAAAATTTTTTAAAAATTGTTCCCCAGTGTAATTTATTGACCGCAGCCAAGGCGTGTAAGTGCGTATTTCTGTTCGTGGTGCTCATAGGTAAAACTGACTACATTGAGATGTGTTGAATATTATTTTATCCATTTTATTTAATGAGTTAAACATCATTAACGTGTATTGATCTTATGATTTCCATAATTCCACGACATTTTATTTTCGGTGTTGAAACTTCAGTGTTGAAGAGTGTGTGTAATCTGTCACCATGTGTTTTGACAGGGAGATTTTACAGCATTTTGCTGCTGTCTAACTATTTCTCTACCACAGTGAACAGAGCGAAGATGAATTTTATGCCATGTTAAATCCTTTTTGTAAAGGCAGAGAGCTGCTTGACTATGGGAAAAAAAACTAGAAAAATCTGAAATGCTGAGTGTTTATATATTGGCTAAAGGCTAAAACCGGCACAGAACTAATCAGTCAATGAAGGCAAAGTGCTGGAATCTAAAACATCATTAGCATTCAGATTGCTTACATTTTCAAGTTCCACCATATGTTTCTGACACGATATTTGACTGCCAGCAAAGACAGATTTTCTGAAAGTGGCCCATTAAGGACAGAGTCCTACTGGACTGACAATGTACCGAGCTGTTTGATGAATTTTTAAAACCATCTGATCGTAAACTTCATTTTCTCCTTCTCAGCATTGTAAAATAACATGGTCTATATTTTTTCCGTTATTAAATGCTCAGGATCTGAGTTAGTTTTTTTTTTTTTCAAAGTCAGAACAAAGTAATTTAAAAGAATTGTTTGCCTTTGACGACACTTTTTAACTTGAATGTGTATATTTTGGGCTAAAAATCATTTTTGCAGATGTCTGGTCTTGCTAGGCACCGTCTCTATCCTTGCAGTTGCCGTCCTGCTTCATGTGGATATGTCCTGCTGAGGGCAGAGCACTGTCCTGTAATGCACATGTGCTGGTGTGGTCCAGTCCAATGGATGTCTGTCACGTCGCCGTTGGACTCGGTGGCTGATGTTCCTGCCTCAGCAGCTGGGAGGTGCCCAACTCCTTCGGCTGGTGGTGCCTGTGATAGGAGGGCTATGTCCTCATATGGACCTGCTCCTTTTGACACTGGCCTCTATCGATGGGCATTGCCTTTTTTCTCCTGTGGGTGATGTTGGTGACAGAGGAGAGGGTCCTGCAGAGGCATCTGGTAGGCGCAGGCTTTGTTCTTCTATCAGTAGTGGGGTGGTTGGTACCAGTCATGCACCACCATCTGGCCTGGTTCTAGGGGTGGTCCGGATAAGGACATTAGGCTGTGAGCTCCAGCCTATGGTAGGGAACCGTGCCCTTCAAATACCTTGGAGCCTGTCCTGTATGGTCAGATACAACCATTATACAGTACATAGCAGGGGCACATACCGTATATAAGATTATTTCAGCACAGGAGGTGTGGTATGATCAGAACATGTTCCTTTACGGTCAGACACTGCCATTACACAGTACATAGCATGAGCACATTTAAGGAGGACCTGTTACCCCCTTGGTGCTTGGAAAACTGAATGCAGCACTGAAGGCTACGTTCACACATTGCGTATTTTGCTGCTTCTCTGCACTTTTTACTGCATTTTCAGCTTTTTCCTGCGTTTTTTTGCTGTGCTTTTTTACGCGCGCTTTTTGCAGTGAAAACGCAATTCTGAAACTCAGCCCAGCCAAACCTATCGGTTTTGACACAATCCATTCACACACTGCATATTTGTGCTTTTATTTTACGCGAGCACTTTCACTGCAAAAACATGCGCATAAAAAGAATGACCATGTCAATTCTTTCTGCAGTTTTTTCTACGCTTTTCCATTGCCCTCATGATAAATGGGCTTTGAAAAAGCACAGAGAAAGACACAGAAAAAAAGTGTGTGTGAATGGAGCTGCGTTTTTCTCAAAAAAAGCGCCTAAAAAAAGCGCAAGTGCAGAAAAGGCTGAAAAAATATGCAATGTGTGAACGTAGCCTAAGAGGTCCTGACTGCTGGCACAGTCCTCCCTGCCTCCTCCTTGTGTGTTCCGCCCACTCTGTGTTTGCTGCTGCCTCCTTTTGTTCTGGTCTGCCCTCCTCTTCTGCTGGGTCTGCCCTCCTCTTCTGATCCTGACGTCACACAGAGCAGGAGAAAAGGAGGGCAGACCAGAACAAAAGGAGGCAGCAGCAAACACAGAGGAACACACAAGGAGGAGGCAGGTAGGGCTGTGCCAGCAGCCAGGACCTCTTAAGATCCCACCCAGGCGACCTCTTCACTGTAAAGTTTTTAAAATCGTTTTTAAAAGTTACAGGTGGGCTAGAAACATGGGGGACCCTTTCCCTGAATGCAGCAGACATGCTGGATTCAGTGCTGCATTCAGTTTGCGAAGCACCAGGGGGGTGACAGGTCCTCTTTAAAAGATTATCTCTGCACAGGAGATGTGGTATGATCAGACCATCTCCTGTATAGTCAGACACATCCATTACACAGTACATAGCAAGGACACATATATAAGATTTATCCTAGCACAGGAGATGTGGTATGATCAGACCATGTCCCTGTACAGTCAGACACATCCATTACACAGTACATAACAGGGACACATATATAAGATTATCTCAGCACAGGAACATTTTCTTTTTTAAACACATCCAATTGTGGAAATTATTATTATTCCAAGATCTATTAATTAAAATTAAATTTAAAATAAACTTTGTTTGTGGGAAAACTTTTTATGTTCTAATTTGTAGTAATTTATGCTTCATTTGTGGCTTTTTACTTCTTGCTGTTAGTGGACTTGTTTCTTATTTTTCAGGCTATCGCACCTCATGTCGTTGGAGTTGAGGGAGAATTTGTTGACCTATTTACCAGAGTAAGTTAATGACTATTAATTGCTGTCGTGGGAAAACCGTTTTGTTCTTTAACGCCATTGGAAAAAAAAAAGAAGAAACACTGACAATGTTTCCATCCCAGGATGTGTTTCTGTAGCACATGTATCAATAAAGACATTACAGCTCCATGCTAATTAGAGCTGATAAGATTTTGAATATTAATGGTGAAAAGATTGCATAAAATAAATTGTGGTGTTGTCACACCATAATGATTAATGACCGGAGAGCTCTCGTGTTCATTACAATTATATCCGCCCTGCCGCGGAGCTCATTATGTGCCATGTTCATGCTGCGCCATGTAGAAGTCCTACTTAGTCATTTACTGTGGATGGCTTAAATAATGAGCATACAGTAGGGCATCATTCCTAATATTGAAATCTAGGAGATTAAGAGAAGTTGGAGAAAAAGGTTTAAGTCCCAGTGGGATTTCAATAGTTTTCATCATAGTTCTGCTCCTATTGTGAGGCATCTTGTAGTGTTAGGGTATGTGAACACAACGCTTTTCTCAGTGGACAAACTCCTTAGGAAATGCTACATTTTTTTTTGAGGGGAGTTGGTTGTTTCCTGGGCTCCTATCCAATATTTTTGACCATAGACCGTTTTTTTTTAGCATTTTTCCATCACTTTTTTTTTTCTTTTTTATCTATTTTATTTTTTTACTTCATTCAACATTGAAGATGCCACTCAGGTTTTTTGAAGCAAGCACAATAACAAAAAATGCTCAGCCAGAATCCGCCTGCAAAAGATGTTGTGTGCACGTACCCCAAGACTGGCAGCCTCAGATCATGAGTGGTTATTACTATAGCGTAAAGCTTGTTAGTAATGCCTTCAGCATTCTTGCCATTTTGCGCCCTATAATTGTTGTTTTCCTGTCTACTTAAATGAGTTTATTATGACGAGCTTAAATATAGGACAAATATAAGTAACGCCTCTGTAATTGGGGCTAAAGCGGCCCTACACCCAGTGGGATTTCAACTGTATACATGCAGGAGGGCATTACCTCGCTATAAATCCGTTTTGTGTAGCAAGTGTTAATTTGGAGCTGATGAGTTATGTAGAATCTGAGTCACAAGTTAGTATGTTTTCTTGGATGGAGATGAATCACTATTTTGTCTGTTCAGTACTGACATCTTTTTGTTATTGGCAGGTCTGTTTCACAGCTTCATAGACTCGAGGAGCTTGATTTGGGGAACAATGAAATTTATAACTTGGTAAGAGATTTCATATCTAGAATGTATGGTTATCAGATGTATTGCCTCATCTCTTCAGGTTTTTCTTGATCAGAAAACTGTCAGGTTGCATAATGCTTTTAACCTGCAGATTAACCATATAACTACAGTTTAATAATGTTAGAATGTACCCGGCCACCATACTGAAATTGCAGCTTCTGGGAGAAAATGAGCTTTACTCCTACCGGGAGCAACCGGATTTCAGTGCCAGCAGTAGGCATTACCCATCTATTTGCACTGATGCACTGCAGATCTGGCTGTCAGTTGGCTGTCGGAGTGCCAGGACGTTCATGCAGCCCCCACTCACAGCATTGTGAGCAGGGGATATAAGCACATCTTGATACTCTAATTAGCATACTGGTACGCCTGAGGAATAAAGATTGATTTCTCACAAGAGCCACTCTTTATGTACTTAAAACTATTCACCTGCACATTAACCGTATAGCTGCAGGTTAATGGCATCATCTGACCGGATGTGTGTGCTATTTGCAACAAATGTTGAGGTTACAACATCAACCCCTGACTGCCTGCTATTTTCACAAGCACAATGCCTGCTTAGTGCCCTGTCACCACAACTGGGGCGCTTCATCCAGCCGCTCTCATCGGCCCTCTTCCTGATCAGCCAAGACCCCTCCTTTCTTCCTCTTCAGGTCGATACCCTTTTCATCACACACCCCATAGGGATCCCTTGAGGGCCCAGGTATTATGGTTTTGGGGCTCTTTGACCCTAGAGGTGACTCTAACTCATTGGTCTTGTGCACATATAATTTGATTGGGTATGTACAATGAGGTCTTGGAGCTGCAGGGTTGTGCACAGATGATATTTGGTACAGTATTATATCTGATTGTGTGCAAAATATTGGATATATGTGCTTGTTACACTGTTTCAACATGTTGAATTAGTGTTATTGCGTGGTTATACTTCATGATGCTCATTGGCAATCCTTTGTAAATTATTGCACAGTAGTTTACGTTGTGTAGTTGTGTTCCATTACTTGGGTTATAGGTTTTTTGCTGTAATTTTTGTGTGTTTTTTAACCTGTTTTTAATCTGTGTGTCATATACGGTTTCAATAAAGCTGTGTAATTTATTATCCTATTTATTTGGTGGTGTGCTCATCTTTTGACCAGTGTCTCCTTTCCCGAAGTACAGGCGTTGAGGTCAATCACTTACCAACATGGCTTGTTTTTTATGGGTTGGTTCACAGATTATCAGTTTGACTTTATTAATGATGTGACTGGTTTGCACAGTAAACTGCACAGTGCAGTTAGAAGTAGTCTAGTGTACGTTCTGTCTGGTGGGTAAGTAGTACTAGATGCAAAACTGCTGTCCAGTTCTAAAACATTACAATGCCATGTCTTCTTTAAATATTTTAAAGCACTCACTGATCTCAGGGAAACCAGTCAAGGAAAACACTGCGGGCAGCCGGTAAAGCGTTCAAACACAGTGAAATCCATGATGCATTGCCCCTGGGAATTTGAATATGCAAATGGAGTCCGTGGAGCCTCAATTAAGAGTGCCAAACACGGGACTAGCCAGATATTCCTACAGGGAAGGACCTAGCCATGGGGTGGAATCCTTGTGGAGACCACCATAACCACCATATTAAGTGGCCCTTTTAGTCAATATCCCCCTCAGTTACGAGTTAAGGATATGACAAGTAAATTAACAGAGCCAGGTATCCATCCACAGACAGCTGTTTTGGGGTATTGCCCCTCATCAGTGTGGACTAGGATTCTGGCTAGGTGGGAGCAATGCCTGGTAGACCCGGGTGTGCTAGCATATAGTGGGCTAGGAGCTGAGCTGCAGACACCGGTAATGTTCCACAGCCGGCATCTGCATAGAACAGCAGCAGTTGAAGTAAATAACCCCTTACATGTCACGGTCAACGACTGACAATGGCGTCTAAGGCACGTGATCTCTGGACTTGGCTTTTTTGGGCAGCCATTGCCTCCTTTATTTCTATGCACTGATAGGTAGCCATTGCAGCTGGAGCCCTGATGGTTGCATTGTTGGTTCTCCTCTGAGGCTTCATCTGAGAACGAGCTGTTACCTACGGTATTTGCTACAATGCAGTTGTATTGCAGTATAGAGAACAAGTGATCCCCATTATCATGCATTAATAATGAAGATATAAAATTTAGACATTTCATCCAGTACAGTAAATGCCATAAAGCAGCAGAAAATATGTAAACACTAAGATCTCAGTTTTCGTAACTATACACGTTAAGGTCATGGGAAGCCAATAAATCAATCTAAATTGCAGTCACCGTTTGCCCCTGAGAGTCACGCCATGTGGCCCCATGAGATTGTAATGCTCTGTATGGGCATTTCCAAAGACTATTGTGTTAACATTTGTCTTGCTTGGACATAATCCCTTTAACATCTTTTTTTGGATAACAATCATCTGAATATATTGATAGTTTTCTATTTTCATTTACAAGATGCATTTCCAGTTTCTTCTATATCTTCTGATAGATTTTGCTTCAAAATATTTGTCTCCAAAAGTATATCCATGACCAATTCTATCTTGTCTTATTATAAAGGAACTAATGGATTGTGTCGGTGTCCTTTTTGGAGACAGTCCTGTAAGACAGACATTCGTTCTGACCTCTTAGAGAGGTGTAATGTTTCTGGCTGTTTACTGTTTCATCTCTTCCAAGTTCCTCGATTTTCGAGTATCTCTTTCCTTAAAGCACCCTGAGTCATAGAGGAGGATGTTGTCATTTACAGCTTGGCTGTTTGCTTTGCTCTGGGCGCGCCCTGGGCTGGTTTCATATATTTGTTCTTCACTATTGTAGGGATTTGGATTTAATTACTGTTTTGCTGAAAAGAAATGCAGATGGTTCTTCTCTCTGTTTATATACTGTGTGTAATAATGTATCTGGTGTGTATAATTTCCAGATGTAAAAGTAATTATAGGTGTATTAATGGGTTAGACGTGTGTGTATTTTGGAATATATAGCAGTAGCAGTATTACGGTATTCTGCCGGAATGTGGACAGTCCACTTCCGTTTACACATAATGTTGGCCAAAAGTATTGACACCCCTGTAATTCTGTCAGATAATACTCCGTTTCTTCCTGAAAATGATTGCAATCACAAATTCTTTGGTATTATCTTCATTTAATTTGTCTTCAATGAAAAAAACACAAAAAGAATTGTCCTAAAGCCAAATTGGATATAGTTCCACACCAAACATAAAAAAGGGGGTGGACAAAAGTATTGGCACTGTTAAAAAAATCATGTGATGCTTCTCTAATTTGTGTAATTAACAGCACCTGTAACTTACCTGTGGCACCTAACAGGTGTTTGTAATAACTAAATCACACATGCAGCCAGTTGACATGGATTAAAGTTGACTCGACCTCTGTCCTGTGTCCTTGTGTGTACCACATTGAGCATGGAGAAAAGAAAGAAGACCAAAGAACTGTCTGAGGACTTGAGAAACCAAATTGTGAGGAAGCATGAGCAATCTCAAGGCTACAAGTCCATCTCCAAAGACCTGAATGTTCCTGTGTCTACCATGCGCAGTGTCATCAAGAAGTTTATAGCCCATGGCACTGTGGCTAATCTCCCTAGATGTGGACGGAAAAGAAAAATTAAGAAGAGATTTCAACACAAGATTGTGCGGATGGTGGATAAAGAACCTTGACTAACATCCACACAAGTTCAAGCTGCCCTGCAGTCTGAAGGTACGACAGTGTCAACCTGTACTATCAGTCGGCGTCTGAATGAAAAGGGACGGTATGGTAGGAGACCCAGGAAGACCCCACTTTTTCCCCGAGACATAAAAAAGCCAGGCTGGAGTTTGCCAAAACTTACCTGAGAAAGCCTAAAACGTTTTGGAAGAATGTTCTCTCTTTTTGGGCAAAGGCATCAACATAGAGTTTACAGGAGAAAAAAAGAGGCATTCAAAGAAAAGAACACGGTCCCTACAGTCAAACATGGCGGAGGTTCCCTGATGTTTTGGGGTTGCTTTGCTGCCTTTGGCACTGGACTGCTTGACCGTGTGCATGGCATTATGAAGTCTGAAGGCTACCAACAAATTTTGCAGCATAATGTAGGGCCCAGTGTGAGAAAGCTGGGTCTCCCTCAGAGGTCATGGGTCTTCCAGCAGGACAATGACCCAAAACACACTTCAAAAAGCACTAGAAAATGGTTTGAGAGAAAGCACTGGAGACTTCTAAGGTGGCCAGCAATGAGTCCAGACCTGAATCCCATAGAACACCTGTGGAGAGATCTAAAAATGGCAGTTTGGAGAAGGCACCCTTCAAATATCAGGGACCTGGAGCAGTTTGCCAAAGAAGAGTGGTCTAAAATTCCAGCAGAGCATTGTAAGAAACTCATTGATGGTTACCGGAAGCGGTTGATCGCAGTTATTTTGGCTAAAGGTTGTGCAACCAAGTATTAGGCTGAGGGTGCCAATACTTTTGTCTGGCCCATTTTTGGAATTTTGTGTGAAATGATCAATGTTTTGCTTTTTGCTTCATTCTCCTTTGTGTTTTTTCATTGAAGACAAATTAAATGAAGATAATAATACCAAAGAATTTGTGATTGCAATCATTTTCAGGAAGAAACTGAGCATTATGGGACAGAATCGCAGGGGTGTCAATACTTTTGGCCAACACTGTAACCTATTCTCAAAACCCTTTTTTAGAATGGTCTGGTATCTTCTGGACATTTCCTTGTGATCTCTCGGTGCTGCCTGGGAGTTCACTCACAACTGCATACGTCTTGTACATGTCAGATAACTGAAAGGTTAATTTTTCTGTGAGCATTATCCATTTTAATAAGCAACAAAACTAGCATTATCTTCGTATGAAATTGGACTTGACTAAAATCATTCCGATCCCTTGGAGTTACTGCTATAGGTAAATAGGTGTGTACTGGAGACTGAAAAACATTCTGTACAGTCATGGCCAAACGTTTTGAGAATGACACCAAAATTCTATTTTCCCATCATCTGCTGCTCTCTGGTTTTTATTTGTGTTTGTCTGATGTTTATATCACATACAGAAATATAATTGCAATCATATTATGAATACCAAAAGGTTATATTGACAGTTATAATGAGTTAATGCAGCAAGTCAATATTTGCAGTGTTGACCCTTCTTCTTCAGGACCTCTGCAATTCTCCCTGGCATGCTCTCAATCAACTTCTGGACCAAATCCTGACTGATAGCAGTCCATTCTTGCATAATCAATGCTTGCATTTTGCCAGAATTTGCTGGTTTTTATTTGTCCACCCGTTTCTTGATGATTGACCACAAGTTCTCAATGGGATTAAGATCTGGGGAGTTTCCAGGCCATGGACACAAAATCTCTGTTTTGTTCCCTGAGCCATTTGGTTATCACCCTTGCTTTATGGCAACGTGCTCCATCATGCTGGAAAAGGCATTGTTGGGCGCCAAACTGCTCTTGGACGGTTGGGAGAAGTTGCTCTTGGAGGACATTCTGGTACCATTCTTTATTCATGGCTGTGTTTTTAGGCAAGACTGTGAGTGAGCCGATTCCCTTGGCTGAGAAGCAACCCCACACATGAATGGTTTCAGGATGCTTTACAGTTGGCATGAGACAAGACTGGTGGTAGCGCTCACCTCTTCTTCTCCGAATAAGCGGTTTTCCAGATGTCCCAAACAATCGAAAAGGGAATTCATCAGAGAAAATGACTTTACCCCAGTCCTCAGCAGTCCACTCCCTGTACCTTTTGCAGAATATTAGTCGGTCCTGATGTTTTTTTCTGGAGAGAAGTGGCTTCTTTGCTGCCCTCCTTGAAACCAGGCCTTGCTCAAAGAGTCTCCGCCTCACAGTGCGTG